>CM064876.1:18895987-19410738 GCA_032719365.1 Prinsepia uniflora
TAATCCCGGAATTCAGGACGGGTCGTTACAAGATTAGTGACTAATCTTGATTAGTGAGGTTGATCGGTGATTAGTTGGGCAAAATCGGACAAAATGTGTAAAATGACTGTTTTGCCCCTAGTCATGGGTAAAGTGTTGACTTTTTGATCGGGGCGGTCAAACGGACTTTGACCGATGACCGTGACATAGTTCAGGACGTCACGAGTTCATAGATAGGTGTCACGTTCGATTCCGACATTCGAGGAGAAAGTTATGTTGTTCGAAAGTCGAGGGGCATATTGGTAATTTGGCAGAAAAGGGGTCAAATGTTAACTTTTGACCCGGGAGGTCCAATGGACTAGGGCCAAGGACCGTTACGTAGAGCGAGTCGATGCGAATCGGTAGACAGGCGGCATGCCGAAAACGGAGGTTCGACGACGAAGTTGTGGTCACGGGAACGAAATCGATTAACCGAACGAACCGAGATTTCGATTTAAATATTATTAAACTATTGAATAGTGACCAGTGTTGGTGAACACTTGGATCCCTTGATTGAGGCCCTAATTTGTGGAACATGTTTCCCTGAATCCGTTTTTAATCATCATCCTTCATCATTCTCATTCCTTTTCAACCAAACATTCTTCTTCTCTGTTCTTTGAACCATGAGCAAACACAAGGGAGAGTTGAGAGAAGTGAGCCGTGAGAAACAAGCTCTACAACCCCCTTTGATCTTCATCCTTTGCTTATGACCTGTGAATGAAAGTTGGACAGGATGTTGAGACGAACCCAATGGTGGCCACGGCAAGGACCGTCATGCACGGTGGCCGGAATTTTGGAAGGTAAACCGTGGGATTCAAATTTTGGGTTTTTGATTTTGATGGTGTTGATCGATTCTAAGCTTAGGATGATGTTTTTTGAGTTCTCACGAGCTTGTAGGTGCAATTTGGGACTGATTTGGACGTTGGAGGTGGCCGAAATGATGATTGGAAATCTGGCCGAAACTTTGAAAGACCATAACTTAAAATCCAGGTACTTTCTGAATTTTCTGGGTTGATATTTGGAATCCTTGGCTCGATTAGATGGATTTACATAGGTAGAACGTCGAATATGGTTAAGAAACGAGTGAGATATCGAAGTTTGAAGTTTGGGGCATTAATGGAGTTTTCCGACTAGAAATTCCTGCGAGTTGACTCGTTGACTCTGACCCGTTGACTTACTGTTTATGATGACGTCAGCGTTGACTTTGTTGACTTCAGCGTTGACTTTTTGGTCAACGTTTGACTAGAACTTTGACCTGCTCGTGGGGGCGCGTGTGAGCATATTTTTAGGTGGGACCAGGACCATTTTAAAGGTTTCGACGATCCGGATCCAATGGCGGTGGTTTTGGGTAGATCGGAGATCGTTAAGTTAGTCAAATCGAGGTTTTTCACCTCGGAAAACGTGTACGGGACATGTTGACTTTTCCGGGAAATGTTAGGATTCTTAATATGGACTTGTATAGGTTAGTAGTAACCTTTGGGTGTGATTTGGACAGGATTGGGAGTCCCGGTGATAGTGGTGTTGTAACGCCCCGGAAATTCGGAAAATGTAATATTGTAAAATATTGAATAAAATGACGTTTTTACCCTTGTGATTCGTTTGGTCAATTTGTTGACTTTTTGATTGGAAGGTCGAACGGACGTTGACCGATGACCGTGACGTAGTTCGGGACGTCACGAGTTCATAGACAGGTGGCACGTCCAATTCCGACGTTCGTGGTGAAAGTTATGACGTACGAAGGCCCAGGGGCATTATCGTAATTTGGACGTTATAGGGGAAAAAGTTGACTTTTTGTTTGACAATTGGTTTTCATATGACTCAAAGACCGTTAGGTTCGTCTCGAAGCCCCGAGTACAACGACAGGCGGCACGCGTGAAACGGACATCGGATGACCGAGTTACGGGTCACGGAAGTTGGATGGCATTTTGGTAATTATTGCCCTGAGGGCATTTTGGTCATTTTCACGGCGGTTACTGTCGAACCACCGTGAAAAAAAAAATAGAGTGCACGGCCATGCCGTGGTGTTTTGTGCGTGCAATTTGTTTAATCGTTTAGTGGTCTGTCTGGGATGAATTGTTTAAGCCATTTGAGGCAGTGAGAAACAAAGCTGGTGGACTGAAACCACACAGAGCACGGGCTGGGATTAAAAATTGGCCATGGATTCTGTTTGCGGGAAACAAGCTTCACAGTGACAGCTGATGGATTCCCACAGGGTGTTGGCCATTCTGATCGATTAACTGAGTTAGGGGGAGTGAGAAGGGTCATTTGGAATCAGTTGAGAGCTGAGAGCCGGAGAGAAAAACCGTGAAGAACATTTTCGGGTTTTGGGGGGAAAAATCTAAGTTTGATTTATACGGCGTATTGGACAAAACTAATCACTGATTGAGCCTTCTGGGAGCATTTGGAACTCGTCCATATCGAAATCGACGGCAACCAGCCACAGAGGAGCTGGGACGGTGACCGCCGTGTGCAGAGAAAATCTTGTGCTGAGGACGACGACTTCCAGGTTAGTTTGGGGGCAATTGATTGGATGTTTTGGCTCGTCTAGGTCCCCTTAAGCTACTGTCTGAGTTAATTGGATAATGGAACTGTTTTGGGTGAGTTCTAGATGAAGACTCGTTCGACTGTTCAAGCTTGGGTTGGTCGATTTAGGGACAGTCGAGGTTAATCGATCTTACAGAACTAAAATTAATGGGTTAGAGAATTGAAGGTTAACTGGTCGGGTTGAGTTGCGGGTAATAGACCCGTTTAACAGGCTATTCGGGTGAGGGAGAAGACACTGTAGCTGGGCTCGTGGCCTTCACGTGCAGCCACTTTGGGCGGCGCGTGACGGCGCATGTGAGGTCTTTTCCGATCACGGTCAACTGAGGTTTTCTTCCTTTTAATGTTTTTAACATTTTATCTTTGGGGTTCGAGTTGATCGGGAGTCGTTCGGGATAATTTCGGGAGTTCGGAAGTTTAGGTCCTTAAGGTTAATTTCGTCGAAAAATCCGTAAAATTTAGGAAAAATCTTACGAGTTATTTGGGGATGATTGTAACCCTCCTTGTACGTTTTTACAGGCCCGGACATTTCCGAAGCTACTGAGGAGCGCACGGGGCGCGATTGACGCGTCCTAAAACCGTGAGTGGACTTTTGGTTTCCAAATTGTGCATGCATGACCATTTTTACTCATTGATTACTGTTTTCATATATGATTTATGGTGATGATTATGATATTCGGTTTTACGTGATTTCACGCTTTCCGAGATATTTATCGTATTTCACGTCTTTCAAGGTTACGGTTTTCTTCTATGCATGAATGATGTTTTGATGAAGTAATTGGATATGATTATGCATGTTACACATTTATGATGTTTTGATTATATTTGTGAAGTGACTTTCGGGAATTGCATGTTTTGGGTATTTGCATGTGAATTCGGACATAAGTCCTATTTGACAAGTTATGATTTCGGAATGATTTTTGGAAAATGGATCATGATGAATTGTGTTTATAAATGGTTTTGGGTTTAAAGACCCGGTTGATTGTTGGATCTGGTTTTGGGTTTAAAGACCCGGTTAATTGATGACGGGGGCGGGCCTGGAAAAATTGGGTTTAAAGACCCGGATTGAGTTTAAAGACTCGGTTATTGTGATACCCCCGAGGCCTATTGATTATGTTTTGAGTTTAAAGAGTCGTTGATATCCTGGGAAGGCCTGATATTGAGTTTAAAGACTCAGATGGATCCAACGGTTTAATTGTGATTGTTGATTCACTTTTTACTTGATTTGCGTAATTGATGTTTCAAAATGACGGTTTCTGGATTTTGGTAATCTTATATTATTTTACATGAGTTATGACGGTTTTCTGTAACGTGTTACATGTGTTTCGAAAAAAGGGATTTCTAATGTTTAATACGCGGTTTTCGAATATCTGGTTATGCATGGGTGTTATAAAACTGGAGGGCGAACCCCGATTTTCCTTAAACTGTTTTCTGCAACTTTTGTTTCGGTCCACTCACACTTTGTTGTTTTAACTACCCTCCAGGTCGTGGTACAAGTTCGGGGGCTAGCGCCGAGGCAGGAGCAGAGGCATAAAGTTTTCCGTTGCGGAGTAATTAGTTCACAAAGTAGGATTTGTTCTTTATTTTGTTTTGTAATATTATGCTCTGTGAAACTATGGACTTGAGGTCCAGTCGGTTGTATTTGTTTAATCTCCCTAGTCTGACAATGGGTGTGATGTAATACTATTTGGTTTTTGGTTTTCCGGTCTTTTGGGTTCGATTGTCAGACGGGAGCAGGATGCTTCCCGATTATCGAGGCGATAATCGGGGTGGGTCCTGTCAGGTGTGGTCATGGAGGGCCTATGACACGTGTATCGAGGCGTATCGTTGAACGGTCTGTGAGTGGACTTTATTTTCCTAACCGTGATGCATGCATATATGATTTAAAATGCTTTATTATATGATTTTATATGCTTTGGCATGGTTGATATTTCAATCCGGTGATTTCTCGACTTTATGGATTATTATATTATTTTTGGCACGATTTTTGAGAAATTATGAAATTGATGTTTTGGGCGTAGGCCCGGGATTTAAAATGATGTTTTGACTCGGATTATGAGTCAGGGATTGATTTCATGGATTTATATGAAAATAGCAACTGAGGTTGCGATCGCATGGATTTGCGTGAAATTGATGATTTGGGCTTGAGACCCAATTTGATAGTGATTTTGACTCGGATTTGGAGTCACATGTGAATATGATGAAATTGATGATTTTGATTTATAAAGGAAATCCTGGACACTGTTTTATGATGGTTTTGTGGAACTTGATTTGTGAAAGCTATGTCTCGGGCATAGGCCCTATTGAAATGTTTTTTATTCGATTTGAGACATAAATGATTTTAAAATGAGATTACTGGATTTGATGACCTGTTCCACATATACCATCCTCTGTGATTTGATAGTCTTCTCCAGACGTCGTAGATCCCGGAGTAGTCACGATCCACTGCTTGGAGATGAGTAGCTCCGAGGGAGGCTCACTCTCAGGAGGGTGGGACCACTGTCTGGAGATGAGTAGCTCTGAGGGAGGCTCACTCGCAGGAGCGTGGGATTATGATGATATCCTCCAGACGTCGTTGATCCTGGAATTGATATCCCCCCAGACGTCGTAGATCCTGGGGGATGTACTCGGACGTGAGACACCGAGTTGGCACGCGTTGCATTGATATCGTGGCGGGTTATATGGATATTGAGATTGGATATTGAGGATTGGTGGTATTATGATTTACTGATATTTGTGTCCAGGGGCTTTATAACAGATGCTTTATTAAATGATGCTTTATGTCATGAACTGATTTGATGAACATGAGTTTTTATGAACCATGGGAAAACGTATTTTGATTTTATCGGTCCACTAATCATACTTGATTGATTTCACACTATTACTCATGTTTTAAGTTATGCATGCACGTTTGTGAAAACTGAAGGGTAAGAATGTGTTTTGGTAAAAGTATTTCTAAAAGTTCATTTTCACCCACTCACAGCTTTTATTGGTTTTAATGCCCTTCAGGTTGATCACGGTTGCGACTGCAGCAGAGACTGAGACATTGCACGCCTCCTCCATCGATCCTAGCGCACTCTGGAAGCCCCGTTTGGGCAGTGACTTTTAGCTATCCCTTGTCTGACACCTCTTGTTGGACGGGAGCATGGCACATTCCACGGTAATCCCAGGGGGATTGGGATGGGTCATGTCAACGTTTTATGAAACTGTGTTTCCACTGTTTTTATTATGAATATTCTCCGAGATGATTGAGATGACTCCGGTAGGAATGTGTTTCCCTGGTGAGGGCCTCCGGTTGTGAATGTGTTTTCCCGGAGAGAACCCTATGATATGTTGCTCGCCTCTAGGATGCGCTATGTCCCCTCCCGGAGTGGTCACGATGAACAAGCCTGAATATCATTTTCCATATCCGAAAACCATTTCACTATCAAATCGTTGTTCAATTTCCCGTTTAACTATACTTTAAGTCAAACCTTAAATCAACTAGGTCTCAAGCCCGATATACCGATTTCACGCATCCCCGTGAAACTATCTCAAAATCGCTATTCAAATTCTTGATTTCACGCATCTCCATGAAATCATTCAAAACCGATAATTAAATCCACAAATCATCATTCAAATCACTATGCAATCATTGCATTTCAAACCATAATCATAAGACATTAAAACATTTATGCATGCATCATTTATAAATCAAAGTCCACTCACAAACCGTCTGTGATGCGCGCTTACAATCTGCGCCATAAGCCACTCTGAGGCTAATCCACAATCTCCGCTCGAACCTGTCCAAATCATACCAAAAGGTCACTAACTATCTATACAAGTCTATACCATAAACTCAAAATATTCGGAACAGTGAACTTGCCCCGAACACGCTTCCCGTGGCTAAAAACCTCCAAATGACCTATCAAACGATCTCCGATCGACCTGAAACTACCACCATTGGATTCAGAACGTCAAAACCTTTTAAATAAGACCAGTTTAACCTCGAAATTTGTGCCCACATGCCCTAACGTGCCTATCAACGCTGACGTCAGCCTGATAACTCTGACAGCCTGCCATGTGACACACCCTGACTAGTGCCACGCGTCTTGCCACGTGTCACTGATAAGCTTGACATCTCTCTGACACACTGCCATATGGCACCACCCCATTAGTCCATGTGGTCTGACAATGCTGATGTGGACTTGCCACGTCAGCTGACAGATCTTGACACCCTGCCACGTGGCACCTTTTCACTAGTCCATGTGGTCTGACATGGGTGAAGTGGACCTGCCACGTCAGCTACCACATAGGCTTGACACCCTCTAACAGATCACCACGTGGCACCACCTGGTTGGCCACGTGCCTGACAAGATGATGTGGCTCCACATCATTGTCGTCAAGCTCTAGACGGGTCCACTCGGGTCATTGTAATGGGTCAATTTGACCCACGACCTTGACCTGTTCGGTTCTCCATCGTCCAGTCACCAAAATCCGCCATTGTTTGACCAAACTACTCGTCTTAATCCCAAGAACAACCCTATGACCATAAAAACACAAAATAAGGACTAAAATTAACTTGTCAAGATTGATCTTCCACGACCGTTCTTCGAACCACCACCCAGACCTACCCAGCTGTCCTTTTTCGTCCGTTTTGATCCTTATAGGCTTGTAAGAGCTCGACAAAGACAACCCTGGTATCAAAACCAACCCAAAACGTCCAAAATCGAAATTCCAAAATCAAAGGGGGTTTCGGCTTACTTACGTTTTCTTGGTTTCCCAGCCACCGTCCAGGGTTCCAGCTTCATCCTCCATCGTCTCTTAGTCCTCCCTCACTCTCAGTCTCCCCCTCACGCGACAACACAAATGAAGATGAAGGTTTAGGGTGGGTTTCGGGTGGATGAATGAAATAGGAACGAATGGGAGATGATGCATGTATATGTTGTGTGGATCAATGGATGAGTGACACTTGTTACTTGTCACTCATCTATTGGTCCACATGAGATATTTTGGGCCCACTAAAGGCAACCCAAAAGTCAACTCTTCTCGATTTTCATGCAACTGTGAATAGTTCTTGAAATCGTCCTTGACCCGTAATTTTCTTATACGATGTTCAATTCTGTCGTGCCGCTTGTCTATAAACTCATATCTTCTCAATCTACATAATGAACCTCGGTCCACGTGCATTGGACCTCTCAAGTCAAAAGTCAAATTTTTACCTATTTAGGGGCAAAATCATCATTTCACCTTAGCTAATCCTAATTAGTCCCGATAATCCTCAATTAATTCTCGATAATCCCATAAATTTGGGATGGGTTGACAGGACCCACCCCCAATCCCCCGGGATTAAGGACTAAATCCTACTCCGGTCTAACTTACGCATGACACGAAGGTTAAACCGACGTCCAACCTCTATATGACACGTAAGTCGGACAAGGGATTATTGATCCGACCGTCCTAAAATTATTCGGACTTCCCAGAGTGCATAGAATCTACTGTGGATTGGATGTGTGATGTCTCCATCTCTCTCGACCAATAGCCCACACCGCAACAACCTAGAAGGTATCGAAAACACGAAGAGACTGTGAGTGGACAAAAATAAAGTATAAGTTCAAAAACAGTTATTAGAAAACACACATTTATACCCTCCATGTAAAAACCAATGCATGCATATCAAATGCATGTCATAAAACCATTCAATATTCATGTTATTCAAACCATTTAAGAAAAACCGAACACATTTTCCTTTTCTCAAATCCCGGGCCTTAGCCCAAAACCATCGAAAACTTTATCATCCGTGCAAAGCCCAAAACATCGGAAAACCATTATCAAAAACCATCACATCAATCTCAGTGAAATCCAACACATGTTTGAAACCACATTTCCATCCATCGAACCTGCTGGATCTATCCAAGTCTTTAAACTCAATTCAGGCCTCAATATAATCCGAGTCTTTAAACTCAAAAGGCCTACGAGAGAGATATCAATATCCGAGTCTTTAAAATAAATCCGGGTCTTTAAACCTAATCCGAGCCCGGCCCCATCATAACATATCCGGGTCTTTAAACCCAATAACCAGATCCAGCAAATCCATTTTCCATTTTCGAATCCGAATCCGCAATCTCTTCAGGATCCCGGATCCAAACCCAGAACTCATATCCATATCCATTTCCAAATCCGAGTTCGAAACTATCATTCCGTAAGCCGGCATCCGGAAGGAAATCCATTTCCAAGTTTCCAAAATCGAATCCAAAATCGTCATTTTGAAATCTGATTCAAAAACCCGAAATCTAGTTCTTTAAAACACTTCCTGAATTGGGCTTCAAGCCCGAAATTATTTTCCAAAATCCATTTCAAATATGTGAAATCAAATTGTATTTCAAAACCCGAAATCCAATCATTAAAATCATGCTCAAATCACAAGATCAATCGTAATCTCGTAAAACGTATAATTCCGTAAATACCTCAAAAAATGTGCAAAACTGTAAACCATCAAGATCATAAATCAAATCATAGAATCACTTATAGAAAACATATAAAACATATATGCATGCATCAAGGGTTATAAAGCAAAGTCCATTCACAGACTGTTTTGCCGCTGCCTCGATACACGTACACTTACGTCATCCCCAGCTAATCGGCTATCACCGGCTTTCCCGAACTTGTTCAAATCCCATAATAAGGTCACTAACTACTTCATAAAGCTTATACTAAAGCCCCGTAATTTTCTCGAATTTTTAACTATTTTTAGCCTAGGCCTAAAACCTTCGGACAGCCCGAAACATATCGATACAATATCCGATCGACTCGAAACCAATCCCAAAATGTTCGTTACATCAAATACTTTAAAAGTGATGTTGGAACCTTCCTAAAATCATGTGCCACGCGCCCACATGTGCCGCCCAAAGGGGCTGCGCTTGGGCTTCAAGCGCCAGGCACCAGTCATCTTCTTCCTCAAGTAAACCCGGTCCGACCGATTCACGGTTCAGCCCGAACCGACGTGGCCGGTTCACCCCCTGATTTCATTCGTTTTGATTCCGTTTGCGACCATTTCTATTCCTATAGCTTTCTTATGTAATTTCCTAGTGATCTATAACTTAAGAACATGAAATTAAGGCTTGAAAGCTACATGTCCGATCAATCTGCAACCACCAAGTTTCCTCCATCGTGGTTCTTACATTTTCGGCCACCTTAAGTCTTGGTTCCAAGTCCTCTAGCTTTATTTTGGGCTACATACCACGTTCCAATTAACCAATTAGAGCAAGCATAGCTAAAACAAAGGTTACCATTTGTGAATTCAAACAGCAAATTCACGAAAACTCATCCTGCCGTCTCAATTGTGCTCCACTGCGGCCACCCCTGTGCTTGTCTCGACCTCCTTAGCAACTTTGATGAACAAGCCACCACCAGAGTCCCACGTTTGAAGAAGTTTGGATTTTTGTTTATTTCATTCCCCTACTCTCTGTTTCCTGCGGTCCAACCACCGCCTATGGCGGCTATCCCAGTCCTACAACCATCATTTCACCGTCCTCAGCCTCTCTTGGTCCTAGTTAATCTTCACGGGTTGGGGTTTGGGTTAAAGGAACTGGGTTCACCATTCATACTAGCCATTCCTCTGTTTTTGTTGTCCACCGTGCACGACTTGCACGATTGTGTTTAAAACCAGTTTAGTGAGGCGGCAGGGAGGTTCTACAACTATCCAGGTGAGGCTAAGCGTTAAAATTCCTGTGGGCACCATTTCCCATAACAGCCAAGTGTTGATCTCTGAGTGGGCACAGATCCCAATGCAGGAAATGTCCAAAATGCCTTTCAAGAATAAATTACTGTTTTGCCCTTCGTAATCCCTACCCGTAACTCTATTTCCCGAAATCCAACTAACACATGCCGCCTGTTGTTGGACTCAGGGACTCGAGGCCTTCCTAACGGTCCACAAAATACATGAAAATGGCTTGTTGTCCAAAAAGTCAACCATTTGCCCCTATTCCACCAAAATTACCAAAGTACCCTCGAACGTCCGAAAGTCATAACTTTTCCCTCGAATGTCGAAATCAGACTTACCACCTGTCTATGAACTCGTGACGTCCTAATTTACGTCACGGTCATCGGTCAAAGTCCTTTTGACCGCCCGATCAAAAAGTCAACCTTTTGCCCAATTCTAAGGGCAAAATCGTCATTTCCGTCCGAACGCATCCAACTAATCACCGATTATCTTCACTAATCCGTCATTAACAACTAATCTAATCCCGATTTCCTGGACGGGCTGTTACACGGGTCGTTACAATATGAGACAGATATTGGATATGAGAATGGGTCCCGAGGTTTTTGATTTATTGATTTGTGTTCAGGCGTTTTCTCATGTGTTGGTTTTGCAATGATTGCAGAGTTTTTCATATATGTATTGTTTTCATATATATAATGTTTTATTGGAAAGTAAAGGTTTTAAATGGATATGCATGCATGCTTTGTAAAACGAAGGGTTGAAATATTGATTTCGGAAATTGTTTTCCTAAACTGTTTATTTTTGTCTACTCACACGTTTTGTTTGGTATTTAGCACTCTCTAAATTGATCGCGGATGTGGGCTATAATAGAGATTGAGACATCACATGCCGCTGCGTACTCTGGAAATCACGGTGCACTCTAGAAACCCCGAGTGAGTTATGGTTTTATCCTTAGTCTGACACAGGGTGTCAGACGGGAGCAGATATCTCACATAAATCCTGAGGGATTAGGGATAGGTCCTGTCATAAAGATTTTGTATTGGGCGTTTCTGATTAAAGGGTTTGGGGTTGGGCTGTTCATAACAGAGACTTCATAAATGGGTATTTTGGATTAGAGTTTATATTGTGATAGTGCATTAGACTGTGCTATTGGATTTATGTTTTGGCTTTAGGTTTAGGCTATAGGTTTAGGTTTTAGGTTTAGGTTGTAGGTTTACAATTAGGGTTAGGGTTAGGATTTTGATTGTGTGATATTTCATAGTTTCTGTGGGATGTGGATTTTTTATACTTATTAAGTAATGGTTGTTATTTGATTTCATGTTGAAGGGGTATGGGATGACATTGTCTCCATCGCCTTACATCACGGTGGAAAGATAGTACATAAACAAGAAGAGTGGACATATGCAGAAGGGGCATTGAAATGGTTTAACTAGCGTTGTTGGGAGTACTCATCCTTAGTAGAATTGAATATACTAGTGAAACATGAATGTTACATTCAGAATATGGTGGATTTCTACATACAAGATGAAGTTAATAGACAATTTTTCAAGCTATCCAAAAATCAACAATTGTTGGGACTCATTAGAAAGTCTTCAAGGACATTTGAGAAGGTCGTGCATGTGTATACTTCTCGTCCTATAGACCAAGTTATAGATGAGGATCAAGTGTATACATTAGAGGTTAGTCCAAGCATAGAAGCTAGTCCAAGCACAAAGGCTAGTCCAAGCACAGAGGCTGGTCCAAACACAGCTCATGAGGAAGATGTAGAAGATGTGCTAGATTATGCCAGTCATGAAGAAGAAAGTAGTGATGCTGATGATAATGATGATGAATTGTATGAAATTCGAGTGGAAGATAAACGCAGTGAAGAAGTGGATGAAAATGAAGAATTAGAAGAAGAAGAATTAGATGAACTTGAATTGAGGGAAAGTAACGGCCCAGAAATTTAAGAAAAATAAAATTTGGAATAAGTAAAATTTACGATTTTGTCCCTATCTAGTCAAATGTTGACTTTCTGACCGGGACACTTTGTGAATATTTTAACAGAACCTAACTCAAAAATACCATATACGAAAAACTCGGGTCCTGCTCCCGTATGACATTTAATCTAAAATACCAAAAGTACCCTCAAAACCATGTCAAACAAGGGATACATCTATACTCTCGAGTTTATGCCTCCGCTCTGAAAGCGACCTCGGTTTCCACTCAACGGTCATGGAGAGTTCAAAACCAAGGAAAATGTGTGGGTGCATGAAAATAAAGGTTTCAAAAACCTACTTTGAAAATATACTAATTTCCCTCTGTTTGATAAACTATGCATGCATTAATTTACCAATGAAACACAACCTCAAAATACTTGCAGTAATACGAAAATCCAGTAATTTCATAAACCTGTCCAGAATAACTCATATCAAGTACCAACACACACTCGTTAAAGCCAAAGCATTGACATAACACATAGTGAATCAACCAATACACAACCATACTAGTCATGTAGAACTAACCACATTGTACCATCTGATCATATTGATTGACCCATCTCCGATATCCGCAAATGGAATCATCATATCAAATGCGCACTACCATTAGACCAATATCACTTGGGAAGCAGAGCCCCGCTCTGGGCATTCGAGTTCCCGAAAAACAGAGTTCCGCTCTGGACGTCTGGGTATCACCCAGGGAAACAAAGTCCAGCTCTAGACGTCTGGGTGTGGACCGATCCCAGGAAAATAGAATCCAATTCTAGACGTCTGGGTACTAGTCTGTCTCAGGGAAATAGAACCTGGCTCTGGACGTCTGAGACACCATCAAACTACATCTTGGGGAGGGTAGTCCACCACATCACAAATCCAGAATCACACAATCCCACATATCACTAGTCTCAGGATTCAAAGCCCCCAGCTCGACGTCTGAGACTACTAACTGACACCATATACCACATATGCTCCGTAGTCCAAACTATACCATAAGAACTCGAGCCTAAGCCCAAAAAATAAATATACCAAAATCTTGTCGACCGAGCTATTAAAATATGACAAAAAATCATATAAAATCCCAATCTATCAATCGTCATCAAAATCAATTAAGCATGACGTAATAAGTATAAACCCACTTTCCAAAAACTCAGTAATAATTCATAACACAGTATACCCAATTTCTCGCAAAACGTGTCAGGATTATAATTACCGTAAAGTTACCAAAACTATTTAAATCACAAAAATTGTACTCAAATCATCACCAAGTAAAATACATTATAAAAAATGGAAAATTATATAGAAATTGCATGCATAGGATTTAGGAAAAGAAAGTCCACTCACACGAACCATACGCGCAGTCGAACCGCACTTCACGTTTCCCAGTAAATTTGAGAACATCAATTTCTCTACTCTCGGCCATGGATTCTAGTTCCTGCCATGACGATCCAACGATCAAACCTTCACTATCTTGAACCAATAACGATCACAAAGACCCCAGAAAGACACGGGGCTTCTCATCCCCGTTGTTCCTGTACTAGAACTCAAAACCCGATTCTTGAGCTTCACGGGTTCCTAGTTCTAGTCCACATTTTCCTCCCCTTTCTCCTCACGATTTTCACAGAATCATCTACCTCTAACCACCCATTTCTACTTCTCCTCATTCTCTTCATCAGTTCCTGGCTTTCCCCCTCTCTTCTCCTAGTTTTTTTTCTCACGGTTCATAGCCACCTACAGCTTTGGCATGTGGCCATCGAAAATCACCAATTACACACAAGCGAACTTAAGTAGAAGGACAAGTCGGTGGATGGTATAAATATCAGAACATCGTATAACCTGACACTTGGTCCATATTTAAAAATGACCAAAATGCCCTTCAAGCACAAATTACCAAAATACCCCTAAGGATTTTTTACAAGCTGCCTGTCTACGGAAACAGGATCTCGAGACCTTCGTAACGGTCTTCTTGAAATCCCTAAACGACATCCCAAACAAAAAGTCGACATTTTGACGTTTAAGGGCAAAATCATCCTTTTACCCAATTTTTCTAGATTTTCTTTTCCTCGAGGGTCCGGGTCATTACAACCTACCCCCATTGAACAAATTTTGTCCCTGAAATTTCAAATCACTAGCTGGGGTAAACTCATAATTCTCCAACGGGGCATAACTTTTGAAAATAACTAAGTTTCTTAAACGCTAAGCGATAATAACTTCTCCAGTACACAAGTACATCCCAAAGTATCGCAACCAAACAATTGCTCTCCTTGGAATGGACAATCAAACAATAATAGCTATAGACCCTCGAATCAATATAGGGGTCACCCTACTACTTTTCCTTATCAAGGTTTGAACATTACCTATCGTAACTCAGCTGGCCCCAAGAACTACGCGAATTATCCTTAAACCATAACCAATAGCATCTCTGATAACCAATCATCAATACCTAACATCAAACACAGTGATCAAACAACACTATCCAACAATGCACAGACAACAACCACAATACCAACCCATTATTTTAACCAAATATAGTATCCACTAATGTACACCATTTAAGCTTGGCCTCTATTCGTAAAAAAAACGAATTACTAACTCATACCCACACTATAACAACCAACACAAGACTTAAACTTGTACTTCAATCCATCATATCCACCATAATCTCAACAATTTAGTCATCTTTTGAGGTGGAAAACAGCAACCACTTATATTTCAAATTTGTAACCACGGACCATGGTATCTGGAACCATGTTAACCATAACAATCCACACAATGTTGCATATCAAAAAGGCCAAGAACTCACATACTCATCTTATATCCCAACATCACAAATAAAATCCATAATTCAACACCTTGACTAACTAGGCCTCATATTTTAAATTCACAGGTGTCGGGTTAATATTGTAACACCCCGGACATTTAAGAAATGAACATTAACTATTTTGCCCTTGAAAAATCAATGAGTTGACTTTTAAGTCAAAATGTTGAGTTTTTGACCGGGTCATCTGTTGGGAATTCCGAGAAGGCTGTTAAGAAGGTCTCGACCTCCTGAGTACATAGGCAGACGACATGCCAAAAATAGAGTTTGAATAGTTTTTTTTATAGGTCTAAAATAGGTTAAGGGTACTTCGGTAATCATGTGATAATGGGTAAAATGGTAATTTGACATTTGGCACGTGATTCATATATTTTTATCTAGAAAGTTCTCCCATTTCCCTCCCAATTCCTCCACCGACATACACAGTTATATATATATATATATATATATATGTAAGTATATTAAGGGGTATTCGGGGGGTCGAAACTAGGAGAAAACAAGAAAGCAAGGAAAATGAGAGAGAGATGAGAGGGAAATCAGAGAGGAAGAAGAGGAAAAGAAGAGGGAAAGGAAAAGAGGAAGAAACTAGGGAAAATGATGGGGAAAAGGGGAGGAAATTCTCCCTAACCTTTGAGCCATTATTAATGGTTTCTAGTTGTAAGCTAGTAAACTCAAAGATGGAAATGGTAGTAGCCTACTGGAGGTCCTGTGATCGCTATAGGACAGTAAAAGATGACCACGGACACTGGAATCGTGAAGGTGCGGCTGGGAAACCATAGCCAAAAGAGGATGAAGGTGGTATGTCGAGTTTATGTAAGTATTTTTCCTTTTTAACCTCATAGATCTCCTTTATAGCTAATCTAGATAAAAATTGATGTTTGGAATGAAATAAATAGACGTAAAATGACGAAGAAACAGCCGGGTAGGGCCGTCGGGTTGGGCGACCTGAAAACCAGGAAATCAGGTGAATGAGAAAGTGAACAGTGTCTGGTGCATGGACTTCACGCGCAGCCGCTTTTGGTGGCGCGTGAGGGCGCATGTGACGGTTTCTAAAAAAAAAACGTTCAACTTACGAATGTTCCTCTCTTTCTTCTGAGTTTATATATATAAAGTGTGGGAAAATTGGCCACCATATGAGCATGTTTTGAATTTATGAAGCTTTATGTTTATTTATTTAAGTAATTAATATTATGGGTAAATAATGGATTATTGTGCTTATTTAAGGTTAAGTATTTGGTGACTTAACAAGGTAATTTTTAGGGATAAATGATGGTTCTATATGGTATATACGCTAAATTGTATAATATTATTAATACACGACTTATATAACTGTGTATATATAATTTTGAGTGATAATTAACGTAAATGGTAAATTATAAAAATGAAAAGAAAAAAAAAAGGATTGATTAATGAGTATTACTTATGTGAATAATTGATATTACAAGTATTGACAATTTCAATAATGAAAGTACGACCTGAATATGGTCGAATTAGTAAATTTCTTTACTTTTCGGGGAAAGTGGGTTGGATGTGGGCAGTACTATCACAACCCAACTCCCCTAGGTCAATATTGTCCGTTTTGGGCTCAGCCTTCACGATTTTGTTTCAAGGAACTCACGTGCAACTTCCTAGTAGGTCACCATCCTACGATTGCACCAGCTCATACTCGCTTAACTTTGGAGTTCTAACCAAACTCAAAGCCAGTGAGCTCCCAAAAGGCCTTATGCTAGATAGATACATGCTCACACATATATGGCACTTCACATTTCCCTCCCCGAGAGATGTGGGATTGTTCACCGTTATTCCAAAGACACAGGTCTTACAATCCACCCCTTTTGGGGCCCAACGTCCTCGTTAGCATACTTCCGATTGGGGTCTAGCTCTGATACCAATTTGTCATGACCCGACCCATCTAACACGATATTGTCCATTTTGGGCCCAGCCCTCACGGTTTGTTTATGGGAACTCAAATGCAACTTCCCAATAAGTCACCCATCTTGGGATTGCACCAGCTCAATCTCGCTTAACTTTGGAGTTCCCTAGGAATCTAAAGCTAGTGAGCTCCCAAAAAGCCTCATGCTAGGTATATACGTGCCCACACATATAAGAAACTTCACCTTTCCCTCCTGGAGCGATATGGGATTGTTCACTGTTCTTCCCAAAATACGGGTCTTACAATCCACCCCTCATTGGGGCCCAGCGTTCTCGCTAGCACACTTTCGATTGGGGTTCAGCTCTGATACCATTTTATCACGACCCAACCCATCTAGCACGATATTATCCGCTTTAGACCCAGCCCTCACGATTTTGTTTCTGGAAACTCATGTGCAACTTTTCAATAAGTCACCTATTTTGGGATTGCACCAGCCCAATCTCGCTTAACATTTGAGTTCCCTAGGAATCCAAAGCTAGTAAGCTCCCAAAAAGCTTAATGCTAAATAGATACGTGCCCACACATATAAGGCACTTCACATTTCCCTCCCTGAGTAATGTGAGATTGTTCACCATTCTTCCCAAAACACGGGTCTTACAAACAAGATTAGATAATACCTAACTGCATTCATGACCAAGTGAAGAGACGCAGATGGTAATTAGGGAGATCATCTGGTTGGTAAATAATCCAAGGGATTCTGGAGGTCAATAAAAAGATTGGTCAAAACTTGATTCCTACTCATTGCGGTGGGAACATCTTTAAGGTGAAGCATTCTCATGGAAGAAAATTCTCAATTGACTTAAATGCTCGTACATGATCTTGCAGAAGTTATCAACTTATTGGGATTCCTTGTGCACACGCTTGCAATGCCATTATTAGAGGCAATGTCAACCTACAAGTGTATGTTCAGGAGTGCTACTCTCATGTAGCCTATACTAGGACCTATGAAAGAATTATCAAGCTAGTGCCTAGTGCAGATCAGTGGGATAAGATTGGTGCACCATCCCTACAACCACCAAAGTACCATAAGCAACCCGGTAGACCACAAATGAAAAGAAAGCGAATACAAAACAAGGATCCTCATGCAGATTCTACGAAGTTCCCTCGATACCAATCTACCATAAAATGTGGTAATTGTGGTTCTGATGGTCATGGATGAACTGCTTGCACACAACCTATTGACCATACAGATGAAGCATAATTCAAACATATGTAAGAAAAGAGGAAGAACGAGCTACAACCACATCTAGGTTGGACAAGCTATCGGTAAGCATCATATCGTAAATCTCAGTTGTTTTGCATGCATTCACGTGCACATGCAGAACATGTTTATGTATTATAATAACCTGATTTAGTATCACTTAATAGCCAGAGCATTAGATTTAGTATTATTATATTACTTGATTCTACACTATTAGGATCACTTAACACTCAGAACATATCATTATAGTCTCAGTTTACTCCACATGTACTATTATTTTGAGGCAGTCTGATTTTCAATATCATTGAAGTAGTTTGTGAAGTGTGATTGAATTAGTTTGTGATGTGTGATTAACTTAACTTGTGAAGTGTGATTGAATTAGTTTGTGAAGTGTGATTGAATTAGTTTGTGAAGTGAGATTGAGTTAGTTTGTGATGTGTGATTGAATTAGTTTGTGATGTGTGATTGAATTAGTTTGTGATGTGTGAATGAAGTAGTGTGCTAAGTGTGATTGAAGTAGTGTGCTAAGTGTGATTAAACTAGTTTGTGATGTGTGTTTGTATCTGATTAGGTTCGAAGGCAGACAAGAAGCAAGACCCATGGAAACGAGGAAGTTATGGATGCTAATCCTCAAACAAGCCAGATTCCCTCATCAGCTAATACATGAACTACCACAAGAGCACAACTAAATTGTCCATTAGCAGCAAAGCTATTCACTACCCCAAGACAACGCTCACGCCCAACTTTTCCATTCTCAAGTACGTCATGTAACGACCCGTCTCAGATTTCGAGATTAGATTAGTGATTAATGACGTATTAGTGAAGTTAATCGGTGATTAGTTGGGTGCTTTCGGACGGACGGTGCGAAATGATGGTTTTGCCCTTGGAATGGGTAAATTGTTGACTTTGGATTCGGGCTGTCAAATGAACTTTGGCCGATGACTGTGATGTGATTCGGGACGTCATGAGTCTGTAGACATGTGGCACGTCTGATTCTGACATACGAGGAAGAAGTTATGATGTTCGGAAGTTCGGGGGTATTTTGGTAATTTGGTTAAAATGGGCAAATTGTTGACCTTTTATACAACAAGTATTTTTCACGTAGTTTGAGGACCGTTAGGTAGCTCTTGATCCCCTGAGTACAATGACAGGCGGCACGCTATTATTAGACTTCATACGGCTCGGATTTTGGTCTAAACGTGCGAGGGGCAAAATGGTAATTTGTGCACCAAGGGGAAAATGGTCTTTTGGCTGATTTTGAAAATGGTTAAATAGGATGGGGCATCTGTCCCTGTGTGGTTGGATATTTTCACCTGGGAACAATGAGATGTGGCCACCTGTTCACTCTCTGGTTGGTTCCAGCCCCTTTCGTACAATTTGACCAATTAAAAGAAGGGAATGTTAGTCGTGCATTCTTGGTTCAGTCGCGTGAGAGAGTATAGTGTCACGTGTGTGTGACTGAGTGAAACCTAGAGTGAGTCGTGGTGTGTGAGAGTGAGGAAACAGGGAGACAGAGAGGAGGAAAGAAGTGATCAGTGAGCAACACTAGTGTCATGTATGTGTAACCGTGAAATTCAAAATGTCCAAACGTCTGTGAACCTGTCTGTTGGTGGTGGTAACTGGTGGTAACCGTGAATGTAACGACCCGTCCCGAATTCCGGGATTAGTTTAGTGACTAATCTTGATTAGTGAGGTTGAACGGTGGTTAGTAGGGCGGAATCGGACAAATTGTGCGAAATGACCGTTTTGCCCCTGGTCGTGGGCAAAATGTTGACTTTTTGTTCGGGCGGTCAAATGGACTTTGACCGATGACCGTGACGTAGTTCGGGACGTCACGAGTTCATAGACAGGTGGCACGTTCGATTTCGACATTCGTAGAGAAAGTTATGGTGTTCAGAAATTGAGGGGCATTTTGGTAATTTGGCTTATTAGGGGCCAAATGTTGACTTTTGATCGGGAGGTCCGATGGGCGAGGGCCAAGTACCGTTACGTAGGTATCGTCGATACGAATCCAACGACAGGCGGCATGCCGAAATCGGAGATCCGACGACGACGTTATGGTCAAGGAAACGAACTAACGAACCGAGGCCGGGATTAAAATAATAATATAATAATGAATAGTGACCGTTGACCCTACACACCTGGATGAGTGACAAGTGTCACCCATCCCTTGTTTCCAGCTCCTTGTTTCCCTCCAAACATCATCATTACTACATCATCATCATCTAAACCACCATTTCCCCTAATTTTCTCCTCTTTGTTCCTAAACCGTGCACAAAATGTGGGATTCGGATGAGGGAGAATTGGCTCCCTTCTTCTGCTGTTCTTGTGAGAAAATGGGAGACTAAGATGAGGGAATTAACGGGGAAACACGAGGGGCTGTGAGAGTGTTGAATTTTGGATTTTTGATTTCGGGAAAATGAGAGGGAAAATTCGAATTGAAGGAATTGGGCTGTGATGATCGAATTGGAGGTTACAAACATCTTCCTGAGGTTGTGACGAGTCGATCCACATCAAAAACGAGAAGGATTGGTGCCGTTTTGGCTCTGATCGAGCTTGGTGACAGAGGAAGAAATCGAGGCTGAGTCGTGGAGTTTGGGGCTGTGATGGACTCAATTGTTGTGGGGAAATGACTCCTCATGATCCCACGATGCTTCTGGGTTCATCAATTGAAGGAAACCGATCGAGATCGATGGAACTCCATGGTTGCACAGTGGACGGTGTTCGTACTTGAGTCGTGATCATTTACTGATCAAACGACGGAATTGATGTGGGGGAATTGTTCCTCGTGGTCCACTAATGCTTCTGGTTGAACCAATTTAGGGAAATCAATCGAGATTGAAGGAATCCCATGATTGAACAGTGACCGGAGTGTTCTTCGTGTTCATCGTGGAATCGATGGAATTTGGGTAAGTTATCGTGTAATTGATGTTACAGACTTATAATTGGACTTAAAACGAAGCTAATGGAATGATTAATTGAAGGAATTAGGATCGAATTGACAGGATTGGAACCGGGTTGTGTCGCGGGTGAATTGGACCCGTTTACCAGACAAACGGGTTGGGCTGGTGACACTGTAGCAGGCGCGTGGGTTTCACGCGCAGCCACTCACGGCGGCGCGTGGGCACGAATCTCGAGGTGAGGTCAACATGACTTCTGTCCTATTTAATGTAACGGACATTTTGGAATTGGTTTCGTGTCGATCGGACACCGTCTCGATATTGTTCGGGATGTCCGAAGGTTTTAAATTAAGTTTAAAAATAAGTAAAAATTCGGGAAAATTACGGGACTTTGATAGGATGTTACTGATGAGGTTAGTAACCCTCTAATGTGATTTGGACAGGATTGGGAGTCCCGGTGATAGTGGTGTGGCCCGGGAGGGCCGGTGGCACGCGTATCGAGGCACACGGTTAAAACGGTTGTGAGTGGACTTTGGTTTTATAAATTCTATGCATGCTTAAATGTTTTATATGGATTATGGTTGTGATTGTGTGATGTTGATTTGGTTGTTGGTAAATTGTACGGTTTCATGTATTTCGAGGCGATTTACGTGCTTGCACGTAAATCGAGGTTTTCCGGTTTTACATGGATTTTCCATATTTATGACTTGGATATAATGTGATGAAATGGTTTTGAAATTGGAAATATAAACTCGGGCTTGAGGCCCACTTGTTTTGGAAATTTCGGACTTGGAGTCCATTTGAGAATCGGGCCGGGGGCCCAGTTGGTTAATGAAATCGGGCCAGGGGCCCAGTTGGTATGAAATCGGGCTGAGACCCATTTGAGTTATGTTATCGGGCCAGGGGCCCAGTTGATTTGTGAATTCGGGCTGTGGGCCCAGTGGGTTTATAAGTCGGGCTGCGGGCCTAGTTGGTTTACAAATCGGGCCGTGGGCCCAGTGGTTCATAAAATCGGGCATGAGGCCCAGTTGGATAATAAATGTGATTTCGGGTCAGGGACCCTATATTTATATTGGTGATTTTGGGTCAAGGACCCTAAATGGAATTATGTGGTTTTATGGAAATTTCGGGCAGGGCCCAATGGTAATAATATGATAAAAGGATTTAATAAAACTGTTTTCCATATACCATCTGGACACAAGGATATATGATGGTCTCCTCCAGATGTCTAGGACACTGGGGAAGTCACGGTGCATTGCCTGCGAGGGGTCATTATACGGAGCAGCCGGACCGTATGATGACTCAGGAGCAGGATTGCTATGATTGACGTCAGGGACGTCAGACATCAGGGATGTCAGATATATGGACCCAGAGAGACCCCGGGCAGCACGCGTAGCTTATGAAACCGTGAGATATGACGTCAGGGACGTCTAGCGTCTGGGACGCTAAGCATCGGGGATGCTGGTGATGGTAATGGTAAAATATGGATTAATGAATAAAATGGCTTAGTGGTTGGATATGTGTTATGTGGTAAAAAATGGATTATTGGTTATGAAATGGTATGTAGGGTCGGGGACCCTAAATGGTTTCGGATTTTAAATTGATGTTCATCTATGGTCGTGGGTGGTGACCCACATGGTTTTAATATGTATGGTGGTGGTATTCCACAGTTTTGGGCTGAGTTCCCACACTTGGTTTTTGGTTAACGGTTTTTGGGCTAAGGCCCTAAGGGCTCGGTTGAGCAAACGTTTTGGTTACTGGTTTTTGTGGCATGCATACGTTTTTATTGGAGGGAATAAATGTCTTATAAATGTATTTGGTAAACTTATTGGTTTTTGTCCACTCACAGCTTTTGGTTTTAATGCCCTTCAGGTTGATCACGGATGCGTTTGCAGCAGGGACTGGGACATTGCACACCTCCTCCATCGATCCTTGCGCACTCTGGATGCCCCGTTGGGCAGTGGCTCTTGATTATCCCTTGTCTGACACCCCTTGTTGGACGGGAGCAGGGCACATTCCACAGTAATCCCGGGGGGATTGGGATGGGTCCTGTCAGTGAATGTCGGTTCGGCTAGATCGGGCTGGACCGAATCGGTCTGGACCGGGTTCAGCGTGAAGTTGAAGAAGAACAGTGTGGCGCATGAGGCCCACACTCAGCCCCTTTGGGCGGCGCGTGTGGCACAGTGTTTGAGGAAGTGTTCAACACGAATTTTAAAGTATTCCATGTAACGAACATTTTGGGACTGGTTTCGAGTCGATCAGACATCATTTCGATATGTTTTGGGATGTCCGAAGGTTTAAAAGCTAGGTTAAAAATAGTTAAAAATTCGGAAAAATTACGGGGATTTAGTAGAAGCATTATGAAGTAGTTAGTGACCTTAGTATGTGATATGGACAGGTTTGGGAAGTCCAGTGATAGTGGATTAGCCGGGAAAGCGTAATTGCACTCGTATCGAGGCAGCAGCGGGAATAGTCTGTGAGTGGACTTTGCTTTCTAATTTTTGATGCATGCATAAATGTTTTTATATGTTTTCTATACATAATTTCTATGTTTGTGATTGTGATATCTCTGATTTCTGATTTGCACGTATTTCGAAGAATTTTACGTAATTGCACGTTTTACGAGATATACTTTTATGTCGTGGTTTGATAATGGTTTCGATACTATGATTTTGGGATTTGAATTATGATTTGATTCCAAAGGTTTAGAAATGGATTTTGAACGTGAATTCTATTTTGGAATCGGATTTCGGAAATATGATTCAGGATTCGGTTTTGGAACTTAAAAAGTGGAATTCTGGGTTTGGATCAGAATGATGATTTTGGATTCGGATTGGGATTTGGAATGATGATTTCGGATTTGGATTTGGAATGGATTTATGGATTTGGATTTTCAAAATGGTTTTAAAATGGTTTTGGATTGGATTTGCTGGATATGGTATTGGGTTTAAAGATTCGGATATGATATGTGACGGGGGCGGGCCCGGATATGTGATTGGGTTTAAAGACCCGGATTGAGTTTAAAAACTCGGATATTGTGATTTCCCCCGTAGGCCTATTGAGTTTAAAGACTCGGGAGTTTAAAGACTCGGATTGATATTGAGGCCTGTTGAGTTTAAAGACTCGGATATATATTGAATTTAAAGACTCGGATAGATCCATCAGGTTCGATTTAAGGAAATGTATTTTAAATGTGTTTTGGATTTCTGTGATCTAGTGATAGTTTTCAAAATCGATAGTTTTCAAATGGTTTTCAGATGTTTTTGGCAGTGGCCCGGATATTTTGGATATGTGGATTTTTGGGCTGAGTTCCAGTACTTTGATATTGATTTATGGTTTTGGACTAAGGCCCTGGAATTGAGAAACGGACTTGAGTAAAGAAATGATTTTTGGTTTTTTTGTAAACGATTTTCTTATTTTGGAAATGACATGGTTTTAAGAAATGGTTTTCGAATGCATGCATTGATTTTACATAGAGGGTATAAATGTCTTTTCTTATGAAATGTTTTATGAACTTCTTATTTATTTTGTCCACTCACAGTCTTTTATGTTTTTCGATACCCTCCAGGTTGATGCGGTGTAGGCTGTTGTGAGAGAGACGGAGACATCACACACGCGATCCACAGTAATACTGCAAACTCTGGTTAACTCAAAATGGTTTTTGGTACGTTGACCTGGGATCCCTTGTCTGGCTTGCGTGTTCCACAGGGGTTGAACGAGTGTTTAGCCTTTGTGTCGCACGTGGGTTAGACCGGCGCATGATGTATCCCTAATCCCGGGGGATTGGGGGTGGGTCGTGTCACGTCAACTACCACAAGGACAAGCCGAAATGTTTCACTAGCAAACTCGTGCCCATTCACTACACTTAGTAATCCAACAACCACCAACCAATAATCTTCTCCAACTTCACCACCAGCCACTCCCATCACTACCTATGACACTCAGTTAAGTGGTAGTTCACAACATCAATCACCCATTGCAAGTGGAAAGAAAATAAGATTCAAGTCGCTCACAAAACGTGTGAAGAAATAGTTCGATGGCAATTCAAGTCACTTGTTATTTTGCTTTGCTAACTTTGAAACCATTGTCATCCTGTTTTGTTAATTCTTGCATATGAAACCGTTAAACAACTTTGATATATGAAGCACTATGGGATGTTTCTTTCATATATGGAATCACTTGGTATTATGAGGAATTGGTGCTCCCTTTGGAATCACTTAATATATGAATGACGACGACTATGGGAATGTTCTCTTTCACATATAGGAATTGGTGCTTCCACTCATACTAGATAGAAAATTCTTTGCATATAAATCTTACATATTTCCACAATCCACCAAACAAACTTCCACATATTACAAAATACTAAACATGAAAATTATGATTGAAGATGATTGTGAAAGATTGAGGATAACCTAATATATAACTAAAGTAAAGGATTGAAGATGATTCCAACCACTAAGACCCAAGTAACCAAGAGTGCAATCTAAAGCCTAGTCATCTTCCTCTTCTCATTCAACATCTATCAAGTTTCCTTAACATTCCAAGAATTATTGTCGTTGATCTCTTGCACATTTTCTAATCAAACTACTAAAAATCACAACCCATAGCTCTTTTTCTACCTCTACCTTGTCCAACATGCAGCAAAACACATTACAAATTCACAAAAATCACCAATCCATCAAAGCAACAAGTGGAGAAAGAAAATGAGTTTCATATTCTTCTCATAAACCGAAACCTACAAAAACCTAAAACCTAAAATCGACCTAAAACCAACAGAGGCCATATGTAGAAACATAGCTCATAACCCATAAACAAAACTCATAATCCATAACTCATGAACAAACCCATAAATGAAGCCAAAAACGAAGCAATGAACAAAGCCAGAACTATAGCCGGAAACGAAGTCATAAGCCTCCAATTGAAACTCAGAAACATAACCCTAAAGCCATAAACAAAACCCACAAACAAAAGAAAGATAAACAAAAATTGAAACTCATTAGCAATTACCTTAGCATCTGGACAGACGACAAACCTTCTTCCTGAGTTTTCATCTATCCATGCCATTTTCATTCTCCCCATCTTCCCACTAAAACATCTTCGTGGGTGGTAATTTCCACTTTCGCTCTCCTCCGTAACTTGATTCTAACTGCAAATTGCTTGAAGATGTTGAAGTCTTATGGTTCACAAATGTTTATAAAGCCCCAATTCGCACGAATTTGGTGAGAAAAGATATGCAATTTTCAAAATTTCCCCTCTAGGGTTGTGATGTCGCCTCAATTAGGGCTAATTTTGCCGCCCAAATCCAACCCCAACTTCAGCCTCTAGTCTTTCTATTAAAGTATTGACACATAGGTGTCATATATGTGCCACATAAGCACAACTGACGCCGTTACTAACATGGCGTAACAATTTGGAACAACAGAAGTAACTGAAAGGGGTTCTAATAATACATTACAGTGATTTTGGATTGTAGAACAAATTGAAATTTAGTGATTGGTTATAGGAGTATTCTGAGTAATAAACCAATAATAAATTCCATTTATACCACATGATCAATTACTAATTCTTATTTTTGCCAAAAAGAAATTAATAACTTCTGTTGCTCAGCTATTTTTTCTATATATACATTCAACTTATGCCAATTTTGAATATATTATTGGAGAAACACCAGGAGTTTTAACTTGAATAAAAACATTAATGTTTATTGACAAATAAAAATATGGAAGAATTTACTTTCCATTGCATTTTGCAATCCCAAGTTTCTCTTTAAACCTTTCCCATGCGCAGTCTCACACACATAGTCACAGATACAAATATGTAAAATGTAAGGCAATTAACATATAAGATCGTCACACCCAATTAACACCAAAAATTTAAAATAAAATAAAAACTCCAGTTCACAAACTGTAGTCTACCAAGGGGACGTCCCAGAAACCCCATTATCTAGTGTACAATTCACATATGCAGCACTTACCGTACAAATTTACAGAATCTAATCAGCATGGAAACGACTGAATTAACAAAAAGAAGCAACATCTAGTACGATCGAAGGGCTACGAAACCTCTAGCTTCAATTTTATTTTACAAACCATGTATGAACAAAAGAATTTGGTGAGATTATGTTGTGAGAGCATCAGGAATTGCAGCAGACTGACAACCAATTATTTTACCACCAACATCAGGAAAATTTTCATGGCCCGGTAAAGGACCGACCTTCCCATCTTCATCTACCTGCAAGGGATACTTCAGAAGGTGACCTTGCAGAGGTGTAAAATCTGGGCATGTGAATCTCGTCCAGTTGTCTTCAGCAATCTCATTGATTCTCTTCACACATTCCAAACTCTCTGGCTCTTGGAAGCAAGAATCCAACATGCCAAGATGCTCAGCCCAAAGTGACATTCGGTATCCGTATATCTGCATGAAGAGAACAAAGGAAGCCTCGATAAAAAGCACGCAAGTGTGATATCACGTTCCTGATGTTGTCAACAAATTCTAAATTTGCGAGGGAAATAGCCATCATCACAAATAAAGAAATCAGAGATTACGCAACGCTTCTTCAAATGTGGTTTTAATTCTTTTGGAAAACAATGGAATAAAGAGCAAGAAGGAGTTGCAACTCCAAAACAAGAAGTGCTCAGGAAGTCCAAGGAAGCTAGGGCCACATTTGGTGAGTTGGATTGAATTTGACAGGATAACCCATCAAATTTTATGTATTTTGAATGTAAAATTGGATGCGGTTTCATTGAAAGAGGATTAGGTAGGGTTAGACATAGAGGGAAACTTACCATTTCTAATCCAACTATTTTAAGGGGATTGGACTGAATAAGTGTTCTTCTATCTCTACCCCCTTTAATCCTTCACAATGAAAAGACATCCATTTCAACATTCAAGTACATTGACTTTGATGAGTTATCCAATCCAATCTAATCCTGCTCACTAAACGAGCCCTAAAGGTACATGCTCATTGTTCCATAGATATCCTCCTCAGCATGAGCGAAAGAGGAGTATCAAATAAGAAGTTTTCCAAAGCACGAGAAAAAGTATACAAACTTCCATACCTGGCCACGTGGATGTTTATGCCTCCCAGCCCAAGTGTAATGGGGTTGATATGCACCCATAGCTATCTCGGTGTCTTTTGTACCAGCCATTGATCGTTGGTTGATATTGGCAGATCCCATTATCACGTACTCATCATCTACCACCATACCCTTGGCGTGAACGTAAATCATAAACCGCTGATATTTGTATGAATCAGAGACCTGAAAGAAAATTTTATTACAAAAGGGAATGAAACATCAGAAGAGATTCTCACAATAATAAGGTCATGAAATTGCAAAAGGTCATTCGCATGGTACCATACAAAAGTCAATGCACTCAAACTGCAACGATGGGCAAATACCAAATAATGTACATGTGACAGATCCTGACAATGACCTTTGATTACTAGGGGTACCATATATACCAAACAGGAGAAACGACGTCTTTTCGTTTTCTTTCGTGTTATATCTTAAGCACAAATTTTGATATGTCATGTCCCCCAGTACATGGTAATTAAAGAAAATGACATCATGGATTTATCATGGAAGCATTTCAGAGACTCAGAGAGAAATAATGGTCAGAACAGTGGAGAAGAGAATTTTTTTCATGAAAATTACCGAAGAAGCATTGTCACTTGATGTTTCCTCAACAAGTTCTTCCCGGTTACCAAGGCAATAGAAATTGAGGTAATCTTGAGGATGTGAGTTCGGTAACTCTGCCGATTTCAGTTCCTGCGCAACAACATTATACATTGCTTGCATTGTCTGGCTCTGCAAAAAGCAAGTGCACATTATCAGAAAGAAAGTTCTAAGTGTGTTTTCAGTCCTTATTTATTTTACGCTTTCTCAAGTTCCTTGATATCGAAGAATAAATACCATGGTATAGACAGTATACTATTATGAACACTGTCAAACTAATAATTTCCAAGAACAAAATTACATTTATTGGCAACAAGACAACAGTGTCATATAATTCAAGTGTGCAGACAGAATCAATGATATCAAACCAAAAAGTCCACCACTGTTTATTAGAGTCCTTAAAAAAACATGACATCCAATTTTGTAATCCTGTTTGACAAACGTGTTTTCCATGTCTAAGCATTTATATATCAAATACGACATACCTGCCAGTAGAGAATTTCTTGCATTGCACCAGTTTTTGGATCACCTTCAGGCCACAGAGGTAAGATGATATACACCGCAAATCTCTCATTAGCTCTAATTTTGCTAACAATCTTCAATGCCAACTCCATTGGGATAAGATTATCAGCACCTGCCCATACCATGAAAGAAAATATTCAGAGAGATTTGAATTAGAAAAAAGTTGATATCGAGTGTCAATTAATAACTACTTTTACTTATATGTTCACACAAAATAATGAGTTCGAATTTGGAAAATGATAAGTGGTTTGGTGGCAGACTTAAAAAATGCTAGGATCCATAAATTTCAAGTGCAATTATGCGCATGACATATATAATAAGCATGATGGACAGTTACCCCCAATATAAAAAAATTATGTTCTAAAAAACAAGAAATATAATGCAGCATCAGTATATTTTCATCCTACCTGCATTTCTGTAATCTGGCCACGCGTATGATGAACCAATAAAATACTGATTTTCAATATATATAAAATGTTGGGCGGATCTGATTGCCTGAATGTATGCTCTTTGAATGCTTTTATCAATTACCAGATTCTTTGCGCTAATAAGATTCTGCAGTCACAATCAAGAGCCATGATCAGATTTAGTCAACACATTTAAAAGGCCTGAAAGGGAAGAGAGAATAGAAGAAGGTGGCACAAGGGGGGGAATAAATGAAACCTGGGCCTCAGCAACTTTTCCAGCTTTGGGAAATCCTTTCAATGATCCTGAGTCAATGGACCGGAAGATCTGAAAAAGAAAAAAGATAAAACCAGTTTGCTTCTACTTTTTATTATATATTCATAAGTTTCTGTATGTACGTGTGTATGTTTGAAGAGACTTAAAAAACAAAAAGGAGGATAAGAAAGTTGCAACTCCAACCTGAACATGCCAATCTTCGGGCTCATCTTCACGGTGAACCCACAATGCGGGATCATCTTTCGGAATAACTGTATTATTCTTTTGAACAGATATGGGAGGACTAAGTATCCATGAGATGCGGTCAATTTTTATCAAAGCATCATCAACCCAATGTGAAGACTTTTTACGCAGTCCAAACTCCTTCCACCGTGTTGCTTTCCTCCAACGTTGCTCAAAGTTTAAAAGAATATCATACGCAGCAGGCCCATCAATTTTACAGTGCAAGTCATGCCATGGTTGCCTTGGAGCCTTGGTTCCAGACTAGTAAAAGAAAAAAACATAAAAAGCCAGAAAGATAAAATTATGAATGACCAGGATAGGGTGTTCATTTTTGCAACATAAATGAATCATTATAAGGTCTCATACCCAAATGATGCTGGTGCATGAATACATTAGCAAGATAGAAGAAAAATAAGAAAATCATGATTGGTGCTTAAATAATATCCGTGACCAAGACACGATGAATCCAATAAGGAAATAAACTGTGTAACCCAATCACCAAGTACTTACAGGAAAAGTAGGCTGATGAAAATCATCCTTAAATACAGTGTTAAGATCACGAAACAGTCTGTGCTCAGGTGTGTCATAACGACCATCACAGAGATCAAGACCTCCTATAAATGCAGTTATCCTGCGATTATTACCACCTGCCTGTGTGTCGACAAGAACACATTTTTGATGGTGGGTATAGAGGCTTCCAACAACCTACACAAACAAATCAAATGCAAGTTAAATTCAGCTGAGTAGAAGGAAAAAGATTCCATTAAGTAAAGGAAAGCTTTCTGAAAGGATAAATCTTCAATAAAAAAAAACAGTAACCTGCTACAAAACAAGTTATTCTCAAACCAGAGACCATTCAGACAAACCTTCAAGGAATATCTATAGGTTGGAGATTACAAACTAAGACAAAATAAAACTACAAAGCGTCATAACCAAAACCTGCCTGTTGTTTTATGATGCTAAGCTTACTGCTGGCATAGCGAGTTGCCAAAACACAATTGACAGATGAATGCTTGAAAAACTTCCGGGTTTCTTCATCATGTGTCCCCATCATTCCTGCCTGCATCCAATCCCAACTTGAATCATGAACCAATTTCCATAACAGCACATACAAACAATCCACAAGAAATTACCCGACTCACACAAACATAGCAACAACCTTCTAAAAGTCTAGGCAAATTTAGAAATGAGAAACAAAAAAAAAAAGGAAAAAAAAAAAAAAAACTAGTTCAAATCGGGCTCTTTCTTTTTCTGGTACGCCTATAGTATATTGCATAGATTGAGTATGCACTTGAATGTCAAAATCAAAGAAAAATTCCAACCATACTGAGTGAGATGAAAGGAGTAACATATCAATATTCAATAATAAGAAAAAGAGCTAATTAAAACGATAACGCAGGTTTAGAATTGTGACCGATTTGAAGAGAAACTTGTCGTGTGAGGTCTTATCGTCCCAGATCAACAGCAACACCCTCACGCCTTCTTCCGACTTGTACTTGAGCAATTCGCCGAGGGTCAAATCTCCGCCGCGTGGCAGCGGCCGGGTCGGCTCCCGCATCAGCCTCACCTTGTGAAAAACAGACCAACCCACAATGTAAATAATGTGATGAGCCTCCGAAATCGCATAGCAAATGTCTTCCCAACAACTCCCAGCCTTATATGGGTTCCTTCCATCCAATTCAATCTCCGGCAGCAACCCATCCCGCACGTGCGCGTCTTGGTACAGATTCAAGGCGCTTCCTTTCCTCAGTGGAAAATACGTGTTGGGCACTCCCTTGTGTTCTGGATCGCCCGCTATGCCATGCTTGTACACTGGGTTTTTCTCGAAAGGCGTGAACTTCAGCTCTACCCGGATCGCCGAGTCGCGTTTCGGGGGATTTCCAGAGGATCCTATAACGGGAAACCACCCGGAAATGAGTTCTCCGGTAGCAATTTTCTCTCCTGAGACCGAGGCCGTTCCCATGAGCTCGGCACCGAAGAGGTCATCATCTTTGACCTGAAATTCGAGATTATCAACGGGGTACGCCAGCGGTATAAAGAAGTGCTCATTCCACTTCGGGCTTTGGGAGTTTTTTATGACACGTGTCCTGGCGATGGTCGTCTCAGGGACCATAACGGTGACGTAGCAGTCGCTGGTGATGATCTTACGGCGGGGTCTATGGTGGGGCTTGCTTTCTTCGCCGTCTGATTCGTTGTGGCGGGAACGGGCGGAGTGTGGGATTGTGATAGTGTCACAGGCGGTGAAGCAGCGGCGGAAGCGCTCGGAGATGATATCCATATTGGGTAACTGCCGGGCTTCAATAATTTTGAGGTCGAGGTCTCCGTGCAGGTAGATTACCCGGTCCGCCTCGGTATCCGCCATTTGGGCCGACTGAGGTCGCTATACGCAGTGTTTCAGGGATTGGGGCGGTTTGAATGGCGAAAAAAAAGTGGGGTTCAAGCCTTGTGGTTTGGGTTCGCTTGTGACAGAGGAGTTTCAGCCATGAAGGCGCCCAGACGTCTAGGGAAGATTCAAAAAATCTCGTGAAATCTTTATATAATGATAGAAATGTCGTCAGTGAAGGAGGGGAAGATGGAGAGGGATGAGTGGAGGTGGGACGTTAGTATCCGTTACCAATGTAAATCCAATCTTTTTCACTGTTTTAATTTTCTTTTTAATTTTATCACAAAAATAAGCACGTTGTAATGATATTTTTCTCCGGACCCAGAATTTGATTTCATTCCAATTTTTATGTTTGTTAAAATTTTGTAAATTTCCACTGACAGATGCACATAAATGCTTATGTTAAATTCACATGTGCTAGTTTTTGTATGTTAGGCAATAATTCCCAATTTCTGTCTTAAAAAGTAAATCGCCAGAGAAAGGGCAAAAAGGAGAAACAAACAATTCTGATAGCAAGAATTATGTTACGTGCCTTGCTTGGTATCATCCAGAAGCCGCTTTTCCAAGCTAGAATCAATTTCCCTTCTTGGAATAGTGTCACAATATTTTAACTAAAAACAAACCCATCTAATTAATTTGGAGTGTAATTTGGAGTGCGAAATGCAAAGTGCAAAATGTTGAGTACTTTTCAAGTGTTGGAAAAAAAAATAGTGGAAAAGGAGAAAGTTGACATGTTAGAGTTATTTATATCCTGTGGGCCCAGACAAATTGCAATTAGTGTGGTTGGAAGGTTGGCCCACCCTACCCTCCTCCTCATCAAACAATTCACTAATCTTTTTTTTTTTTTTTTGGATCAAGTCAATTCACTAATCTAATCACAGCCATACCATTGGAATTCCGCATTGAGCTAAATTACATAATAGTAATACAGACCAGACCATTACCTGTCATCATCATCATTGGAACCTTCTAAATAAACAAGTATTTTTAAAGATATGGATGACCTAATCCAGCTTTGCAGTGAGAGCTTCTACTTACTAGATACTAAATCTAAGTTGGTTTTATTCAAGGGGGGTAAGTGGTTAACTACAAATTATTTAGTATTGATGTCTCACTAATTACTCCATCTTTAAAGTTAGAATTAGTACGATATGCAACATACACTATGTTTAAAGTCAAAATTTTTACAGCGGTATCTTGATTTTGTGAATACTGGAAAGTCACATTCTAATTTCCAATCATGGTATTGAGTCACAAAACTAATCCAACAACCGAAATGTGTGGCTTTTAATATTTGAGAACCAAAGTCCTTGGCATTCTGATTTTTATCCTCCCTGTAATCATCAAGGGGCGTAAATATCCGACTGCAACGTAGCCATGACAAGTATAATATAAAATTATATGGATCACGAGCCAAACCAAACCATTCTCTAGATTACAAGCAGTACAGTTGCAGAGTTTCGGTACGAAAAACAACGTTAAGATTTCACATAGATGACCGGACCCTTCTTCGAATGTAATCCATGCCACCCTGTCATCCTTACCGTATACTCCGGTCATCCTGGTCACCCTTCTCACTAGTTTGTGGAGTGTAGGTAGATGACGGTGAGTACCCAGGTTGACTGGGTGAATACCCGGCACTTGGACTGCATGGAAACAAAATCCACGAGAGAAAAATGCATAAACATTTCGGGATGACAAAAATCAAAAGGAAAAGAACGAAGAAAATAATGTCTCAGTTTACCTGTACTGGGGAGAGCTGGGACTATAATCGGGGCTCACTCCAGCTGGAAATGGGCTGAACAAGAACAAAAAACATCTTTCAACACAACAATACAGCATACCAAGACCAAGTAGACTTCAAAATAGTACACTGAACAGGAAAATATAGGAGTGTCAGCGTGGTAAAAAATGGGTCAATCAAAGGAGACATACCTTCCGGGACTGTATGTAGGGCTTGAAGGAGAGTAAGACGGAGATGTAGGTGAATATGATGGCGAGGTTGGACTGTGAAATAAGCATTACTCAACATCAGATTTCCACAATTTCGTGATAATAATGATCAAAAGAGTAACAAACTAACCAGTCAACCAAACTCAGTAAGTCTGAAGCCATTTTTACAGGTCAAAAGACAGCTTACCTGTAATTTGGAGATGTAGGACTATATGGACTAGATGGTGACAATCTGGGACTGCTTGGGGAGTACGCCGACGACGGGCTGTATTTGGCCGACTGAGGGTTGTAACTTGGAGATGTAGGGCTATAACTGGGGGATGTTGGACTATAACTCGGGGAAGTTGGGCTGTAACCAGGAGATGTTGGGCTGTAGGCTGGTGAAGTAGGGCTGTACGATGGAGATGTGGGGCTGTAGGACGGTGATGTGGGGCTGTAGGAAGGTGATGTTGGGCTATAGGAAGGAGATGTTGGACTGTAAGACGGTGATGTGGGACTATACGCAGGTGAAGTCGGGCTGTAAGCAGGTGAAGTTGGGCTGTAAGCAGGTGATGTCGGGCTATAACTGGGAGAAGTTGGGCTGTAACTCGGAGAAGTAGGGCTATAACTTGGTGAAGTGGGACTGTAACTGGGAGAGGTGGGACTGTAACTTGGTGAGGTAGGGGAGTATGATGGGCTTGTAGGAGAATAGGCTGGGCTGGTTGGACTATAACCTGGAGAACTAGGACTATAGGTTGGAGAGGTGGGGCTGTACCCAGGAGAAGTAGGGCTGTACCCGGGAGAAGTAGGGCTGTAACCAGGAGAGGTAGGACTATAACCAGGGGAAGATGGGCTGTAGCCAGGGGATGATGGGCTGTAACCTGGAGATGAAGTAGGAGAGAATGCCATTCCTCCAACATAGGGAGAAAACTGAGCATCTGAAATGGGTGACAAACGAAGATTTGGGCTCAGTAAATAATTTGGAGACATCATGCCCTCGTGATATGGAGTCCCTGACACCGGAGAACGCGACGGTGTCATACCAAAATCAAGACCATCCATATAACTAGGTAGTTGTAGTTCAATGGCATTCTTCAGCATCTCATCATTGAGATACAGGGAACAATCACCTGTTCCGATGGGGGCAAGTTGGCCTAGCATTATGTTTTCAGTCACACCCCTCAGATAATCAGTTTCTGCAAACACTGAAGCATCAAGAAGAATGTCCACAGTTTCTTCAAATGAACATCGCATCATAGGACCGGTGTCATTCCGATTAATGCCATGGCGGGTAATGGCCATCAAGTGCCCACGGTAGGTCATGGTATCACAAAGGATAGCAAGATGCCTATAATTCACATAAGACCCATCAAAGGATATGACAACACGCAACTCATCCAACAGCGACCGACGAACTGCCTCAATTCCAAGAATTTCAAGAATTTCAATCAAGTGATTACTTGTTGTCCTCCTGGCATCAACATCATCGTGGCACAATACAGCCAAGAGATTTACACCTTCTGTGTCCAGCATCCACTCCTGCTCCGCTTTAAATCCTTCACTCGGATCAAACTTGTTAACTTTACCATGTTTAATGAACACCTTGTTAATATCTGGGATACCTCGAAGAGCCATCTCTGTCAGCATGTTACTCTCAATCTTCTTCAGAAAAACATCATCTTCAGCTGATTCATCCACAAATTCCCCTTTTGGAGCCTCAGCATTCATGATACGGATTCGAAGGATCAACTTTTCAGCATTGTCATCATTGAATATACAAGTCAAATCATCGTCAAACTCAAGATTAATCTTCTCGGCAATGTCAGCCATGCTCAACTTCTTATCCACCATCATTTCCCGATTCAATTCAATACGAAGCAACCAAGGAGAGATTTTATCAGGGTTAACCTCTTCATCTGGCATTTCATAGTAAGATTTTACAAAATCAATATCCTCTTCAATTATTGTGCTCATGGGATCTGGATCGTACCATACTTCCGTAGCTTGAGTTACACTGCGGAGAGTGGTGTACTCCAAAGCACACTGGACATTCTTGGCCCTTTCCTTGGTTTTATTAGCTTCAGGCTTTAAGTAGACAGACAGAGATGGCGTCTTTATTCTCTTAGCCACATTAATAATTTCCCTCAACCTAGGAACACCTAGGGTCACATTCTTTGCACTCACACCAGCATAATGGAAAGTATTCAGTGTCATCTGTGTGGCAGGCTCACCGATAGATTGTGCAGCAACACAACCAATCATTTCGCCAGGTGCTACAAGTGATTGCAGGAACCGTGACTCTATCTCCCCAACAACCCACTCAAATGCTTCACGAGTAAGCCTGTACTCGTCCAGCACCCGCTTGCTAGCGAATGTGCTACGGAGTAAAATGCTGAAAAACAATGTAGCATTCTTTTGAGCTTCAACACTCAACAAGTCATCACCAGGAACAACCTTCAGCCTCTCCTGGAGCTTATCAATAGCTTCAACAATTTCCATTGGATGCATATCAGAAGTCCTTCGGAAGTCAATCTTAAAGGTCTTTTGTGCATTCCAAATAAGCCTCTTCAGGTTAACAGGCAGAGGCCAAGAATTATCACCAGTAACAGCAATCTCTGTCCCAAGTTGTAATCTGTCTGTTTCAAGTTTCTGAACTTCTGCATCAAACACATTGCGAAACTCTCGAATAGTTTTGAGATCCTCAACATGTTCATGCAACATGTAATCTGGATTCCAATTTGGATCATCAAACTCATACGTGAAAGTTTTATCAAATTCTGTTTTTTTCATTTTCAAAGAATCCAGCTTTTGTGATTCTATCCAAACTGCATCCATTCCATCTTCCCCATACAGGAACTGTATAACGTCCCCCAAGGAATTTCTAACAGTCCCATCATATTTGACCATAATATCCTCCATAGCTTTCACCAGTCTCCTTTGGATGTACCCTGTCTCAGATGTCTTAACAGCAGTATCAATAAGACCTTCCCTACCACCCATAGCATGAAAAAAGAACTCCTGTGGAGTAAGTCCACGCAGGTATGAATTCTCAACAAATCCACGACTTTCTGGACCATAATCATCTTTCGTAAAGTGAGGCAATGTCCGGTCAATGAACCCATACGGGATTCGCTTACCCTCGACATTCTGCTGCCCCACGCAAGCAGTCATCTGGGATATGTTGATAAAACTCCCTTTGGACCCTGCAGTCACCATAGCCTTGAGATTGTTGCTCTCAGATAAACTCTTCTGAGCACTACTTCCAGCATCATCACGAGCTCTATTCAAAACCTGTCAGAATCACATTTATTAATACTCAACAGTAAGCAGCCAGAACAGAATAAATTGCTGGCAAACAATCAATTACCATACCTGGTTCACTTTGTTTTCAAAGGAATCCATCATGGTTCGTCCAGGTTCAGCCTCCAACTGCTTGGATTGGGCTTTACTTATCAGATCTTTGACCTCATTTTTTGCCTTTGAAATTGTTTCATTAATTTTCTCCATTGTTGCTGCATCAGCAATTGTATCTCCAATTCCAATGCTAAAAGCATTCTGCAGCAGCCAATAGTTAACAAGCCACTGGGTATGACCCAAGAACTTGCGGGCTGCATCTGGACCAACCTCTTCCCTGCACAAGAGAGTTAAATAACTAAACCTCTATTTCGTCAAATTTAATATTTTTCCAATCTATCATATACAAACTTCTCTTCTTGGGTTGTCCTCTACTGGGCTCAGATCAACATTTCATGACATAACATATCAAAGAATTTCCGAACTGAATAGAATAAATTGCATACCATATAACATGTATAAGACTTCCAGTAGAAGTCCCCAGAGCCTTCTTGCAAAGTGTTCCACAAATCAATTCCCCCTTCTCTATTCTCACTACTGTGTCACCCGGGGTAATATTGCCACTCTCTGCTTCCGAGTGCCATGCAGAAGTCCTCTGAAGATTGATCTGCTTTGGTATTATAAGATTAAACACCTGCTTTCCTGTCCATAGTGGTCGTGGCTTCAAAATCGTAGGAGCAGGAACTTTTCCATCAAAATCCTCCCACCACATCAAGATATTCATAAAAACATCCTGAAAAGAAAAAATGATGATAAGACTCCTAAGTGGCTACCAAGAAAAGACCCGATATTCAAAGGAGAATATAATAATCATATCAGTCACCTTCTCAATGAAGGTATCCCTCTTGGTAATCTTACGACAACCTAGAAGCGTATCTTGCACAATTCCCATAACTGGTCTATTTGACTGAGGTGATACAATGCATTTTGGCACCATCATGAGCTCCAGTACTTCTGCCCTAGTTTCAAATGACTGGGGCACATGCATATTCATTTCGTCCCCATCAAAATCAGCATTGTACGGAGATGTAACAGACAAATTCAACCGAAAGGTCGAATAAGGCATGATCTTGATTCTGTGCCCCATAATAGACATTTTATGGAGACTCGGTTGACGATTAAAGAGGACAAAGTCTCCATCATTCAAATGACGCTCCACCTGAGAACACAATAGAAGTTCAAAAGTGATACTTGAATAGAAAAGATGCAGACCACAACATATCAGAATAAATGAGCAATGCCTTATATCCAAGCTCCAAGTGATGATCACTGCTTTTCTTCAAGTAACGAAGATCAAGCCTTTGGCCATCATCTCGTATTATATACTTAGCACCAGTTTTACCAGGCGGAGGATGGGGCCCATACTCAACAAGCTCTTTCAACCTGTTTGTTATTGAAGAAAACTTCATTAACAATAATACAGCAATCCGTAGAAGTTAAAAAGAAAGAAAGTTGAAAGGCACAACCATGAGGATATAGAATCTGAAGTTTACCTTTCTATATTATATGGAGTCACAGTCTCGGGGTACGTGAGATTCAGAGCAATACTCCATGGCACTCCTAATTGATCAATATTTATGTTTGGATCAGGAGTGATTACTGTTCGTGCTGAGAAATCAACTCGCTTCCCCATTAAGTTGCCTCTTATACGGCCTTCCTTCGCCTTCAGCCTACTACAAATTGATTTGATAGGCCTCCCTGATCTTTGAGTTGCCTGTTTAGTAAAGAAAAAAGCGTAAGCATAAAAGGAAGCCATAACGAGATACAGGTTACTGAAATTTCTGTACCTACAAACAAATAAAGACACAACATAAACATATATCACTTATGCAGAAATATGTTTCCATGTAAACATACCCTTGGCAGCCCAGGCAATTCATTGTCAAAGTAAGTGGCAATGTGGAATTGCAACAGTTGTGCAAACTCCGAAATTATATGAGCAGGTGCCCCATTACTTTCCTGCCTCCTCAGATTCTCATTGTGACGAATAATCATGGCTAACTGATGTGTTAAATCGTCCTGGACTCAGAAACATATGAAGTCAGTGAACCCTAGCAAAAAAAACACTAAATTCTCTACCGTTTTCTACTAGTCATGTAAACACATAGACGTACAAACAGTACAAAGTACCTCACTCCTGGATGAGGTGTCCATCATCACAGATGGCCTCACGGGTTGAGGAGGAACTGGAAGAACTTCCAATATCATCCAATCGGGACGAGCATACTTAGGGTTCAATCCCAACAACTGGGAGTCTGCATCACTTATCTTTTTTAAGACAGCAAGAACCTAAAAAAGAGAAAAAATCAGAAATATGTTAGGATCATTGGAAAAAAAAAGTAGGTCTAATAGAATGAAGAGTCTAATTCAGGTCTAATAGAATGAAGAGTCTAATGCAGGTCTAATAGAATGAAGATCTAATTCAGGTATACTGACATCAGATGCACTAAGGGATCGTTTCCTTTCCACAGGTTCAGGAAGTTGTTCCTGGTCATCACTTTTTTTCCTTTGTGCTTTGTACTCTGCATTCATTTTCATACCCTCTATAGTGAGCTTGGGCTGCTGAGCACCACAGCCTCCTCGACTTTTCTTTACAGGTTCTTTAGTATCTTGGCTTTGGACATCAATATCATCACCACCTTCACATTTAGTTTTGTTTTTGCATGCATCTAAAATCTTTTTTAGCCTATTTTTTGGGCTTTTGATTCTCAATGCTTGCTTAAACTTGTGGTCTTCCTGAAAAATAAAGTCACATAAATTTGTTAGCCTATATAGACCATTTTTAAGATACTCTTTACTATGAAACAAAAATGACATATTTGGATTCCATCAGACACAGCCAACACAATGACACACGTCAAAGAAAGAAGAGAAAATCTTGATCATCAAGAATTACATTTTATGGAAAGAAAGCTGAACCAAAATTCATTTGACTGCTATATATAAAGGAACACTTTCATTGTAATAGCTGGTCATTCAATGAAGAGAACGCCTAACCAAAATTCATTCATCTGCTAAGGTCCCCCATAAGAAAACAGCTCACTTAAAGAACTTTTTTACTGTAATAGCTGACTTAATGACATAAACGAAGCACGCACCGTAAAAGGTTTGTCTCGCAGAAACAGTCTTACATTGGGCCGTATACACACGTAAAACAAGAAAATAATTCCTCACTTCTCCTTTTTCCTATTCATATAACTGCCCGCTTTTACATCTAATCCTATTTATATTAGACAAACGACTGAGGAAAAAAAAAGGGAGATAACTTTTTCTGGTGATTCAGATCGATGACAGCCTCTTTTGCTAGTATATCTGAGATTTTTTAATTGAATCAGAAAAGCCTATAAACAAGGGTGGTCTCTGTATAGTTTCCATGGAAGACATATTTTGCAGAGATAAGTTGAGGCTTGTAAATACCTCATCTACTAGAATTTTTGAGCAGTTAAAGCAGACGCATCGCATTACAGCCAGAATGGTCCTCATGAAGCCAATGTGAAACATTGGTTTGGCAAGCTCCAGGTGCCCAAAATGGCCTGGGCACTCTGCCATGCTGGCTGTACAGGTCTCACATTTCATCTTCCTGTCAATCGTACCAAGCCGAGGATCACTTAAACCGGCCGTCTTTGGTTTGCCTCCCAACATGGTTTCACTGTGCTCAATCTGCACCACAGACATTTGCCTCTGCAAGCAAAACACAGAAAAAAATTTAGAATACTACAATTCACCTAAATTCAATATTCAACCAACCATAACACTTCACCAATCACTACTGAATCAAATAAACTCAGTAAAAAGCTTCTGAATTTGAAAACTAAAGACAATATTCATCAATCAAAGTCTAACACTTCTTCTAAACGCTACTCAAACTCAGTATAGTGCTTCTGAATTTCAAAACTAAACACAAATCAATAAATTTGGTAAAAAGCTTTCGAATTTCCAACTCGCAACTGAAGATAGAAGCATTAGCAGACACATAATTTCCAATCTTTTGTCCCTTTATGTTCTTTCTCAGCAACAAATAGACGACAATAGAAACAAAAATTGAAGAATATGGAGGAAGGGGAAATACAATTTCGTCTGGACTCAGAATGCCGAACTGAACACATTTGACTTTGGAAACCTCCGCCGGCGAGTACGGAAATCGAATGTCCATGGCGGTCGATTAAGAGAGAACCCTAGGGTTCTCGGACGAGTGTAGTGAGAACGAATTTAGCTCCAAGCTTTAACTTTTCTTTATGCTTTGTTCATCAACTGGTTTCAGGAAGTGTCGTTTTTTTCTTTTTTACTATTTTGAGGTTTAAATTTGTTTCGATTCCGGCGAATACTTGAGATCGATTTCGCAGAAACCCTTCAAAGCTCTTTGAGGAGAGCCTCCAAACCAAATCCCAAATGGTTCCCCTGCGGGTATATTTATAGACGGATGGGTCGTGTCGAGGCGGCGCCGACTAATTGAAAGACGAAATTACCCTCTAAGTTTGACCAAGGTTACCTCCCTAGCCAGTAGGCAGTAGCCATCATAATAATTTTTGGAATTTCTATATTCATTCTCATTCTTATTTATTTATTCATTTTCAAAAATTCAATATTTTAGAATTTCGGGCTTTAGATTTGATTGGGTTGGATGCACCAACATTGATATCTTTTGGAACGGTAAGATTAAGATCGGAATTATAATTTTCAATTCAAACTTGTACCGCAAGTTGGGCGGTGTGGAAGTAAGTATATGTTAAGTATTTAAAAGTAAGATCGTTTTTAGATAACAAAAAGCTAAGCAAGAAAATAAGTTAAAAGTGTTATTCCTTCATCACCAGTCCAACAAATGAGTGGTATTTATCTTCTTCTTTAATCACCGCGTTTACAATATAGCGAGTGGTTTTAAATTCGATTCAAATAAAATTGGTGCTCAAAATTATAGGGTTTTTACTGTGGCATTCAATAAATTATTTATTGAACTTTATATTTTAATGTTTTCTCCTTTTTTTTTCATGCATCAAAATTTTAAACTTATCCCTTCTTATTTTGAATATAATAAATTATATTTGGACTTCTTCTATTTTTCTGTATAAACCCTAATTTCTTACAACACAATTATGAGTATTATACTTTTGTCGTTAAAGTATAATTGCAATTCTAGGCTACTTGAATTATATGGATAATTTACTTATATAATAAAAAAATGGATGCAGTATGATAGAAAACATATAAGATGTAGTAATGCTTAGTAGCCTTGTTAATTGGTTCCAAAAAACTAACCTGAAAATTGAACCGAACCGAAACCGAATCTTAAAAAACCAAACCGAAAGAAAACTGAAACAAAATAGTAAAAACTAAACCGAATCGGATCTAAATCGGTTCAATTTTGATTTTCAATTTACCAAAACCAAACTGAACCTAAAGAAACACGCTTATGTTTTTGGAAGCCCATCCCAAGAAACAGATGGAAGCCCACCCCTATAAACAATTGTCTAACTCAGCCCTAGAACCAGGTGGAAGCCCAAGCCCAATGTGTTTTTTATCTGAGCAGCCCAAGCCCAATTGTCTAACCCACCATTTCCAAAACCCTAAAAAAGTGAAAAAATGTGTTTAATACATTTCATTTCATTCCTCCCTCTTCGTCGTCTCTCATTTTGTCTCACACAGTCGCACTCAACTCATTCTATCTCAAACAATGTGTTTAATCTACTTATTCCTATTATTATTATTATTATTACTTTTATTATTGTGAAAGTCATTACACTAGTTACGGATAAGTCATGATGAGTATTATGGTTAGAAAAAATATGGGAATAATGGATAGCCTGTTTTTTTGGTTATTTTACGAATGGCTAGTAGATATCACTACTTGTTGGGAAGTGTAACGTGTGACGCCCCGAAAATTCTAAAAATGGAAAATTGGAAAAATTTGAAGGAAATGACGATTTTGCCCCTAGTTATAAGGGCTGAAAGTTGACTTGTCAGACGGGAGCAGGACCGGACAAGGTTATCAAAGTCTAGTTGGGACGGGTCCTGTCATAACGACCCGTCCCGAAAATCGGAATTAGATTAGTTGCTAATGATGGATTAGTGAAGTTAATCGATGATTAGTTGGAGGCGTTCGGACGGACGGTGCAAAATGACGATTTTGCCCCTCGAATGGGCAAAATGTTGACTTTTAGTTCGGGCGGTCAAATAGACTTTGACCGATGACCGTGACGTAGTTCGGGATGTAACGAGTTCATAGACAGGTGACACGTCCGATTCCGACATCCGAGGATGAAGTTATGACGTTCGGAAGGTCGAGGGCATTTTCGTAATTAAGTCAAAAAGGGGGAAATTGTTGACTTTTTGCATGACAAGTATTTTTCACCCAAATCGAGGACCGTTAGATAGGTCTCGACGTCCTGAGTACAACGATAGGAGGCACGCCGTCATCGAACGTCGAACGGTTACGTTATGGGTCTAAATAGGTGAGGGGCAAAATGGTAATTTGTATGAGAAAGGGTAGTTTGGTCAATTGAGACAGATTTGGCAGATTGGGACATGTGGCAGTCTGGGGAGTGTGCCCACACGATGGTGGACACTTGGCCTGTCTTGGATGGTGGTAGAATGTTCCCCACCGCCTTCAATTGTTATAAACCGATTATGGGTTTGTGCACGGGTAGGAAACAGAGTACGTGCTAGTGTGTGTGTGACTGAGCCTAAAGTCCCTCCACCCAACCTTCAACCCGTAAAGATTAATGAAGAGAAGAGAGGTTGGAGACGGAGGTAGCTGGGCAGTTCAAGTCGGTGAGAGGCGGAGGAGATTTGAGCAAAGAAAAACAGTAAAGGGCTCTGTTTTCATTTAAGAATGGTGGTGATTGTTTGAAGGATTAATGATCCCATTGGCTCACCAGTAACGAGACTACGGTGGTAAAGAATGAGGGAAACTAAGTGTGAGTTCTAAAAGGATTAGAAGGTCAGTTTTCTCCGAAGTTTCGTTTTTAAGCTAAAAATGGTAAAGTTTAAATTAGTGATTGTCGATCATTTTGGTTAGTAGGGTGATGATCTGGAAGTCCAGGGGAGTTCGTAGGACCTGAAACCATGGCCAACGGTGGCCGGACGTAAGAGAACCGTCGAAGGGATGGACGGCCGGTTCAACAACCAATTAAGGTATATGGTTTTAGCTTGTTTTTCTCTTATTTTAGAACTTATGGATTGATTGGAAAGGCTTAAAGGGACGGTTAGGATCAAATAGGGTCGAAATCGGACAAAACTAGACATGATAGAACTGTGAACCGACCACGCTGGTTCGGCCTGAACTGTGAACCGGTCGGACTGGGTCAAAGTAAGGTTGAAGATGACACTGCTGGAGCGTGAGGCCCACGCGCATCCCCTTTGGGCGGCGTGTGTGGGCGCGTGGTACAGTGTTTGAGAATGGTTCCAACACGACTTTTAAATTATTCGATGTAACGAACATTTTGGTGCTGGTTTTGAGTTAATCGGACATCGTTTCGATATGTTTCGGGATGTCCAAAGGTTTTAGGGTTCGTTTAAAAATAGTTAAAAATACAGAAAAATTATGGGGCTTTAGTATGACCATTGTGAAGTAGTTAGTGACCTTAGTATGGGATTTGGACAGGTTCAGGAAAGCCGAGGATAGCGGAATGGATGGGAACGGCCTAAGTGCGCGCGTATCGAGGCGATGACGCTAAAGTCAGTGAGTGGACTTTGCTTTCTAACTCTTGATGCATGCATATATGTCTTAATATGTTTTCATACGTGATTCTATGATTTGCTTTATGATTTTGATGGTTTACGATTTTGCACGTTTTCGAGGTATTTTACGGAATTTCACGTTTTACGAGATTTCGAACTATCTTGTAATTTGACTGTGGTTTTAATGATTTGATTTCAATGATTTGAAATGGATTTTAGGAAAGTGATTTCGGGCTTGGAGCCCTGTTCATGAGCTTTCGGTTTTGAAATTGGATTTCGGATTTGAGTTTTGATATTAGGAAAGGGAATCTGGATTTGGGTTCGGGATGATGGTTCCGGATGCTAGCTTACGAAATCATTGTTGCGAATTCAGATGAGGATTTTCTATGGTTTTCACTGTTGCTTGAAAAATGGTTTTGGGTTTAAAGACCCGGAAAAAGAGAAAAACCCACTGGATCTGGTTTTGAGTTTAAAGACTCGGATTGATTGACGGGGGGAGGGCCCTAGATTGATATGTTTTGAGTTTAAAGACTCGGTATATGTTTTGAGTTTAAAGACTCGGTGATTGTGATACCCCCCGAGGCTTGTGATTGTGTTTTGAGTTTAAAGACTCGTTGATATCCCGGGAAGGCCTGGTTATTTGCGCGTGGTTTTGAGTTTAAAGACTCTGGCGCACTTGAGATCCAGTAAACTTGTATGACTGTTGTTTTTCACTGGTTTTCCGATATTTTGGGCAGTGACCCGGATGATATGGATTTGATGAGTTTTGGGACTGAGTTCCCGTATTTGAGATTGATTTGTGATTTGAGGCTGAGGCCTGGTTTTGAATAGCGGATTTGACTCGGGTTTCTAAATGGTTTTCAATGATGGTTTTTTATATGAGTGGTTTCATGACTTGGATTTGATATGCATGCATTGGTTTTTAAACGGATGGTATAAATGTAATTGTGTTTTTCTGATAACTGTTTTAAACTTGTACTTTATTTTTGTTCACTCACAGTCTTTTGTGTTTTTGATACCCACCAAGTTGTTGCGGTGCGAGCTGTTGTCCACTCACAGTCTTTTGTGTTTTCGATACCCAAATTAGCGGGATTAATTAAGGATTAATGACGGATTAGCGACACTAATCGGAGATTAGACGAGGATTAACAGACGTTCGGTGCAAAATGACGATTTTGCCCATAAAATGGGTGAAACATTGACTTTTCATTCGGACTGTCAAATGGACTTTGGCCGATGACTGTGACGTAGCTCGGGACGTCACGAGTTCATAGACACATGGCACGTTCGATTCTAACATCCGATGACAGGACCCGTCCCCGAAGGACAAAGTTAACCGTGCCCGGTCCTGCTCCCGTCTGACAAGTCAACTAAAAGTCCGAAACTACCCTTCAGCACCTGCCAGACAAGGGATATTTGCGCCTGTGCCTGCTCATACCTCCACCTCTCGAATAGCCTCGATCATCGCGCCACGACCTGAAGGGTAAATAAAACAGAAAATGTGTGAGTGGACAAAAATAACCTCTTATAAAAACATTTGCAAAAATACATTCTTACCCTCCAGTTTTCACAAACTTGCATGCATAACGTAAAACATGAGTAATAGTATGAAATCATTCAAGTATGAACAGTGGACTGATAAAATCAAAACATGTTTTCCGATGGTCCACAAAACTCATGTTCACCAAATCAGTTCATGTTATAAAACATCAAATCCCGGCTCTCAGGCCAACACATGTGAAAACATAATCACTGGCCACAAAGACCAAAAACCCGTACTCAATACCAGTACGTCATCACAACAACATCAATCAGCACTAATCACCAGTGCACAATAAATATATCAATCTGCACTACTCACAAGTGCATAAAATATCACAAATCACATATGCACTACTCACAAGTGCACAATCAATCAAACTGCACTACTCACAAGTGCTGCACTACGCGTAGGCCAATATCCAGTCACTCTCTCGGGAACAGACACCTCTGGGCTCAACCCCCTCGGGCTCAGTCACCTCTGGGCGAACACATCCCCAGGTTCAGACACCTCCGAGTGGTACATCCAGGCTCAGTCTCATCCGAGAAGCTGACTACCATAGGATCAACTCCAGATCCTACAATCACATCCCCCAAGCTCCGGTCGTCTGGGTAATCCCCCCAAGCTCCGACCGTCTGGGAATATCATAATCACAATGAAAACCATCTCGGGAATTACATCCCAAAACATTTCAATCAAATCTTGTCTTCATACAAAGTCAAGATCATTCCCGACTGGGTCTCAAAGCCCAAAATACCATTTACACATAAACCATTAAAATCACATTTTAAATCAATAAAATAATCCGGAAATCATCATTGACTCGCCAACTAAGTCAAAACATCATTTTAGAAATCATTTAAACTCCGGGCCTAGCCCAAAACATCATTTGCACGTTCCTCGTAAAACGTGCCCGAAAGACTGATTAAAATAATCATAAAATCACAATAAATCATTAATTTCACAATTTCACAAGTGACTCCAAATCCGAGTCAAAATCACTATTCACTTGGGTTCTCAAGCCCAAAATACCATTTTCACGCAAATCCATGCGTTGCAACCTCCGTTGCCATTTTCACGTAAATTCACGAAATCGACCCTTGACTCATTCCCGAGTCATCACATCATTTTTCAATCCATGACTCAATAATCCGAGTCTAAACATTATTTTCAATCAATTTCAATCCAGGACCCATAAACCAAGTCCAAACATTATTTTTACCAAATTTCGTAATTTCTCAAAAATCGCCCAAAAATAATAATATAATAATCATAAAACCGAGAAATTACCGAATTGAAATACCAATCATGCCAAAGCATATCAAATCATATAATAAAGCATTTTAAATCATATATGCATGCATCACGGTTAGAAAACAAAGTCCACTCACACACACCGTCCAAAACGGTTCGTTTCCGAGCTGCACGTTTTTCCGTAAAATCTGGAAATCACAACTCCTGTCCAAAATCATTATAAAGGGTTACTAACATCTCAAAATACTTCATATAATTTTCCCCCAATTTTTCCGGAATTTAAATACGTATTTTAAACGTAAAACAAAACTTCGGATACGCGGAACATTAACGAAACAATATCCGATTTCCTCGAAATCAACGTCAAAATGTTCGTTACACTGAGAGGATCAAAAGTCATGTTGACCTCACCTTGAGACTAGGCCGGACGCGCCCCCACGCGCCGCCGTGAGTGGCTGTGCGTGAAACCCACGCGCCAGCTACAGTGTCACCAGCCTAACCTGTATGTCTAGTAAACGGGTCCAATTAGCCCGCGAGACGACCCGGTTCAATGTCCATCAATTCAACCTTAAATCTTCCAATTGATCATTCAGTTAGTTTCGTTTTAAGTTCAATTTAAGTTCTGTAAACTCAATTACGTGATCACATACCTAAAACCCGTCGACTTCGATGATGAACACGAAGAACACCCGTCACTGTGCAACCATGGAATTCCGTCAATCTCAACCGGTTTCTTCCAATTGATGAACCCAGAAGCATCGTGGGATCATGAGAAGTCGTTTCCCCACATCAATTGAATCAATCGAAGCCTCGAAGTTCCTCACTGTTACCAAACCCGTCCAGAGCCAATTGGGCATGAATTCATCTCGTTTTTGATTTGAAACAACTCGTCTCAACCTCAGGAAGCTACTTCCAAGCTCCAATTCGATCCTCACGGCTCAATTCTCATTATTCGAATTTCCCTCCCAAAAACCAAATTTCTGAATTCCAGTTCTACGGCCCCCCTCAATCCCTCGTGTTTCCCTCACTAAATCCGTCACTGAATTGTCTCCAATTTTCACACTCAAGATCAGCTGATGAAGAGGAGATTAAGGGTGGAATGAATTGTGTTTTGGGTTGTACACAGTTAGGGAATTAGAGAGGAATAATGGAAATTAAAAGATTAATTTAATTTAATTAATTAATAAAACATAATAATTATGTTTCCCCAAAACATGGGATCTGGTTTTATGCCTGAATTTAAGGGATGAGTGACACTTGTCACTCATCCAAGTGTGTCCAGTCACCGGGTACTGTTCATATTAAAATATTATTTTAATCCCGGTTCGTTCGGTTAATCGAGCCCGATTCCGTGACCATAACTTCGTCGTCGAATCTCCTATTTCGGCATGCCGCCTGTCGTTGGATTCGTATCGACGAGACCTACGTAACGATCCTTGGCCCTCGTCCATCGGACCTCCCGATCAAAAAGTCAACATTTGGCCCCTAATATGCCAAATTACCAAAATACCCCTCAATTTCCGAATGCCATAACTTTCACCTCGAATGTCGGAATCGAACGTGCCACATGTCTATGAACTCGTGACGTCCCGAACTACGTCACAGTCATCGGTCAAAGTCCGTTTGACCGTCCGAACTAAAAGTCAAAATTTTGCCCACACTAGGGGCAAAACGGTCATTTTGCACGTTTCGTCCGATTTCACTCAACTAATCCCCGATTAGTCATTCTAAATCATAATTAATTAATATTCAATCCCGATATTCGGGATGGGTCATTACATCCGAGGAAGAAGTTATGACGTTCGGAAGTACGGGGGTATTTCGATAATTTGATTGAAATGGGGTCAACGGTTAACTTTTGACCCGAGAGGTTAGATGGTTGTGGGCCAAGGACCGTTACGTAGATCAGGACGATACAAATCCGTAGACAAGCGGCACGTCGAATTCGGACATTCAACGGCGAAGTTACGGTTCACGGAAATTCAAGTGCACTATTGCATGTTTTTTGAGACGGGAGACTTTTAGACTTAAATGGGGCCCAGTTATTATTGGACAGGGCCAATGGATGAGTGACAAGTGTCACCCATCCATTTCCCATCCAAACCAACTCATGCATATCCATTTCCTTCATCGATCATTTTTCCATTTCCAAACATAAAACCGACCAACCATTTCCAACCTAAATCCAAAACCTTCAACCCTATAACCATTTGTGAGACCCAAGAGAGTGAGCAGAGGACTGGAGAATGTGGTGGTTAGCTCAGGCAGAGCCACCGGGGACGGCGGAGGAGGAACCCGACCAAGGTAATCGGTTTTACCCGATTTTATCCATTTTTATTTCACGCATTATGGGCCATTTTGGGTGGTTTTAATGAGTTAAATAGGTTACTAGGGTCGTGTCATGATGATTTTGAGGAAGGTTGGAGGTTGAGAAACCCCTGGGGAGGTTTTGGAAAAACTGAACCATGGAGGATACTTGGACCGGTTGGATTTTAGGGGTTTAAGGGGATTTGATTCATAGTTTCAAGTTCCTAGGATCAAAGTAAGAAGATTATGATTGATTAGGAAGGAAAACGACGAAGATTGGACCGGGTATGAAGCTGGACCGGTCATGCCAGTCCAAGTTGCAGAGGAAAACCGGGTCGGCCGGTTCGGACCGGCCTAACCGAGGAAGAAGACAACTGTAGCACTGGCGCGTGGCTCCCACGCGCAGCCACTTCAGGCAGCACGTGCGGGTTCGTGGGGGAGATTTTTGGGGGTGGTTCCAACATGTGAAATCATCTATTCGATGTAACGAATATTTTGGGACTGGTTTCAAGTCGATCGGATATCGTCTCGATATAGTTCGGGTTGTTCGAAGGTTTCGGTGAGCATTTAAAAATAGTTAAAAATTCCGGAAAATTAGGGGGCTTTAGTGAGGGGTTAATTAAGTAGTTAGTAACCCTCTAAAGTTATTTGGACAGGTTTGGAAGTCCCGGTGACGACGATTGGCCTGGGAGAGCCGTATTACACGCGTATCTAGACGGCAGCGCGGACGGTCTGTGAGTGGACTTTCTTTCTAAAATCGATGTATGCATAAATGTTTTATATATGTTTTAATATATGTTTTGTGATTCCTTGAGTGAATTTTGGTGTGTGTTCACGTATCGGCACGTATTTCGAAGTTTCGGGTTTTATACGCGTTTACGCTTTCGGTTTTAATGAAATGGTTTTGAAAAGGTAAAACCGGGTATGAGACCCATTTGGATTTGGTTTTGACTTGGGCATGAGACCCTATTGATGACCTACGGGTCTAAGTCGGGGTCGTGACGGGTGCTGTGTGCACGGCGATGGACTACTTGACGCTCGCCTCTGGATTAGGATGCATTCCTTCCGGAGAAGTCATGATGCACGTCTCGTTGTTGAGCAGCCACTTGAGGCTCGACTTCGGAGTGCTGGCGGTATAGAGGATCGATAGGCGATGTGTGCACCATGATCTCGAGATGGTCGCGGCAGTGATGTGTTCAGGGCGACATACTAGGATTGAGAGCAGTTCTGGATAGATGGTTGCACGCATCGCTATGATCGGGATCGTGACTGACCCTGAGATATCGGGCTCGATGCCCCATTAGTTTATGAGTTCGGGCTCGATGCCCAGTTATTGTGAAATCGGGCTAGAGGTCCTATTGAGTCTTATGTTCGAGCTAGAGGCCCATTTGCTTTGTGTTATCGGACGTGAGTCCCGTTTTACGGTTTTGTATACTGGTATGTATATACCCTCCTTACGAGCTTATTGATTGGTCTCCTCCAGACGTCGACCTGGAGAGTCACGATCCATAGACCAGAGTGGGTATCCCCATAGGGATCCCGTTCCAGGAGTGGGTGTTATGATGTGGTCCCGGACCAGATTCCGGAGAGATGATCGGATTGGGTCCAAAGATAGAGCCTCCCAGATGGAGAATTCCTGGGAGAAGACTCGGAGTGAGACCTCGAGTAGTATGCATACTTATATATATATATATATATATATATATATATATATATATAGAGAGAGACATCGTGACTATATCAGGGATATGTTCCCTAGGGGCTGTGTGCCCCGAGTTAGCATCTTCTCCGGAAGTGCCTAGGATGGGTTATATATGTATATATGTATATGTGTATGAGTTTCACTGCGATGGCGTTGGGCTGAGACCCACGCGTATTGGTTTTGGGCTGAGACCCATATGAGCTGGATTTGGGACAAGTTCCCACATGTTTTGGTTTGGGCGGAGGTCCCATATATTGATTGACGGATTTCGTGTAATGACCCGTCCCGAATATCGGGATTGAATATTAATTACTTATGATTTAGAATGACTAATCGGGGATTAGTTGAGTGAAATCGGACGAAACGTACAAAATGACCGTTTTGCCCCTAGCGTGGGCAAAATGTTGACTTTTAGTTCGGGCGGTCAAACAGCCTTTGACCGATGACTGTGACGTAGTTCGGGACGTCACGAGTTCATAGACAGGTGGCACGTTCGATTCCGACATTCGAGGAAAAATTTATGGCGTTCGGAAGTTGAGGGGTATTTTGGTAATTTGGCATATTAGGGGCCAAATGATGACTTTTTGATCGGGAGGTCCGATGGACGAGGGCCAAGGACCGTTACGTAGGTCTCGTCGATACGAATCCAACGACAGGCGGCATGCCAAAATCGGAGATTCGACGACGAAGTTATGGTCACGGGAACGGACTCGATTAACCGAACGAACTGGGATTAAAATAATATTTTAATATGAACAGTACCGGGTGACTGAACACACTTGGATGAGTGACAAGTGTCACTCATCCCTTAAATTAGGGATTAAAGATAGATCCATGTTTTTGGGGGAGACCAAATGATGATGTTTTATTATTTTTAATTAATTAATTATCCTTTAATTTCCATTATTTCTCTTCTGTTTCCTTACCCGTGTGCAAGCAAAAACACAGTGAAGAGAGAGTCTGAAATTGTCCACCATTTCCTCCCATTTCTGAACCAATGTGTGAGAAACTGAGAGATTGATTGAGTGTGGGAAACACGGGGGATTGAGAGGGAGAATGAACTGAGAATCGAAAATTTGGTTTTTGGGAGGGAAATTCGAATTGAAAGCTTTGAGCCGTGTTGATCGAAATTGGGTTCAGTTTTAGTCTTCTGGGATTGCTACGATCAATTTTTTAGAAGGAACGAAGTTGAATTGAGGTCGATTTGAGGTAGAACTGAGGAATGAAGCTTTCTGAAATTTTGAGCTTGAGTCGTGGAGTTTGAGCCATGAATTGATGCAATTGAGTTGGGGAAAATGTTTAACGGAGTCTGTTGAAGCTTCTTGATGAATCAATTGAAGGAAATCGTGTGACATTGAAGGACTTCGTGACAGGACCCGCCCCGATCCACTCTGGAACCATATGGGGACGTGCCCTGCTCCCGTCTGACACCCAATAATTCATACCAATTTTGACCTCAGAACTTCAAATGCATAAATAATCAAATTAAAGTCATACATCAAATCCGAATTAAACAGATGTCAGACAAGGGATGAAATCCAAAATTACAAGTTGCGAGCACGACTCTAAAGTAAAACCTGCGGGCAAACCACCCAACAGGGGTTCAGGTACGCAGAAGTAGATCTAAGCCTCAGCCTCAGGTTCCTCCTCTACCTCAGTATCGCGACCTGGAGGGGTTACCAAAAACATTAAGGGTGAGTGGACCAAAACTCAAGTTTATAAAATCATTTGATAATTAAAACATATAATTTACCCCTCCTTTTCCAAACATGCATGCAGTATCGTTAAAATCATAAATAATATAATATGAAGCATAAGGCATGTAATAAAACCATAACCATAATTTTAGCCACTGCACTATACACTCCAATCCGACATCCCTGATGTCTGACGTCCCTGACGTCAATAAGGTCACAATCACAAGGCTACGCGTGCCACTCGGGTCTCAATTTTCGAGTTCAATCCCCGAACCCTGTTCTGTTACAGCATCCCCGATGCTTAGCGTCGCAGACGCTGGACGTTCTAGACGTCCGTGACCTCTCCGGGGTACCTCATCCGGAGGAGACAATATAATATGGAAGGATCTATACAGTGCAGTACCAAATACATTTTATTGATATCCACATGCAAACATATATGTATACATAGCTAAAATCTGAACCGATCGTTACGTTTCATCAAACGGGTCTCATGCCCAAATACCGTGAAATTTTGCCATAACCGAAATCTCAATATCATCAAAACCTTTTATAGATTCCAGCATGTGAACATATAAGTAAATCAGAAAACGTTTAAGCATGCAAGGGTTTAATGAAAACGGGCCCACTCACAGTACGATTCCGCTGCGAATCTGCGCGTACGGACCTGTACCGAGATTATCGTACAATTCCTGTCAGTTCAATTCACACGTTAGGGTCACTACAAGTCCTTAATATTTATTCAAAAGAAGGTTCGAAATAGAAGCCGGTTCGGGGAAACCGTCAACACGTTTCTCGAGGCAACCGACCCTAACCGGACCCTTCAAACTATCTCAGATCAACATGGTTAATTCACCACAAATGTTCAGAATGATGAGAGGAATAAAAGTCATGTTGATCATGATCGAAGATAAGCCCCAACGCGCCCTCACGCGCCGCCCAAAGTGGCTGCGCGTGAAAGTCACGCGCCTGACACTGTAGCTACAGTGTCAGCACCTTCACCCGTTTGTCTGTAATTCGGGCCTGCCACCCGCGGCTTGACCCGGTTGATTACCCATCAATTCCTACTCGATTTCAATCCAATTTGATCCTAACATGTTATTTAAACATCTAATTTAAGTTCTGGGCTATTAATTATCCAAAACCAATCCTTAAACGGCCCCTCGACCCGTGATCATCCAAACGGGTCAATCACCAGAACTCACTGGTTTCTAAACCGAAATCAAATTAACCTTACATGAAGCATCATAGTATCACAACGAACTGGAAAACACACTCAATTAAATCAACACTCACCTGGAAGTAGCCGTCCAAACCTTTGAAATTCCTCTGAACACGGCAGTCACCGTCCCAGCTCACCCGTGGCTGGTTGCCTTCGATTTTGATATGGTTGTGTTCCAAATGCTCCCAGAAAGCTTACTCTACGATTAGATTGGCTCAACACACCGTAGAAATCAAAAACCCGATTTCCCTCCAAAAATTCCCGAAATGGTTTCTCTCTGGTTCCACCCTTATTTTCAGTCCTTTCAATACCAGAGTGAAGCTCACACACTATATAATCAGTTTTAATTAATTTCAAGCCGTCTCAGAAGCTCGTGGGTGTCCAATTGTCCACTGAAAAATGTCCCCCGAAAAGCTTCGAACTTGAATAATTAATAGGGTCGTGCACGGTGGATGCAACAGACCACGGTCTAAAGCATCAGACACTCCCCACTTTCCAGCACACAATCGCACAACCAATTGCACGTTTGAACCACCGCACATGGTGGTGCCGCCCTTGTCCCCCGCGGCCTGCTACAGTAACCAGGGCAAAAAGACCAAAATGCCCCTGGTTCAAAAATTACCAAAATACCCCTCACTTCCTAGACCCGTAACTCAGCCATACGAAGTCCGATTTTGGCGTGCCGCCTATCTATGGACTCAGGACGTCGAGACCTACCTATCGGTCCTTGAGTCGCTTGAAAATTATTTGTCAAACGAAAAGTCAACATTTTCGCCCGTGAAGTCCAACTTACGGTAATGCCCCTGAACTTCCGATAGTCATAACTTTTTCCCTGATCGTCCGAAATGGACGTGCCACCTGTCTATGAACTCGTGACGTCCCGAACTACGTCACGGTCATAGGTCAAAGTCCATTTAATTCACCAATCAAAAGTCAATAATTTGGCCATACCAATCACAAGGGTAAAAGCGTCAATTCACACCTTAAATTACAATATTAAAATCCTTGAATTTCCGGGGTGTTACACTTCGAATGATGAACAATGGCCGGATGTTCTTCGAGTGACCATCTTCGATCGTGAGGTTAGAGGTAAGATTGTTTGTAATTGAGTCCACAGATCTCTAATTGAACTTAACTCGAAACTGACTGAATGTTCAATTGATGGAAACAATGTCGAATTGGTAGGAAATTAACCGGGTCTATTCGCGGGTAAAAGAGACCCGTTTACCAGACAAACGGGTGAAGGGGACGACTGTGCTGTTACTGTAGCTGGCGCGTGGGTTTCACGTGCAGCCACTCACGGCGGCGCGTGAGGGCGCGTCCGGCCTAGTCTCAAGGTGAGGTCAACATGACTTTTGATCCTCTCAGTGTAACGAACATTTTAACGTTGGTTTCGAGGAAATCGGATATTGTTTCGATAATGTTCCGCGTATCCGAAGTTTTGTTTTACGAGTTAAATACGTATTTAAATTCCGGAAAAATTGGGGAAAATTATATGATGTATTTTGAGATGTTAGTAACCCTCTATAATGATGTTGGACAGGAGTTGTGATTTTCAGAATTTACGGAAAAACGTGCAGCTCGGAAACGGACCGTTTTGGACGGTGTGTGTGAGTGGACTTTGTTTTCTAACCGTGATGCATGCATATATGATTTAAATGCCTTATTATATGATTTTATATGCTTTTGCATGATTGACGTTTCAATCCGGAAATTTCTCGGTTTTATGATTATTATATTATTATTTTGGACACGATTTTCGAGAAATTATGAAATTTGGTAAAAATAATGTTTGGACTCGGATTATTGAGTCATGGATTGAAAAATGATGTGGTGACTCGGGAATGAGTCAAGGGTCAAATTCGTGGATTTTCGTGAAAATGGCAACGGAGGTTGAAACGCATGGATTTGCGTGATAATGTTATTTTGGGCGTGAGAACCCAAGTGAATAGTGATTTTGACTCGGATTTGGAGTCACTTGTGAATTTGTGAAATTAACGATTTATTGTGATTTATGATTATTTTAATCAGTCTTTCGGGCACGTTTTACGAGGAACGTGCAAATGATGTTTTGGGCTAGGCCCGGAGTTTAAATGATTTCTAAAATGATATTTTGACTTTATTGGTGAGTCAATGATGATTTCCGGATTATTTTATTGATTTAAAAGGTGATTTTAAAGAAGTACGTGTAAATGGTATTTTGGGCTTGAGACCCAGTTGGGAATGATCTTGACTTTGTATGAAGACAAGATTTGATTGAAATGTTTTGGGATGTAATTCCCGAGATAGTTTTCATTGTGATTGTGATATTCCCAGACGGTCGGAGCTTGGGGGGGATTACCCAGACGACCGGAGCTTGGGGGATGTGATTGTAGGATCCGGAGTTGATCCTATGGTAGTCAGCTTCTCGGATGAGACTGAGCCTGGATGTACCACTCGGATGGGTCTGAGCCTGGGGATGTATTCGCCCAGAGGTGACTGAGCCCGAGGGGGTTGAGCCCAGAGGTGTCTGTTCTCGAGAGTGTGACTGGATATTGGCCTACGCGTAGTGCAGCACTTGTGAGTAGTGCAGTTTGATTGATTGTGCACTTGTGAGTAGTGCAGATGTGATTTGTGATATTTTATGCACTTGTGAGTAGTGCGGATTGATTGGCTTGATATATTTATTGTGCACTAGTGATTAGTGCTGATTGATGTTGTTTGTGATGACGTACTGGTATTGAGTACGGGTTCTTGGTCTTTGTGGCCAGGTGATTATGTTTTCACATGTTTTGGCCTGAGAGCCGGGATTTGATGCTTTATCACATGAACTGATTTAGTGAACATGAGTTTTATGGACCATGGGAAAATATGTTTTGATTTTATGGGTCCACTGTTCATACTTGAATGATTTCATACCATTACCATGTTTTACGATATGCATGCAAGTTTGTGAAAACTGGAGGGTAAGAATGTATTTTGGCAAATGTTTTTATAAGAGGTCATTTTTGTCCACTCACACCTTTTATGTTTTGTGACCCTCCAGGCCGTGGTACAACGTTCGGGACTGATCGTGAGGCAGAGGTAGCAGCAGAAATCAGCGCAGTTATCCCTTGTCTAACAAGCACTGAAGGGTAGTTCTGGACCTTTAGTTGACTCGTTAGACGGGAGCAGGACCGGGCACTGTTTTTGACGTCCAGTTGGGGACGGGTCATGTCAAAGTGGTATCAGAGCATTTGGTGCTTGATTTCTGTTGTTACATCATGCCTTCGAGTCGTGCGTCCCGTACATGGTCTGAAGATGGGAGGGACGAGAATAGTGTTAGTAAAGGCCCAGATATTGAGCGAGCTCGACAGTTAGGAGCTACTGTGTTTCGTGGTGATTCGGGACCGGATGGTGCGGAAGATTGGCTTACTCGATTGGAAAGGATTTTTGAGGTCATGATATGTCCCCTGGAGGACATGGTGCCCTTAGCCACTTTTCTTCTGGATGGCTATGCTTACAGGTGGTGGCATAGTTTACAGTTGACTGGTTGGGATGCCCATACCTTGGCATGGGATGCATTCCGAGAGCGATTTTTGGATCAGTTTTATCCTCGCTCATTTTGGAACGCTAAGGAGGTTGAGTTTCTCCAATTACAGCAAGGGAATCGGTCAGTGGTCGATTATGAACAACAATTTTTGCACTTATCTAGTTTCGCTCCTCTGTATGTGGCTACTGAGGAGGATAAGTGTCGAAGGTTTGAGCAGGGATTGAGGAATGAGTTACGAGGTGCTGTAACTGTTGGCTCGTATTCTACCCTGAGGGAATTATCGGATACTGCTATCCGAGTGGAGGCTACTATTTTACTTGTACCAGAACAATCTTTGGGCTCTGGACGACGCCGAGAGCGTCAGGATACTGAACAAATAAGTCAGGAAACATCGAAGCGAGTTAGCCTTCATACTCTTGTGTCGCAACCCTCGGTGGGTGTTCATTCGAGTGGAACTTCAACCCAGTCGACAAGTAAGCGGCGTGGTGGGGCAAGTCGCCTCAGCACTGCCACTTGTCACTTTTGTAGGAAACTTGGACATTTGCAAAGGAACTACCCCGATCCACTTGACCGTAGTTCAAAATAATTGTATTGATACTTGTTTTCGCGATATCTTGTAAATAGTTTGTATTGTCCATTCGTGTTGTAATATTGTATCATGTGTTTTGAATGTGTCGGACTAGTGTGGGTCCGGATGGTTGTTTTTGTTAACGGTTTGGTTCGTAGATGGGCGTGTTGGGCCCAGAATAAACTTGACCTGAGGATGAGTATTGGTGTTATTGTTTTGGATCATCCTTGGTTTTCCCTAGGTGGGATGGCAAGGATAGATACGAGGTAAGTGGAAGAAACCCACAGTCTCGGTGTATCCCGTCGTTGACTGATCTGTTTAGATGAGGGGGTTGGTTGACTCGGTGAGCATGTGTGGCTCCCAGGTGGATCAGGATTGTGATGTTGTGGACATTGGGCATTGTGACGATCTAGGATCGTGATGTTCATGGTCGACTGACGTAGTGATGGATCTGGACCGTAATCCTGATGATCCAGTTGGGTAGAGAGTTTGTCACTCTTACTCCGGTATGTGAGTTGTAAATGGCGGGAATGAACTTCTTTTCGAAGTGGAGCCCCTTATGGTATAATACTCGAGCAAGTAGGTTTCGAAGTGGAGCACCTGTCATTTCGGGCCAAAGCCCAAATGGTTTGATGGTTCATGACAGTTTATGGGAACCAGGCATGAACCCTAGAAATGGTTTTTGAATGCATGCATATGTTTTTAATGAAGGGCATAAAGGTCTTTTATGAAATATTTTTATAAAATATTTGTTTTGTCCACTCACAGCTTTTGTGTTTTGAATGCCCTTCAAGTTGATCGCGGTTGCGGCTGCGGCTGTAGCAGGGACAAGACATCGCATTCCTCCTTCAGATCCTAGCATACTCTGATAGCCCCGGTTGGGCAAAGGACGGAAATATCCCTGGTCTGACACTTCGTGTCAAACGGGAGCAAGCACGTCCCACGCTAGTCCCGAGGGATTTGGGACGGGTCCTGTCACGGGTCATGTCACTTTAAATTCCTTTGGAACTCTGAAGTTAAACGACATTGGGCTGGAGCAATCCCAAGATGGGTGACCCACTAGAAAGTTGTGTGTGAGTTCCTAGAAATAAAACCGCGAGGGCTGGTGTGAAGACCCGTGCTTTGGAAGCATGGCGAGTAGTCACATATTGCCCAAGGGGAAATGAGGGATGCGCCTTATATGCGTGGGCACACCTCTATCCAACAAGATGTGTTTTGGGGGTGAGACTCCCAGAAGCAAAGTCATGAGGGTAGAGACCCGTGTGGGCTTGGCCCAGCGGGAGCGGTGATAGAACTCGTCCCTAATTCCCTTGAAAATTGGGTCGATCCTTCTCCCGTATGACAATTCTTATCAAACAAGGGATAAATCTTCATTATTAACCAAATTTATGTCATACTAAATTAACCAAATAATATCCACTCTTGCGGGGTTACCGCCTACGTCCAACCCACTTACCCCGACGAGCGGTGGAATTTACCAATTTGCAATGTCAAGTATGTAGTAGAATTAGAAACATAACCATAAACTTTAAAATACATCATTATTCATATATTGTGTAAATTATCCAATTTTACTTTGCACAATATGACTTATAATCAAATAAGTAAGGTAATTACTTTACATGACAATAACCACATACGCAAGTCCTTAACTAAACACCTGTTCCATAAATCCTTTAATTCATCACAAATTGTCATTAACGTTCAATAATATCAATATAGCTTTAAGCTTAATTTCCATACTTTATCTTTTATCATTTAATTATTCAGACTACCATAATAATCCTCCAAGTAAACATGCTCACTAAATTTTATAAATTTTCCATTTATGTAACTCATCGTTATAACCTCTAGTTACCACTCATTGTCATATGACACGACCCATCCCATATCCCCCTGGGATTTACGCGGGATGTGTCATACTCCCGTCTGACACTAAGTGTCAGATAAGGGATAACTCAAATCTTAGCCCAAACGGGGCTTCCAGAGTGCGCCATAATCAGTGAAAGAGTGTGTATGTCCCGGTCTTTCCTACAGCCTGTATCCGCAATCAACCTAAAGGGCATTAAAAACCGTTAAAAGCTGTGAGTGGACGAAATAAATAATTTATAAAACACATTTCACGAAAAGACGTTTATGCCCTTCACTAAAAAACATGCATGTATTCAAAAACCAATAATCAAACCATTTACTTAATTTAATCATTAGGGCCTTACCCCAACATCATAAATCCAATCATGTGGGAACTCAGTACAAAACCAAGTATATGGGAACTCAGCACAAAACAAATCAATATTAAATAACCAGTTTATCGAAATACAATGTAACCAATCCTCGACATCCTAGATGCCTAATCAGTACTATTGTCACAGTCTCTAAGGCTACACGTGCCACTCGGGGTCTCAATCCTGAGTCTCCCCAAGGTCCACCTAGGTCAATGACCCGTAGATCAATGACTCTTCTTGGGGGTATTATCCATAATTACAGTTCTGATCATAAGCTACACCTCGGGGCAACCCCTCTCAGGTAGTGCGTCGTGACTACTCCAGGATAATACGAGGAGTCCGAAAGAGACAATCCATACATAAAGATGGTATATGAAAAACATGTTATATATCATCTCAAAACCTTTCAAAGGGCTATGACCGGGATTTCCATAAAACCATCGTAAATCCACAAATGGGTCTCGTGCCCGAAGTATAACTTTCATAAACCATTTCCATAATTCCAATTTCCAAATTCAACGGACTCTGCCCGAAATTCCATTTGATAAACCAACTGGGCCTCAAGCCCGATAGTATAACCAAATGAGTCTTCGGCCCGATGCCTCATTAAATCAAATGGACATCAAAACTGATAGTTTACAAATCAAATGGGTCTTATGCCCGGTTTCATATTTCCAAATCAACAATCATACCATTGAACCATAATTGGAAACACAAGAAAGCTCAACACTGTATAAAACCATGAACCTTGAAATACATGCATATACGTGAATACTAAATACCACAATCATGTTCGTCATAATCACATATTTAAAACACATAAAATAGTTATGCATACATTGACAGGACCCGTCCCGATCCCCCTGGGACCACCCGGGGACCTGCCCTGCTCCCATCAGACACACAACCTTAGATTACCAATTTTACCCTTAGGAAAACTCAAATGCATAAATATTCATAATTAAGTCATACAAATAGTCTGAAATTAAAATAGTGTCAGACAAGGGAAAGTTTAAAACAAATATTAAGCACGACTCCTAAGGTCTCCCCACCTGCCAACCTACCCAGAAGTGGGGGTTCATGTAACGACCCGTCCCAAATTCCGGGATTAGATTAGTGACTAATTACGATTAGTGAGGTTAATCGGTGATTAGTAGGGCGAAATCGGACGAACGATGTGAAATGATCGTTTTGCCCTTGAGCGTGGGCAAAACGTTGACTTTTTGATCGGGCGGTCAAATGGACTTTGACCGATGACCGTGACGTATTTAGTGACGTCACGAGTTCATAGGCAGGTGGCACGTTCAATTCCGACGTTCGTGGAAGAAGTTATGACGTTCGGAAGTTTAGGGACATTTTGGTAATTTTGGTTAAAAGGGGTCAAATGTTGACTTTTTGACCGAGAGGTCCGATGGCCGAGGGCCGAGGACCATTACGTAGATCAGGACGATACAAATCCATAGACAGTCGGCACGTCGAATTCGGACGTTCGACGGCGAAGTTACGGTTCAAGTAAGTTTCATAGTACTATTGCACGAATTACGAAACGAGTTAACTTTTAGACTTTAGTGGGGCCCAGATATTTAATGGAGGCCCAATGGATGAGTGACAAGTGTCACCCATCCACAGGCCACCCATATACATTCATGCATCGATCATTTCCTTCTTTGTTTTCAAACCAACCCGATCTCACACCATTTCCTCTCCCCTGAGCAACCCAAACCATCATCCCTTCACTTGGCTAACTTGAGGATGAGATAGTGAGAGACTGAGGAATGAGAGGAGGCTGCTAGAAGCCTGAACCGTCGTCCACGGCGGCGAGAGGAGGAAAACCCGAGAGGGTTCTCGGTAAGGCTCAAACCTCCATTTAAATTCAATATTACATTATGGGTCATTTTGGTTGCTTCCAATGAATTAAATGGGTTATTAGGATTGTGTTAGGATGCTTTTAGGAAGCTTAGGATGGATGTGCAGCCATGGGAGAGTTTTGGGAAGTTTGAACCGTATGGTTCAAAGATTAAACCATGAGTTTTAGGTGTTTTTAGGTTGTTTTGATGATTGGAAATGATAGGATTGAAGAATTAGGAATTATAGGATTAATTAGGGTTGAAATCGGACCAAAATAGAGGGAGGAAAGCACTGAACCGGTCATGCCGGTTCAGCATAGTGCCAATGAACAGTAACCGGTCCAGAAAACCGGTTCACCTAAGCTTGATGATGATAAATAGTGTTTTGAGCCTTCCGGGAGCGCGTGAGGGCGCTTGAACAGTAATTTAGGGAAGTTTTCAACATACGAAACCTTCTATTCGATGTAACGAACATTTTGGGACTAGTTTCGTGTCAATCGGACATCGTTACGATAGGTTTCGGGCTGTCCGAAGGTTTAGGGTCGGTTTAAAAATAGTTAAAAGTTCGGAAAAATTACGGGGCTTTAATGGGAGGTTAATTAAGTAGTTAGTAACCTTTTATTAAAATTTGGACAGGTTTGGGAGTCCCGGTGATAGCGATTGGCTCGGGAGAGCCTATGGCACGCAAATCGAGGCGGCAGCTCGGACGGTCTGTGAGTGGACCTTAATTTCTAAAATGTGATGCATACATAAATGTTTTATATGGATTATGAATGTGATTTGATGATGTTGATTTGGATATTTTTGAATTATATGGTTTCAAGTATTTCGAGGCGATTTACGTGCTTGCACGTAAATCGAGGTTTTTCGGTTTTACTCTGATTTTCCATTCTTGTGGTTTTGGATATGATTTCATGAAATGGTTTTGGATTTGAAAGGGTAAACTCGTGTTGGAGACCCATTTGATTTACAGAATCGGGCCGGAAGCCCAGTTAGTTTACAATTCGGACTGGAGGTCCAGTTTCTATGTGGATTCGAGTCTAGGGCCCAGCTATGTGTTACAAATGGTTTTTACGGGTCATGACGGTTTATGGGAACCGGCATGAACCCATGAAGGATTTTATGGATTATGACGGCTTATAGGGGCCGGGTATGAATCCTGGAAAGATTTAAAGAATGATTTCAAAAGGTTTTTCATATTCCAACCTTTATATATGATTGTCTCCTCCGGGGAGGGTCGTTGGCCTGGGTGGACCCCGGAGTAGTCACGGAGCACTGACTGTGTGGAGTCACCCCCCAGTTGGGTTCCTTACTCTCAGGATGGGCATGGTTTGTTACCTCCAGGGAGGGTCATTGATCTACGGACATTGACTTGGGTGGACCCTGGAGAGACTTGGGTTTGAGACACCGGTTAGCACGCGCGTAGCTTTATTTTACCGTGACAGGTTCTTGGATATGAAATATATTGGATAAACATGATTTCAATTGGTTTGGGAAATTGTGTTTATGATGATAAATGGTTTTGGGCTGAGGTCCCACATATGTTTATGATGTTATGGTTTTCTGTAAATGGTTTTGGGTAGAAGCCCGTATGACTTGGATTTACGGAAATTTGGGGCTGAGACCCTAATGATGGTTATTTAAACATATGTGTTTGGATAAATGGTTTAACTATGCATGCATGCTTTTTAGTGAAGGGTATAAAGGTCTTTTTATGAAATATGTTTTAGAAACTCTTTATTTTTGTCCACTCACAGTCTTTCCATTTTAATACCCTTCAGGTTGACAGCGGATGTGGACTGTAGCAGAGACCGAGATATCACATACCTCCTCCGGATCTTGGCGTACTATGATAGCCGGGAAGGCAAAGGTCGGAAATATCCCTTGTCTGACACTTCGTGTCAGACGGGAACAGGGTCATCCCGCATTAATCCCGGGGGGATTGGGATGGGTCCTGTCAGCGGTGCGCAACGTCAATCTATGCCTCTGCCTCGGGATCCTCGTCCACCTCAGTAGCTGTCAGGACCCACCCCTAATCCCCCGAGATTAAGGGCTAAATCCTGATCTCGTCTAACTTATGCATGACACAAAGGCTAAACTGGCGTTCAACCTTCATGTGACACGTAAGTCGGACAAAGGATTCTCGATTCAACCTTCCAACAGTATCCGAACTTTCCAGAGCGCACAGAAAACTACTGTGGATCATACGTGTGATGTCTCCGTCTCTCTCGACCAACAGCCCGCACCGCAACAACCTGGAGGGTATCGAAAAAATAAAAAGACTGTGAGTGGACAAAAATAAAGTATAAGTTCAAAACAGTAATCATAAATCACAATTACATTTATACCCTCCATTTAAAAAGCAATCCATGCTATCAAATTCATGTAAGAAAAACCGAACACAGTTTCCTTTTCTCAAATCCTGGGCCTCAGCCCAAAACCATCGAAAAAAACTTTATTTTCAAAACCAGTATCATCAAAACTAAGTGAAATCCAAACACAATTGAAACTGCATATCCATCCATCGAACCTGCTGGATCTATCCGAGTCTTTAAACTCCCGATTCTTTAAACTCAATCCAGGCCTCAATAGAATCTGAGTCTTTAAACTCAAAGGCCTACGGGGGAAAATCATAATATCAGAGTCTTTAAATTCAATCCGGGTCTTTAAACCCAATCCAACCCAATCCGGGCCCGCCCCCGTCATAATCATATCCGGGTCTTTAAACCCAATGACCAGATCCAGCAAATCCAATCCATAACCACTATCCATATCTGAATCCGAATTTGCAATCTCATCAGGATCTCGGATCCAAACCCATAACTCATATCCATCTCCTTTTCCAAATCTGAGTTCGAAACTATCATCCCGTAAGCCGGCATCCGGAATAACCATTTCGAACCCAAACCTGAAATCCACTTTCAAGTCCCAAATTGAATCCTGAATCGTCATCCGAAAATCCGATTCAAAAACCCAAAATCACGTTTCTCAAAACCACTTTTGAACTGGGCTTCAAGCCCGAAAACCCTTTTCCAAAATCCTTTTTAAATCATTGATTTTAAATCATATTTCAAATCCCGAAATCAAACCATTAAAACCAGGTTCAAATCACAACATCCGTCAAATCCCGTAAAACGCGAAATTCCGTAATTTTCTCGAAAAATGTGCAAAACCGTAAACCAACAAGATCATAAAGCAAATCATAGAAGCACGTATAGAAAACATATAAAAACATATATGCATGCATTAAGAGTTAGAAAACAAAGTCCACTCACAGACCATAGTGTCGTCGCCTCGATACGTGCACACTAATGCTTTCCCGGCTAATCCGCTATCACCCGGCTTTCCCGAACCTGTCCAAATTCCATAACGAGGTCACTAACTACTTAAATAAGCTTATACTAAAGCCCAGAAAAATCAGCTCTCACACACCCTCTGGAATTTGATCGATTGTTCTCACCGTCCAGCTCCCTGTTTTTCCCTCTCCGTGAACAAAATAGATGATTAGCAGCCACTAAAATGTACCCGTGCACACCCAATTCGACTAGAACCCTCTAGGAGTCCCCCACGTGTCCATCATCCTATGGACACAGTTTAAAATATCCAATCACACTTCCCCAAATGGCCTTATCTGATTGGTCTAAGTGCAAAAGGACTAAAATGCCCCTACAATGTCCAATTTACCATTTTACCCTCCAACTTCCTAGAATCACAACTTAACCGTTCGACTTCCGATGACAGCGTGCCGCCTGTCGTTGTACTCAGGACGTCGAGGCCTATCTAACGATCCTTGGTTTACATGAAAACTAAGGGTCCATCAAAAAGTCAACAAATTCCTCTCTTTTAACCAAATTATGAAAATGCCCTCAACCTTCCGAACATCATAACTTCCTCCTTGGATGTCGGAATCGGGCGTGCCACCTGTCTACGGACTCGTGACGTCCCGAACTACGTCACAGTCATCGGTCAATGCCTAATTAACCGTCCGAACTAAAAGTCAACATTTTGCCCATTCTAGGGGCAAAATCGTCATTCTGAGCTAACTGTCCAGAAGTAGCTGACAGGACCCATCCCAATCCCCCTGGGATTACCGCGGAATGTGCCCTGCTCCCGTCCAACAAGGAGTGTCAGACAAGGGATAACCAAGAGCCACTGCCCAACCGGGGCATCCAGAGTGCGCAAGGACCGATGGAGGAGGTGTGCAATGTCCCAGTCTCTGCTGCAATCGCATCCGTAATCAACCTGAAGGGCATTAAAACCAAAAGCTGTGAGTGGAAAAAAACCAATAAGTTTACCAAATACATTTATAAGACATTTATGCCCTCCAATAAAAATGTATGCATGCCACGAAAACCAGTAACCAAAACGTTTGCTCAACCGAGCCATTAGGGCCTTAGCCCAAAAACCGTTAACCAAAAACCAAGTGTGGGAACTCAGCCCAAAACAGTGGAATACCACAACCATACATATTAAAACCATGTGGGCCACCGCCCAAAGCCATAAATATAAATTCATAAATCCAAAACCATTTAGGGTCCCTGACCCGACATACCAATTCATAACCAATAATCCATTTTTACCACATAACACATATCCAACCAAAAAGCCATTTTATAGATCCATTAATCCATATTTTACCATTACCATCACCAGCATCCCAGATGCTTAGCGTCCCAGACGCTAGACGTCCCTGACGTCATATCTCACGGTTTCATAAGCTACGCGTGCTGCCCGGGGTCTCTCCGGGTCCATATATCTGACATCCCTGATGTCTGACGTCCCTGACGTCAATCATAGAAATCCTGCTCCTGAGTCATCATACGGTCCGGCTGCTCCCTTTTATCACATCATTACAATGGGCCCTGCCCGAAATTTCCATAAAACCACATAATTCCATTTAGGGTCCCTGACCCAAAATCACAATTATTAATCATAGGGTCCCTGACCCGAAATCACATTTATTATCCAACTGGGCCTCATGCCCGATTTTATGAACCACTGGGCCCATGGCCCGATTTGTAAATCAACTGGACCCCTGGCCCGATAATATAACTCAAATGGGTCTCAGCCCGATTTCATACCAACTGGGCCCCTGGCCCGATTTCATTAGCCAACTGGGCCCCTGGCCCGATTCTCAAATGGACTCCAAGTCCGAAATTTCCAAAACAAGTGGGCCTCAAGCCCGAGTTCATATTTCCAATTTCAAAACCATTTCATCATATTATATCCAAGTCATAAATATGAAAAATCCATGTAAAACCGGAAAATCTCGATTTACGTGCAAGCACGTAAATCGCCTCGAAATACGTGAAACCGTACAATTTACCAACAACCAAATCAACATCATACAATCACAACCATAATCCATATAAAACATTTAAGCATGCATAGAATTTATAAACCAAAGTCCACTCACAGACCGTTTTAACGGTATGCCTCGATACGCGTGCCACCGGCCCTCCCGGGCCACACCACTATCACCGGGACTCCCAATCCTGTCCAAATCACATTAAAGGGTCACTAACCTCATCATTAACATCCTATCAAAGTTCCGTAATTTTCCCGAATTTTTACTTATTTTTAAACTTGTTTTAAAACCTTCGGACATCCCGAACAATATCGAGACGGTGTCCGATCGACACGAAACCAATCCCAAAATGTTCGTTACATTAAATAGGGCAGAAGTCATGTTGACCTCACCTCGAGATTCGTGCCCACGCGCCGTCTCGCGCCGCCGTGAGTGGCTGCGCGTGAAACCCACGCGCCTGCTACAGTGTCACCATCTAACCCGTATCTCTGGTAAACGGGTCCAATTTACCCGCGATACAACCCGGTTCAATGTCCATCAATTCAGCCTTAATTCCTTCAATTGATCAATCAGTTAGTTTCGTTTTAAGTCCAATTACAGGTCTGTAAACTCAATTACACAAATCCTTACCCAGATTCCATCGATTCCACGATGAACACGAAGAACACTCCGGTCACTTTTCAATCATGGAATTCCCTCAATGGCTGCAGGTTTCATCCAATTGATGATCCCAGAAGCATCAACGGACCCTGAGGAACAATTCCCCCACATCAATTGCATCAATCCTGTGCTCAATCGCCACGACTCAAGCTCGAACACCGTCCACTGTGCAACCATGGAGTTCTGTCAACCACAGCCATTTTCTTTCAATTGATGAACCCAGAAGCATCGTGGGATCATGAGAAGCAGTTTCCCCACCTCAATTTCATCCAACAAAGCCTCCAATTCCACGACTCGAGCTCTCGATTTTCCTCTTCTGTCATCAAGTGTGATCAGAGCCAAAACAGCACCAATTCACCTCGTTTCTTCGACAATTATGATCGTTGTGATCCCAGGAAGCTGAAGGTAAGCTCAATTGCGATCCTCACCGCCTAATTCCTCCAATTCGAATTTTCCCTCTAATTTTCCCGAAATCCAAAATCCAAAATTCAACCCACACTCAATCCCTCGTGTTTCCCTTAGTATCCCAATCCATTAGTCTCTCATTTTTCTCTCAAGAACAGCAGAAGAAGGGAGCCAAATCTCCCCAATCTGATTCCCCCAATTTTGTGCACGGTTTGAAGACAAAGAGGATTAATTTAGGGGAAATGGTGGATTAGATGATGATGATGTAGTAATGATGATGTTTGGGGCGAAACAAGGAGCTGGAAACAAGGGATGGGTGACACTTGTCACTCATCCGGATGTGCACAGTCAACGGTCACTATTCATTATTATATTATTATTTTAATCCGAGCCTCGGTTCGTAAATTCGTTTCCTTGACCATAACTTCGTCGTCGAATCTCCGATTTCGGTATGCCGTCTGTCATTGGATTCGTATCGACGATACCTACGTAACGGTCCTTGGCCCTCGTCCATCGGACCTCCCGGTCAAAAAGTTAACATTTGGCCCCAAACATGCCAAATTACCAAAAATACCCCTCAACTTCCGAACCTCATAACTTTCTCTACGAATGTCGGAATCGAACGTGCCACCTGTCTATGAACTCGTGACGTCCCGAACTACGTCACGGTCATCGGTCAAAGTCCATTTGACCGCCCGATCAAAAAGTCAACATTTTGCCCACGACCAAGGGCAAAACGGTCATTTTGCACAATTTGTCCGATTCCGCCCTACTAAGCACCGTTCAACCTCACTAAACGAAATTAGTGACTAATCTAATCCCGGAATTCGGGACGGGTTGTTACAGTAACCAACTAAGCACCGATTAGCATACTAATCCGTCACTAATTACTAAGCTAATTCCGATTCCCAGGACGGGTCGTTACAGTAGCACGGCTTGGAGGGGTCAATAAAATAATTAAGGGTGAGTGGGCCAGAAAGATAAAGTTTATAAAACAGTTTAAGCCATAAAGTAAACATACGGTTTTACCCCTCCGTTTTCTAAAACATGGATGCATCATAATCGAAAACCATAATAGTATATCATATAAGCCTAACAGAGTAATATAATCATAATCATAACATATGCCGCTGCACTATATCCCAACCCGGACATCCCAGATGCCTGACGTCCCAGACGTCTAATAAGGTCATAGTCCCAAGGCTACGCGTGCCATCCGGTGTCAGGACCCACCCCGGTTTCACCCCGAAACCCGAGGTAAATCCTGCTCCCGTCTGACACCCCGACACCAAAAATAGTCAGACGCAGGAGGAAGCACTCAATAAATCCCGAAGTTAAATTTTTACAGAGCATAGTACGAATTAAAAAGAAATAAAAACCGATAACTAAATGCACGCACGCGGAAAGATTTAAAACACTCTGGATCCCTCACGTGACTTCTATGCCTCAGACGCTGCCTTGATGCCGGAACCCCGCTCTAGCTCCACAACCTGGAGGGCAATTTAAAAACAGAAGGTGTGAGTGGACCATAAATAAAATAAAAGTTCTAAAACCATTATAATAAAAACCAAGTTTCACCCTCCGTTTTGAAACCACATGCATAACCCAGCTCGTAAAACAGTTATCAATCAATCATCATAAGAAACAGATACACTATAAAACGGGTATAAAAATCATAGCATATGAATCATAAAACCACATCGTAAAACATCATTTTCCGATCAAACCTACTGGACCTATCCGAGTCTTTAAACTCCCGAGTCTTTAAACTCAATCCAGACCTCAATAATATCCGAGTCTTTAAACTCCCGAGTCTTTAAACTCAACAGGGCTACGGGGAAATATCAATATATCCGAGTCTTTAAACTCCCAAGTCTTTAAACTCAATCCGGGCCCGTCCCCCGTCAATCAATATCCGGGTCTTTAAACCCAATAACCAAATCCAGCAAATCCAATCCAAAACCATTTGAAAACCATTTCTAAATCCTCATCCAAACCCGAATCCGAAACCACTGGTCTGAAGCCCTTCTGGCGTTTAGAACCGTCATTCCGAACCCAAATCCGGAAATCCACTTTTCAACCTTAAAATCAAATCCCGTTACCGAAATCCGATTTCAAAATCGAAAACCCTTTAATCACCAATTCCTGTTTCAAAATCCCTTTATAAGCATTCAAAACCATGTAGCGTTTGAAATCCCAAAATCATGGCATCAATATTTAGAAATCGCCATTTTTCGTAAAACGTGTCAAATACCGTACTTCTTCGAAAACGTTCAATAATGTAAAACCAACAAAGCATATTCGATAAACATAGAATCATGATTAAAACCATAAAACAATTATAGAAAAACAGTTATGCATGCTCGAGTTTAAGGAAAGGGTCCACTCACAGTACCGCGCCCTCAATCGCGTCCTGAACGTCCAGCACGTTCCTCGGCTTCCTCGGAAAATCCCAATCCTGTCAATAACCACCAAAGTACGTCACTAACACGTCCACGAAGGTTCACCTAATTTTCCCCAAAATTCCCCGACTCCTAACATAATAAACCGAGACCCTAAACCTTCACCCTCGCGAAACTAAACTCAAACGACTTCCGAACAACCGGAAACCACGTCCATTAGACTCGTTATAACACTTAGACCAAAAACCATGTTGACCATTTTCCCCAGAACCGCCGCACGCGCCCCCACGCGCCGCCCAAAGTGGCTGCGCGTGGGCCTCACGCGCCAGCTACAGTACCACCGTCAACCTCACGTCTACCCGGTTCGCACCAGTGGCCTGCAGCCTGAACCGGCGAGAGCGGTTCACCGCCGTGCCTGCACCAAAACACCTCCTTTCTTCACCAACAGCTTCATCTAGTCCTAGGCTACTCATCCCCCTCACTCTAGCACCTCGACTCACCCTCAAACCTATCGACTCAAGCTCGAACATAACCCGTACTTTCCCCTGTTCTCCTTCCCGGCCACCCAGGTCCTCCCCCGTCACGGTAGCAACACCAGACGCTTCCTAGGACCTTACTGAGTCTCACTCAACTCACCAAATCCCTCGACTCAGTCCCGTACTTCACGACGTCCCGTCTGAAACTCACGGCCAAAACAGAGCACACAGAGTCCCCTCCGTCATGCCAACCTCCACCGTGCACCTCCCGTCACCGCAGCGCACCCAGTAACTTCCTAGGACTCAACTGAACTCCCTAGACCTCCCTAACCTCTTCGATTCAACTCCTCAACTCACGACTTTCGATTTGAAACTCTACGGGAAAACAGGGCAAGTTTACAGGGATGAGAGATTACCTGAAATCGTCCACCGCCGTGCTCGCCGCCGCCTTCCCTGCGGTCCACAAAACCGTCTCAACCTCCTCTCGAGTTCACTTGCACCGTCCACGGCCACAGCACCACCACAAGCTCTCAGCTCCTCCCTGTTTCCCCCTGTTTTTCCCGCAACTCTCCACTCCCTCACACACAGCCACCACACCGTCTAACCTTCTCAGCACCACCCCAACACCTCTCTCACTCTTCTGATCACTCCTTACTCACCAGAAACCTTCAACATCCACAATCACCCCTCAATTTGTCCTCACAATCTCCCTCTGTTTCACTCTGGTTGAAGAACCTCCACGAGCACACACACGGGCTCACCCAATTAATTAGGACCGTGCATACACTAGAACTCACCAGAAGCCACTACACACCTGCCACATGTCACCATCCACTCCATACTCTCCCTCATGGCTCAATCCCAGCCGTCCATCTGCCCTCTCTCTCTGCACAATTCCCAGAGCACAAAGACCAAAATACCCCTCCTTTTAACTCAAAATTACAACTATGCCACTAACTTCCTTGACCCGTAACTCACACTTCGTAAGTCCGATGAATACGTGCCGCCTGTCATCGAACTCAGGACAACGAGATCTACGTAACCATCCTCGGTCAACGTACCAAAACCCGATCGTCCAAAAAGTCAACTTTTCCCCCTATTTTAACCAAATTACGGTTATGCCCTCAACCTTCCGAACATCATAACTTCCTCCTCGGATGTCGGAATCGGGTGTGCCACCTGCCTACGGTTTCGTGACGTCCTAAACTACGTCTTGGTCACTGGTCAACACTCAATTAACTCCCCCAACTAAAAGTCAACTTTTTGCCCGAACTAGGGGCAAAATCGTCCTTCTACCCTAACGACCCCCAATGAGACCAACTAACCACCGATTAGCTCACTAATCCCATCTTAATCATTCTACTAATCCCGACTCTCGGGACGGGTTGTTACATCCGGGGTCTCAATCCTGAGTCCAAATCCCGAACCTAGTCCGTGTATGACATCTCATATGCCTGATGTCCTAGACGTCCTATCATAGCAATCATGCTCCTGAGTCATTCTACGGTCTGGTCCCTCTGTAGAATGACCCCTCGCAGGCAATGCGTCATGACCACTCCGGGGTACCAACATCCGGAGGAGACAGTATCACTAGGGTAGGTCTATACAGTGCAAAACTAAGGACAATTATCGAAATCCGTATATATATAACTCAAAACAGTGCATAATAAACTAGACGAGTCTCATACCCAAACCTCGTAATACGTTCAAGAATAATGACTCAAGATAATCAGATACTTTGATTCAATCATATATATATAGTAATTAAAACAATTATGCATGCAAGTGTAACGACCCGTCCCGAATATCGGGATTTATTAATATTTAATTGTGATTTACTAATCTGGGATTAGTTGAGCGATTTCGGACGAATTGTACAAAATAATCGTTTTACCCCTGGGCGTGGGCAAAACGTTGACTTTTAATTCGGATGGTCAAATGGACTTTGACCGATGACCGTGACGTAGTTCGGGACGTCACGAGTTCATAGACAGGTGGCACGTTCGATTCCGACGTTCGTGGTGAAAGTTATGATGTACGGAAGTCCAGGGGCATTTTCGTAATTTGGACGATATAAGGGTGAATGTTGACTTTTCGACCGGGATGTCCGATGGCCGAGGGCCAAGGACCGTTACGTAGGTATCGTCGATACGAATCCAATGACAGGCGGCACGCATCAATCGGAGTCCGTATGACCGAGTTACGGGTCATGATGCGTGGGGGGCATTTTGGTAATTTTCTGCACAAGGGCAGAAATTGTAATTTCACACGGGGGGTACTGTTTCATTGCACTGGCCGTGTAGTGGATACTTTGTGCGATCGATCCCTTGATTGTTTATCAATTAAATGGCTGGATTGGGACGGTTTGAGGAGGAATTGCACATGGGGATTGTGCTGGCATCGATTGCACGACATGGCACTGGGTTTTTCTATTGTTTTGGGACAGTGCAGGGGAACATTACACAGTGGAAATTGGATACTTTTGGATGCCTTTAACGGCTAAATTGAATTAAAAGAATGAAGAGTGAGTCGTGGGCAGTTCACTGAGATTGAGAGAGGGAAAATTGGAGTGGAAATGGTGGTGGAATGCTTAAAAACCCGAAACTGGTTTTCTGGGAAATTCAAATTCGAACATCCAGTTTTAGGCCAGCCCAAGCCTAATTGATGATGGATTAAGCTTTCTGGAACTTCAACGCGTCGAACCAGATCAAATGGGGCAAGCTTGGGAGCTCCTAGGGCCGTGAACGAACATGGTGGACGGCCGGGAAACTCAAGCTTGAGTTGTGACGATTGAGGTATTGTCGAGTTCAATTAATCATGCTAATTAGTTCGTATTAGTCCTTATTAGCTTCCTGTGAAGTTAATTTGATAATGGTTGAGGATTGGAGGAGTTTTGGTGATCGACCCGTTTTGGGTGATCACGGGTTGTTGACACGATTGATCGATGGTTGATGCTAATCATGGACACAGAACTGAAATTGGTGGATTGATGATTGTTGTAGGATCAAGAACGGATTGAATTGATATCGAATTGAGGGTGATTGAACCGGATCCTATCGCGGGCTTTTCGACCCGTTTACCAGACAAACGGGTGAAGATGGTGACTGTAGCAGTCACTGTAGCAGGCGCGTGGCTTTCACGCGCAGCCACTCACGGCGGCGCGTGACGGCGCGTGGGCACGAATCTCGAGGTAAGGTCAACATGACTTTTGTCCTATACAATGTAACGAACATTTTGGGATTAGTTTCGTGTCGATCGGACACCGTCTCGATATTGTTCGGGATGTCCGAAGGTTTTAAATCCAGCTTAAAAATACTTAAAAATTCGGGAAACTTACGGGACTTGAATAGGATGTTAATGATAAGGTTAGTGATCCTCTAAATTGATTTGAACAGGATTGGGAGTCCCGGTGATAGTGATGTGGCCCGGGAAGGCCTATGGCACGCGTATCGAGGCACTCGGTTAAACGGTTTGTGAGTGGACATTGGTTTCATAAATTCGATGCATGCATAACTATTTTATGATTGTTATAATTATGATTAAATGATTTACTTTGGATATCGGTGAATTTTAAATGATTTCACGTATTTTGAGGTAAATTACGTATTTGCACGAAAACCGAGGTTTTCTGGATTTGCACCGATTTCCATAAATGTGGTTGGATATGATTTCATGAAACGGTTACGAACTTGAATAATGTAAAATCGGGCCAGGGGCCCAGTTGAACTATGAAATCGGGCTAGGGGCCCAGTTAACATGTGGATCGGGCCAGGGGGCCCAGTTAACTTGTGGAATCGGGTCAGGGGCCCAGTTGATTTCTACATGTGATTGCGGGTCGGGGACCCTAAATTGGAATTGAATAAATGTTTTCTGGTTTACATTTTATATATGTTCACATGCTGGAATCAATAAATGGTTTTGATGATATTTCGGTTATGGCACGTTTCACGGTATTTGGGCATGAGACCCGTTTGATGAAACGTAACGATCAGTTCGGATTTTACCTATGTATACCTATATGTTTTGCATGTGGATATCGATAAAATGTATTTAGTACTGCACTGTATAGATCCTTCCATATTATATTGTCTCCTCCGACGAGGTACCCCGGAGAGGTCACGGACGTCTAGTACGTCCAGCGTCTATCACGCTAAGCATCGGGGATGCTGTACCCGAACGGGGTTCGGGGATTGGACTCGGAAATTGAGACCCGAGTGGCACGCGTAGCCTTTTGATTGTGACCTTATTGACGTCAGGGACGTCAGACATCAGGGATGTCGGATTGGAGTGTATAGTGCAGTGGCTAAAATTATGGTTATGGTTTATATTATATGCCTTATGGTTCATATTACTGGATTTATGAAATAACTCTTGGATTTACTTTTGGAAATTGAAACTATGCTTTGGTTTCCGGGCTAAGGCCCTAATGGTTAGTTCTAAATAAATATGGGATTATTGGTTTTGGTGCATGCATATGATTTTACTGAGGGGCATAAATGTCTTATAAATGTTTTAAGCAGACTTGTTTATTTTCGTCCACTCACAGCTTTTGTTTTCAATGCCCTTCAGGTTGATTCCGGATACGACTGCAGCAGAGACTTGAGCATCGCACACCTCCTCCATCGATCCTTACGCACTCTGGAAGCCCGTTTGGGCAATGGCAATCGGTTATCCCTTGTCTGGCGCCTCTTGTCAGACGGGAGCACGTCACATTCCATGGTAATCCCGGGGGGATTGGGATGGGTCGTGTCACAAGGGTTTAAATGAAATCAAAGGCCCACTTATAGTCCGGTCCCACTGCTAACTGAACGTATAAACCTGTCCCGGTGCTAACGTACAATCCATGTCATGTCCAAAGTATACATAAAGGTCATTATAGGTCCCTACATCTCAATTATGAAGCCCTAGAATGAAACTGGCCCGGGAAAGTCGTCCGAACACACTTCCCGAGGTAATAAACCCTAATTTGACCAACTTAACGATCTCCGATTGACATAAAACCACTTCCATTGGATTCGTATCGTCGAAACCTTGAGAATGGTACCAATCCCACAAAAATACGGTTCACAAGCGCCCCACGCACCTGGTCAACACGCTTGTAACGACCCGAACTTTCGTAATTATTATTTTATTGTAAATTGACCGTTTTGCCCCTGAAGGGGGGAAAAGTTGACTTTTACCTCGGGAAGTATTTAGGACTTTGATACGTGACCGTGACGTAGTTTAGGACGTCACGAGTTCATAGGCAGGTGGCACGTTCGATTCCGACGTTCGAGGAAGAAGTTGTGACGTTCGGAAGTCGAGGGGCATTTTGGTAATTTGGCCATTTGGGGGCCAAATGTTGACTTTTGACCCGGGAAGTCCAACGGACGAGGGCCAATGACCGTTACGTAGGTCTCGTCGATACGAATCCGTAGACAGGCGGCACGCTGAAATCGGACTTACGACGAAAAAGTTATGGTCAAGAACGTAACCGAACTAACCGAGACTCGGAACTTAAAATAATAATAAAATAGTATAATCTGATTTACTTTAACCCAATCAATCTGGACCCTTGATGAGTGACACATGTCACTCATCTACCCCATCCACATCATCCCCAACATTCTGGATCTTGGTCTGCCATGGGATTAATTAATTAGTTTATTTTCCTTAAATCCTCACCCTTCACTCTTCACTCAGGATGAATCTCAGCCATCCATTCTATTTCTCCTTCTGTTCTTAAGCCATCAGAGACTCACTTCTTCATTTTCATTTCTTCCTTCAAACCGTGCAACCTCCCATTCTCTGCACAAACACATCAGCCATCACACCACCCCTCAGCCTCAACCCACACACCAGCCTACATCTCAGCCACCTCCAGACGACCATCACCACCACCACGGACGGCGGAGCAACCCGGAAAACCCACAAACCCGTGAGGACCCGTGCAGCCCAAAATCATCAAACCATCCAAACCACGACGTCTGGACTCGAACCAACCTAGGGCTAGGACCTTTGTGACCTCTGGACGGCGTAGGACTGGACTGGGCAGCCCACGGCGGCGACACGGCGGCGGTAAGCCTGCAAACCCGTGAAGGCCGATTTTCCTTCCCTGCCTCAAACCGTCCGTTTTTAACGTTGAGTTTGTTTGGTTGTTTTTGAGACTTAACCTAGGGGACTAGACGAACGTTTTGGACCTGAGTTGGTGGCTGGAAACGTGACGGCTCGCCGGAGAAGACGGACCAAAACCGGCAGCCAATTCCCCGTCGTTTTTCAGGTGATTCCTCGATCTTAAAATCCAGTTTTGATCACACAGAGCCATAGAACATGTTCAGACGAGTCCATAGGAACAAACCCCATCGATTTTGGTGGTCGGAATCACGATCTGTGATCGGGTCGAACCGTGGGTCTGCGGTGACCCGATTCGCAGACCCGATACTGTAGCTGATGACGTCATCATGCTGACGTCAGCAGTGACGTCATGATGACGTCATCATGTCAGAATATTGTCAGACCAGGGACCAATGGGCTGTTGACACGTGTCCTCTGACACTGTCAGTGATGACGTCATGCTGACGTCACCAGTGACGTCATGCTGACGTCAGCATCACTGTAGCACTGTTGACCAGAGGGTTGACCGGCGCGTGGGGGGCCGCGTGTGAACAGTGTTTTGTGTGGGACCAGTGCCATTTTCAAGGTTTCGACGATACGGATCCAATGGCGGTGGTTTCGTGTCGATCGGAGATCGTTAAGTTGGTCAAATTAGGGTTTGATGCCTTGGGAAGCGTGTTCGGACGGCTTTCTCGGGCCGGTTTCAATCTAGGGTTTCGTAGTTGTTTAGTAGGGACTTAAAGTGACCTTTACGTATGTTTTGGGCGTGACAGGAATTGTACTTTAAACCTTGGACGGGGCTTTACGCTCGGGAGTGCAGCGGGATTGTACTGTGAGTGGGCCTTTGATTTCACTAAACTTCGGCATGCATAACTGTTTTACTTTCTACTATATCTATATGTGATTTGAGTAAAAGTATCTGTTTATCTTGTGTATGATTTATGGCACGTATTACGATGTTTGGGCATGAGACCCATCTGGTTGTTTATAAATGGTTTGGAGTCATATATATGCATAATGGAACTCGATATTATCTGTGGTACTGCACTGTATAGATCTACCCTAGGATTCTATCTCCTCCGGATGTAGGTACACCGGAGCGGTCACGGCGCATTGCCTGTGAGGAGTCATTCTACGGAGGGACCGGACCGTAGAGTGACTCAGGAGCAGGATTGCTACTATTGGACGTCTGGGTCGTCAGGCATCTAGAATGCCATGCTCGGACTAGGTTCGGGATTTGGACTCGGGATTGAGACCCCGGGTGGCACGCGTAGCCTTGAGACTGTGACCTTATTGGGCGTCTGGGACGTCAGGCATCTGGGATGTCAGGGTTGGGATGTATAGTGCAGTGACTAAGATTATATTATGTTGATATTATTCTGCTTATGACTATATGGTTTTGTGGTTTTGATACTATGCATGTCTTTTCGGAAAACGGAGGGGAAAAGCTTTATGTTTTCGAAATGGTAAACTACTTTGTAAACCTTGAGTTTCGGCCCACTCACCTTTGTTGTTTTACTACCCCTCCAGGTAGTGCTATCGAGGAGGAGGATCCCGAGGAGGAGGAGGAGGATCCCGAGGAGGAAGAGGCATAGGTTTACGTTGCGTACCTGAACCCTACTGCTGGGTAGGTTGGCACGTAGTGTGTCTAGAGTCGTGCTCAATAAACTGTATTCGGGAACCATCCCTTGTCTGACACTATTTGTATTTGAGTATTTGTGTGGTGTGCTATGTATGACTATACTATGGATTTTCTTTATGCATTTTATCTTCAATAAGGGTATTTTTGGTATTTTAACGTCGGGTGTCAGACGGGAGCAGGGCACGTCCCGGGTGGTCCCAGGGGGATCGGGGCGGGTCCTGTCAACGCTGGTCAACCCTGCTACAGTACTTGATGACGTCAGCATGACATCGTCCCTTACAAGTGTTAGATGACACGTGCCACTCCCTAGTTGGTCACTGGTCTAACATGTCTGACATGATGACGTCAGCATGATGACGACATCATCCCTGACATTCGGCCGGGTCCTACCGAAAACCTGCAATTGGGTCACCGATGACCCGGGGCTTGACCCGATCGAAACTCTCATTTCCAGCCACCATTTTCAGTGCAGTTTGATCCTATGAACTCGTCTAAGCCTACACTACATGTCTGTGAACTCAAAACTAGAAGAAAAAGGCAAGATATCTACCTCTAGATTGAAAGTTCACAGACCAGTTTTTCCGATCATCTTCTCCGTCATGTCAGGCTGCGTCCAGCCTCAAAACCGGCCACCACAGACTCGTCACAGTCCCTAGAACGCGACACAACAAATAAGGGCATCCCAAACACGTCAAACTCAAGATTTTGAAACTGGGAACAAAACAAATGAGGTTTCGGGTTTTTTCAGCTTACCTCCGCCGTGTCGCCGTCGTGGGTCTCCCGTAAGCTCCTCAGGTGTTTAGACGTCCTAACGGTCCTAACCTTGGTGTTGGTTCAAAGTATGGCTGCGTGGTTGAACGATTTGGATTTTTGGGCTGGTTTTTCCTTCACAGGTCTGGGGCGATGTTCGGGGATGCGGATAGAGACGAAGATAATGGTAGTGGTGGCTGATGATGAAGATGATGTCTGGTGAGGGTGGTGTGATCGATCTGGTGTCTGGAGACGAAGCAAGCAGATGGGGAAGGTGGTCGGTGGTGTTTGTTCGAGATGAAGGGTGAGAGGAATGATAGAGTGAAAGGGAGATGAGTGATTAGAAATAAAAAGAAAAAGAAGATGGAATGAAGGGTGCAGATGGTTTTGCTGGGATGAGATGGACGGCTGGGGTTGGTTGAGGGAGAATAAAATATAATTTAGTTAACTAATGGGGGCAAGATCCACAAATTAGGGAAAAAGTGAGTGTGGGATGAGTGATGCTTGTCATTCATCCAAAGGTCCAGATTAATTTCAGGGTTAAATCAGATTTTAATATTTTAATATTATTTTAATTTCGTTCTCAGTTCGTAAATTTAATCGATTTTGCTCCCGTGACCATAACTTTTCCGTCGAACGTCCGTTTTCTATGTGTCGTCTGCCTACGGACTCGTGACGTCTCGATCTACGTCACGGTCCTTGGTCAAAGTCCTAAATATTTCCCGGGTAAAAAATAAACTTTTTTTCTCACAGAGGCAAAATGGTCATTTTGTAATAAAATATTATTTATGAAAGTTCGGGTCGTTACATGACACGACCCATCCCAATCCCCCCGGGATTACCACAGGATGTGACGTGCTCCCGTCTGACACGAAGTGCCAGACAAGGGATAACCCAACGCCGCTGCCCCTACGGGCATCCAGAGTGCGCAAGGATCGATGGAGGAGGCATGCAAGGTCCCGGTCCCCTGCTGCAGTCGCATCCGCGCTCAACCTGAAGGGCGTTAAAAACCAAAAGCTGTGAGTGGACGAAAATAAACAAGTTCGTAAAATATATTTTGTAAGACATTTATGCCCCTCAGTAAAAACATATGCATGCATCAAAAACCAATAGTCAAATATTTATTTGAAATAACCCTTAGGGCCTTAGCCCGGAAACCGCAAACATAGTTTCAATCCAAAAATCAATCCAAAAGTTATTTCATAAATCTAGTGGCACATGTTTATTACTTTACCATCTCCGACATCCCAGATGCCTAGCGTCCCAGACGTCATATCTCACGGTATTAAGCAACGTGTGCTGCCCGGGGTCTCACCGGGTCCATATCTCTGACATCCCAGATGTCTGACGTCCCAGACGTCTAGTCATAGCAATCCTGCTCCTGAGTCACTATACGGTCCGGCCGCTCCGTACAATGACCCCTCGCAGGCAATGCACCGTGACTTCCCCAGTGTCCCAGACACCTGGAGGAGACCAATATACATCCTCGTATCGAGATGGTTTTATGGAACACATTTTATTATTCGTTTTCAAAATATCACAAGGGCCCTGCCCCGAATTTCCATAAAACTGTCATAAGTCCAATTATTTGATTATTAAATCCGAAATCATTTATTCAATTCCATTTTAGGGTCCCTGACCCGAAATCACATATATAAATTAACTGGGCCCCTGGCCCGATTTCTTAAAAGAACTGGGCCCCTGGCCCGAATTTACTTTATCAAACCCGTAACTGTTTCATAAAATCATATTCGAACCACAATCATGGAAATCAGTGCAAATCCGGAAAATCTCGATTTACGCGCAAACCCGTAAATCACCTCGAAGTGCGTGAAATCACATAAATTCACCGATATCCAAATCGAAGCATATAAAAACAATTATAACAATCATGAAACAGTTATGCATGCAGAATTTATCAAAACCAATGTCCACTCACAGACCATTTAACCGAGCACCTCGATACGCGTGCCACCCGCCTTCCCGGGCCTCGTCGCTAACACCGAGACTCCCGAACCTGTTCATATCACATTAGAGGGTTACTAAACTCCACAATAACATCCTAATCAAGTCCCGTAATTTTCCCGAATTTTTAAGTATTTTTTAAACCCAACTTAAAACCTTCGGACATTCCGAACAATGTCGAAACGGGGTCCGATCGACACGAAACCAACGCTAAAATGTCCGTTACATTGCGTAGATTATTTCCCATGTTGGACACTTCCCCATTGGACTCCCCATGCGCCCCCACGCGCCGCCGCAAGCGGCTGCGCGTGAAGCCCACGCGCCGCTACAGTGTCATCGTCTATCTCTGGTGAACCCGGTTCACCAGGTTCAGACCGGCGTTCACGGTTCTCTGGTTATTCTAGGTGGTTTCAGTCCTAATTAGTCCATTAGATTCGTCCAATCATAAACTATTGATTTAGCTAATTGAATCACGAAGATTGAGCCCGTTTCTACCCTTCCAAACTTCGAATTTACAGCCCGTCAAAGCCCTGTTTCGACTCTCAGCCACCAGAGTTTCCCCCCATCACTGCGCCACAACCACAAGGTTCCTAGGGACCCAAGGAGTCCAACCGAATCGACAGAAACCTTCGACTTACGCCCAAACCTCACGACTTAACGATTGAACCAAAACGGTAAAACAGAGCACCCAGAGGGAAATGAGGATTACCTGCCTGCCGTCCGCCACCGTGCTCTCCACCGCATCCTACTGGGTTCCAGAGCCGTCCTAGCCTCCCTTCGGACCAATTGGTTCCACTCGATTACTCCTGGCTGCACCACCCAGTCAACACCTCTCGGTTTTTCCTGAGAGCATACTCACACACAGAGGCTTGCCCTCACACGATACTCAGCCAACGTCACTCACCAGTCTGCCTGGCCGCTCACCCTTGATCGCAGAATCACACAGAACTCTCACAGACACGCAAGGGCGATCAATTGCTCACGGTTCCCATCTCTCTGTTTTCCAGTTCAGACACAGTCCGCCAACGCTCCAAATCTCTCACTCAGTCCTTACCCAAAGTAAATCCCCTCAGCTCACAACTCAGCTAAACACACAATGAGGATGAAAACTCGTGGGAACAATCTCAGACCCACTGGGAATTTGCTTCCCGCAAACTGAACCTCACCGGAATTTGAAACCACCCGTGCACTGTGCACGACTGATCCTCCCAGTTCCACTCAACCACGATTCCACTTCCTCAATCCTATTTAACAATTAATGGACACATTAAACCATACCCCACTTCAATTTCAAGGCTAAACAATGCCCCCGTGCACTGGTCGTGTTTCCCCATTCACGGTGCTACAGTGCCCGTGCAAGCAGCCCCCGTGAAATTATCATTCTGCCCTTGTGCAGAAAATTACCAAAATACCCCTCATGCATCCAGACCCGTAACTCGGTCATACGGACTCCGATTGGTGCGTGCCGCCTGTCTACGAACTCAAGGCATCGAGACCTTCCTAAAGGTCCTCGGTCCTCGGCCATCGGACCACCCGATCAAAAAGTCAACATTTCCCCTTATTTCGACCAAATTACGAAAGTGCCCTTGAACTTCCGTACATCATAACTTCCACCACGAACGTCGGAATCGAACGTGCCACCAGTCTATGAACTCGTGACGTCCCAACCTACGTCACGGGCATTGGTCAAAGTCCATTTGACCGTCCGAATAAAATTCAACGTTTTTGCCCACGACCAGGGGCAAAACGGTCCATTTTTGCGCCGTTCGTCCGAGTTCGCCAAAACTAATCACCGATTAACCCTGCTAATCATGATTAGTCCGTAATCTAATCTCGAATTCGGGACGGGTCGTTACATTACATGCATCATATTTAGAAACCAATGTCCACTCACAGACCGTCCTAGCTACCACCTCGATACGCATGTCATAAGCCTTTCAGGGCTAAATCACCATCACTGGAACATCCGGACCTGTACAAATCACACCAATGATCACTAACAGACTCAATAAGGTCATACCTAAGACCTATGAACAGTACCCACCCGGCTGGTGAACCACATCTTATACGACCTATAAGGCCTAAGGGATATCCTATCACATGCTAGACTCTGAAACATACATTCCACTTAAGGAATTTACTGAGAATCATTTCATCCCGGGTCCAATCTGCCCAATTGTGCTATCTTTCTAGCTGCTGGGCTCATCCGTTCCTGCGACCCACACAATTCCGTGTTTAATGGTTAATAATTCACAATGTACACTGATTTACATCTGACCCCCAATCCAGGGTCAATTTCATTCCGAGATCTATCACGAGGTCTCATAACCCTCGTATACCCGTCTCGCTACCAGGTCGCGCACAAGGCTTACGTTTCTGAGGCATGACGCAATAGAATCAGCAACCTAGTGATCTGATACCAATTTGATAGGACCCATCCCCGAAAGACATAGATAATCGTACCCGGTCCTGCTCCCGTCTGACAAGTCAACTGAACTTCCGAAATTATCCTCAGCACTTGCCAAACAAGGGATAACTGCACCTGTGCCCACTCATGCCTCCACCTCTCGAATAGCCTCGAACATCGCGCCACGACCTAGAGGGTCAATAAAACAGAAAATGTTTGAATGGACAAAATAAACTTTTATAAATACATTTATCAACATACATTCTTACCCTCTAGTTTCACAAACATGCATGCATATCATAAAACATGAGTAAAATACATCCGGGCACAAATCTCGATAAAACCATGGGACTCATTTACATATCCAATCTCATTAGTCACGTTATCCATGCTACGTGTGCAATCAAATAAGCTCGAGGACTACTCAAATCCTGAGCATGTAGCCGTGAACACATCACCAGTCGACATTCAAGATCGTCGTGAACGTATCATCGACCGATCCCAGGTAACCTCACCACATCTGAGTCGAGCCTCCCTCGACTACACGACAACAGACCGTGCTACGTGACCTCTCATATCACATCCCGGAGGCGAGCATTATCTCTAGGGTGCACTCAGGGGAAAACATATTCTCAACCGAAAGCTCTAAATATCCGCAACATATCACCATCATGAAAACCAGTGAAAACAGTTGCATTTAAAACTCAAACCATTATCAACACAGGGTCTCGGCCCAAAATATAGTTTCCTCAAAATTAGTAAAATCAGAGTCCCGATTAATTCCATAAATCTGAAACCATCAATATCATCATGTAATCACATGTAAATGTAAATCCAAATCCAATCAAAATCATAACTCAATTGGGTCTCAAGCCCAAAATATCATTTTCACGCAAATCCGTGCAACCACAATCACAGTTGCCATTTCCACATAAATCCATAAAATATATCCCAAAATCATTACAAATCCATCAAATCAATCACTGACTCATAATCCTAGTCAAAGTACTAATTTCAAATCTCGGGCCTATGCTCAAAACAATATACTAATCTAGAAAATCGATAAATCATCATATTGAAACATCAATCATGTCAAATCATGTCAAATTATATAATAAAGCATTTAAAATATATATGCATGCATCATGGTTAGAAAATAAAAGTCCACTCACACACCGTCCAAACGGCCCGCTTCCGAGCTGCACGTTTTTCTGTAAATTCTGGGAATCACAATTCCTGTCCAAAATCATTATCGAGGTCTTCAATATATCTCACATAATTTTACTTAATTTTTTTCGGGATTTAAATACGTAATTAAAACGTATATTAAGACTTCAGATACACTAAACGTTATCGAAACGATATCTGATTTCCTCGAAACCATTGCCAAAATATTCATTACATTGATAAGAGTAAGTTTCATGTTGACCTCACATCGAGATTGGGTCTCACGCGCCCCCACGCGCCATCGCAAGCGGATGCGCGTGAAGCCCACGCACCAGCTATAGTGACCGTCTTCCTCAACCGATTACCCTGCATGTAACGACCCGTCCCGTCCCGAATTCCGGGATTAGTTTAGTGACTAATCTTGATTAGTGAGGTTGAACGGTGGTTAGTAGGGCGGAATCGGACAAAATGTGCAAAATGACCGTTTTGCCCCTGGTCGTGGGTAAAATGTTGACTTTTTGTTCGGGCGGTCAAATGGACTATGACCGATGACCGTGACGTAGTTCGGGACGTCACGAGTTCATAGACAGGTGGCACGTTCGATTCCGACATTCGTAGAGAAAGTTATGGTGTTCGGAAGTTGAGGGGTATTTTGGTAATTTGGCTTATTAGGGGCCAAATGTTGACTTTCTGATCGGGAGGTCCGATGGACGAGGGCCAAGGACCGTTACGTAGGTATCGTCGATACGAATCCAACGACAGGCGGCATGCCGAAATCGGAGTTCCGACGACGACGTTATGGTCAAGGAAACGAACTAACGAACCGAGGCCGGGATTAAAATAATATTATAATAATGAATAGTGACCGTTGACCCTACACACCTGGATGAGTGACAAGTGTCACCCATCCCTTGTTTCCAGCTCCTTGTTTCCCTCCAAACATCATCATCTAATCCACCATTTCCCCTAATTTTCTCCATTTTGTTCCTAAACCGTGCACAAAATGTGGGATTCGGATTAGGGAGAATTGGCTCCCTCTCTCTGCCGTTCCTGAGAGAAAAATGGGAGACTAAGATGAGGGAATTAACTGGGAAACACGAGGGTTTGAGTGTGGGTTGAATTTTGGATTTTGGATTTCGGGAAAATGAGAGGGAAAATTCGAATTGAAGGAATTGGGCTGTGATGATCGAATTGGAGGTTACAAACATCTTCCTGAGGTTGTGACGAGTCGATCCACATCAAAAACGAGAAGGAATGGTGCCGTTTTGGCTCTGATCGAGCTTGGTGACAGAGGAAGAAATCGAGGCTGAGTCGTGGAGTTTGGGGCTGTGATGGACTCAATTGTTGTGGGGAAATGATTTCTCATGATCCCACGATGCTTCTGGGATCATCAATTGAAGGAAACCGGCTGAGATCGATGAAACTCCATGGTTGCACAGTAGACGGTGTTCGTACTTGTGTCGTGATCATTTACTGATCAAACGACGGAATTGATGTGGGGGAATTGTTCCTCGTGGTCCACTAATGCTTCTGGTTGAACCAATTTGGGGAAATCAATCGAGATTGAAGGAATCCCATGATTGAACAGTGACCGGAGTGTTCTTCGTGTTCATCATCGAATCGTGGGAATTTGGGTAAGGATTTGTGTAATTGAGTTTGCAGACTTATAATTGGACTTAAAACGAAGCTAATGGAATGATCAATTGAAGGAATTAGGATCGAATTGACAGGATTGGAACCGGGTTGTGTCGCGGGTGAATTGGACCCGTTTACCAGACAAACGGGTTGGGCTGGTGACACTGTAGCAGGCGCGTGGGTTTCACGCGCAGCCACTCACGGCGGCGCGTGACGGCGCGTGGGCGCGAATCTCGAGGTGAGGTCAACATGACTTCTGTCCTATTTAATGTAACGGACATTTTGGAATTGGTTTCGTGTCGATCGGACACCGTCTCGATATTGTTCGGGATGTCCGAAGGTTTTAAATTAAGTTTAAAAATAAGTAACAATTCGGGAGCAGTACGTTGTGATTGGGGTTGGGGAACGAGAGTGGTGCTCGTTTTTGGTGATTGGTATTCCGAAGTCATTGGGGTTGACTTCTTGCTTTCTGCCCTGGCAGACGTTGAGTGTAGTTACCAGTACGTTGAGCGTGTATTGGTTGGTGGGCCCAGGTGTAATTGCGGGTCATTAGGAGGAGCTACGTATTCGAAATTAGGTAAACGAGATTTCTCATTTTCTGCTTGGTGGCAGACGATGTGGTGTCACATGGCGTGGTGAGTGCTGTGAGTTTTGTTGCATCCACGTAGGATGAGTTTAGGCGTCATTATTTTGGATCATCCTTGGTTTTTCCTAGGTGGAATGACAAGGATCGATACGAACTTGGGTATGTGAGTCGAAATGACGGGATTGAACTTCTTTTCGAAGTGGGGCCCGTAGGGTATTCTACTCGGGTGAGTAGGTTTTCAAGGTAGTTGAATTTTGTCAACTTTAGACGTGTGGAGGTTGGATTGGCTTCCCTATGAAGTCAATTGGAGGTATCAAACGGGTAACCGATAGGTTCGGTTTTGGTGTGTCTTGGTAAATGTGAACGAGATTTCGGGATTTGGAATCAAATTTCTGGGTGACGATTCAGGATTCGATTTTGGAACTTGAAAGTATATTTCTGGATTTGGGTACGGAATGATTATTCCAAATGCTAGCTTACGGAATAATGATTTCGGATTCGGATTTGGATATGAATTAAAATTTGATGTTTGGGCTTGGATCCGGGATTTCTTACGAAATTGCGGATTCAGATTCGGAATTGGAACTAGATGTTGGGTGGAGTTTCGATTTGCCTCATGCTGGATTGGGCAAACGTACTCCATTATTGGAACACGTTCGGCTATGACCTAGGTGGTTGTAGTCTGGTTATTAGGTAGATGTGTGTACTTCGTACTTGGTTCGAGGTGCAATACCTTGTAGACTTGTGATGTCTAGTTACGGTATACGGGATATACCCGAGGTGTGTCGGTGAACGTGTTGGTAGTCGGATTGGTTCCGATACCATGGGATTGGTTGTGGACCGGACATTACTATGCAATGGGTCATGGTAATTCCGATGTGTTTAATTACACACAGGTCGTGTGAAATGTCGGTAAGGGTATTGGTGAGTCGAGAACGTTGGTGGCATGTGTAGCCACGAGTGAGTCTAGTGTCAGTTTTCGACTGACAACAACTGTGTGGTGACAGTTTGTCAGGATGTGTCAACATAGATTATTGAGTGGGTCAGCTGACTCCTAGTGGGAGTGGGAAAGGAACCGTCGAGTTGTTGCGTCAACGAGAGGGTTGATTTGACAAGTGGTGTCAAATTCGAAACAAGTAGTTTCAGTCATTCGACGGGGTCGAATGTAGTCGTTGCGTTTTGAGTACCAGTGATACGTTTGAGTGCAGACAAGTTTTGCCTGGTTAGTTGGTGTACGGGTGTACACGTGTTGTGTGGTCGATTCCACTTTCCACGGGGTGTTTGTGGAATCAGGGTAATCGAGTTTCGAGAGCGAAATTTTTTAAGGAGGGAAGTACGTTGAGATTAGATTGGTTGGAATTTCGAGGACGAAATTTATTAAGGAGGGAAGGTTGTAACGACCCGTCCCGAATTCCGGGATTAGTTTAGTGACTAATCTTGATTAGTGAGGTTGAACGGTGGTTAGTAGGGCGGAATCGGACAAAATGTGCAAAATGACCGTTTTGCCCCTGGTCGTGGGTAAAATGTTGACTTTTTGTTCGGGCGGTCAAATGGACTATGACCGATGACCGTGACGTAGTTCGGGACGTCACGAGTTCATAGACAGGTGGCACGTTCGATTCCGACATTCGTAGAGAAAGTTATGGTGTTCGGAAGTTGAGGGGTATTTTGGTAATTTGGCTTATTAGGGGCCAAATGTTGACTTTCTGATCGGGAGGTCCGATGGACGAGGGCCAAGGACCGTTACGTAGGTATCGTCGATACGAATCCAACGACAGGCGGCATGCCGAAATCGGAGTTCCGACGACGACGTTATGGTCAAGGAAACGAACTAACGAACCGAGGCCGGGATTAAAATAATATTATAATAATGAATAGTGACCGTTGACCCTACACACCTGGATGAGTGACAAGTGTCACCCATCCCTTGTTTCCAGCTCCTTGTTTCCCTCCAAACATCATCATCTAATCCACCATTTCCCCTAATTTTCTCCATTTTGTTCCTAAACCGTGCACAAAATGTGGGATTCGGATTAGGGAGAATTGGCTCCCTCTCTCTGCCGTTCCTGAGAGAAAAATGGGAGACTAAGATGAGGGAATTAACTGGGAAACACGAGGGTTTGAGTGTGGGTTGAATTTTGGATTTTGGATTTCGGGAAAATGAGAGGGAAAATTCGAATTGAAGGAATTGGGCTGTGATGATCGAATTGGAGGTTACAAACATCTTCCTGAGGTTGTGACGAGTCGATCCACATCAAAAACGAGAAGGAATGGTGCCGTTTTGGCTCTGATCGTGCTTGGTGACAGAGGAAGAAATCGAGGCTGAGTCGTGGAGTTTGGGGCTGTGATGGACTCAATTGTTGTGGGGAAATGATTTCTCATGATCCCACGATGCTTCTGGGATCATCAATTGAAGGAAACCGGCTGAGATCGATGAAACTCCATGGTTGCACAGTGGACGGTGTTCGTACTTGTGTCGTGATCATTTACTGATCAAACGACGGAATTGATGTGGGGGAATTGTTCCTCGTGGTCCACTAATGCTTCTGGTTGAACCAATTTGGGGAAATCAATCGAGATTGAAGGAATCCCATGATTGAACAGTGACCGGAGTGTTCTTCGTGTTCATCATCGAATCGTGGGAATTTGGGTAAGGATTTGTGTAATTGAGTTTGCAGACTTATAATTGGACTTAAAACGAAGCTAATGGAATGATCAATTGAAGGAATTAGGATCGAATTGACAGGATTGGAACCGGGTTGTGTCGCGGGTGAATTGGACCCGTTTACCAGACAAACGGGTTGGGCTGGTGACACTGTAGCAGGCGCGTGGGTTTCACGCGCAGCCACTCACGGCGGCGCGTGACGGCGCGTGGGCGCGAATCTCGAGGTGAGGTCAACATGACTTCTGTCCTATTTAATGTAACGGACATTTTGGAATTGGTTTCGTGTCGATCGGACACCGTCTCGATATTGTTCGGGATGTCCGAAGGTTTTAAATTAAGTTTAAAAATAAGTAACAATTCGGGAAAATTACGGGACTTTGATAGGATGTTATTGATGAGGTTAGTAACCCTCTAATGTAATTTGGACAGGATTGGGAGTCCCGGTGATAGTGGTGTGGCCCGGGAGGGCCGGTGGCACGTGTATCGAGGCACACGGTTAAAACGGTCTGTGAGTGGACTTTGGTTTTATAAATTCTATGCATGCTTAAATGTTTTATATGGATTATGGTTGTGATTGTGTGATGTTGATTTGGTTGTTGGTAAATTGTACGGTTTCACGTATTTCGAGGCGATTTACGTGCTTGCACGTAAATCGAGGTTTTCCGGTTTTACATGGATTTTCCATATTTATGTCTTGGATATAATGTGATGAAATGGTTTTGAAATTGGAAATATGAACTCGGGCTTGAGGCCCACTTGTTTTGGAAATTTCGGACTTGGAGTCCATTTGAGAATCGGGCCGGGGGCCCAGTTGGTTAATGAAATCGGGCCAGGGGCCCAGTTGGTATGAAATTGGGCTGAGACCCATTTGAGTTATGTTATCGGGCCAGGGGCCCAGTTGATTTGTGAATTTGGGCCGTGGGCCCAGTGGGTTTATAAGTCGGGCTGCGGGCCCAGTTGGTTTACAAATCGGGCCGTGGGCCCAGTAGTTCATAAAATCGGGCATGAGGCCCAGTTGGATAATAAATGTGATTTCGGGTCAGGGACCCTATATTTTATAATGGTGATTTTGGGTCAAGGACCCTAAATGGAATTATGTGGTTTTATGGAAATTTCGGGCAGGGCCCAATGGTAATAATGTGATAAAAGGATTAAATAAAACTGTTTTCCATATACCATCTGGATACAAGGATATATGATGGTCTCCTCCAGATGTCTGGGACACTGGGGAAGTCACGGTGCATTGCCTGCGAGGGGTCATTATACGGAGCAGCCGGACCGTATGATGACTCAGGAGCAGGATTGCTATGATTGACGTCAGGGACGTCAGACATCAGGGATGTCAGATATATGGACCCGGAGAGACCCCGGGCAGCACGCGTAGCTTATGAAACCGTGAGATATGACGTCAGGGACGTCTAGCGTCTGGGACGCTAAGCATCTGGGATGCTGGTGATGGTAATGGTAAAATATGGATTAATTAATAAAATGGCTTATTGGTTGGATATGTGTTATGTGGTAAAAATGAATTATTGGTTATGAAATGGTATGTCGGGTCAGGGACCCTAAATGGTTTTGGATTTATGGATTGATGTTCATTTATGGTCGTGGGTGGTGACCCACATGGTTTTAATATGTATGGTGGTGGTATTCCACGGTTTTGGGCTGAGTTCCCACACTTGGTTTTTGGTTAACGGTTTTTGGGCTAAGGCCCTAAGGGCTCGGTTGAGCAAACGTTTTGGTTACTGGTTTTGGTGGCATGCATATGTTTTTATTGGAGGGCATAAATGTCTTATAAATGTATTTGGTAAATTTATTGGTTTTTGTCCACTCACAGCTTTTGGTTTTAATGCCCTTCAGGTTGATTACGGATGCGATTGCAGCAGAGACTGGGACATTGCACACCTCCTCCATCGATCCTTGCGCACTCTGGATGCCCTGTTTGGGCAGTGGCTCTTGGTCATCCTTTGTCTGACACCTCTTGTTGGACGGGAGCAGGGCACATTCCATGGTAATCCCGGGGGATTGGGATGGGTCCTGTCACTGCAATTGGGTTGTACAACCCCAGACATGGCCCGATTAGTTCCCCGTCAATTCGACATCCTTTTCAACAATTGAACATTCAAATATCCTCTTAAGGGTCTTAATTTAAGTTTTGTATCATCAATTACGTATATAATTCCCTTAATCTTTCAATTTGAAGATGAACTTTCAAATAACCTTCAAGTGCTGTTCATCCATCAAATTCCCTTAAGCTCATATGTTTTCTTTGAATTGATTCAGCAGAAAGCTTCATTGGATCCTTATAAACCTGTTTTCGATCTCAATTTCATCGTCCAACTCCTCCAATTACACAACTCAATCCTTCGAATTTCCAAACTTCGCCATGTCTGTTCTTGCCCATTTTTGTGTCAATTCTTCCCAAATTTAAGGTGATTCCAACCAGAAAGGTCCCATAAGGCTTAATCAAGGTTCGGTTTAAGTTCTCATGACCTTTAAATAAGAATTTGAATTTTTGGGACATTTCGAGGTCCACGGCTTGAAGGTTTCGGGTTTAGGGGTTGTTCTTCCTGTTTTCTTCTCTATTATTTCCTGATGCCTCACTTTCTAGCTTCCTCAGTTATCTATTTGGTTGTTCCTTCCTTCCATCCAATTGATCGATCACCAGGGTATCTCAGGCCTCTGTTTTTCAAACACCCACACACGGGGGTTAATAGTGAAACTCAATTAGCATGATCTAATTCACCCCACCGTCTAACAGTTGACACTACTCAGCATTTGCAAAGTGACAGATGTCACTCCTCAATCTGTGAGTCACAATTATGCTGACTCATCAAAGCCCAGTCGAAATTACCAATCTACCCTTTCTTACAAAATGACCAATTCGCCCCTCACTGTTTCAGACCCATAACTTTGTCATCCGAGCTCCAATTTCGACATGCCGCCTGTCTATGGACTCAGCGTCTCGAAATATACCCAACGATCTTTACGAAAGGTCCAAAAAGTGTCCCGATAAAAAAGTTAACTTTTGACCCTTATAATTAGGGACAAAATCGTCATTTCCTTCCAATTTTCTAAAATTTCCTTTTTCGAATTTCCTGGTCGTCACACTGCTGGTTTGACATGATGACATCATCATCCCCTACCACTAGACGGGTTAACTTGTCAGTCTGCAATCGGGTCGCGCAGACCCCGCGACTCTGACCCAACTGCCATTTCGCCATTTCTCAACCAAATTAGATGGGGTTTCTTCCTACATGCTTGTCTCAGCCTAACTAAGAGATCCATCTAATTGAAAACAAGGAAAACTCCTTAAAACCTTACCCTCGATTGATGCACAGCAAGCTGGTTTTCCAACCTTGTTCTCAATCGACTTAGGCCACCAAAATCCTTCCAAACATTCCCAATGCACTCGTCCTGGTCCCTAGAACAAAACCCAGACCACCCCCTTGATTAATAGACGTCAAAATCCAAAGTTCAAAAAAATGGGTTACGGGTTTCCTAACTCACCTCCGTCGTGGTCCGCCGTGCTCTGCCCCACCGTCGCCTTCCTCTGCTTCCTAGCTCCCTCCATGCTCAATCTCTCAATGATCAAAAGATAGGGTAGGAAATGGTGTTTGGGTTTTGGTTGTTCACAGTTTAGAGAGAATGGAAGATGATGAAGATGATACACAGGTGGGAGAAAGAGAGATGTGAGGACAAATGAATTAAATAAACCCTTAACCAATGAAACATAGATCCACAAATTAGGGAAATCCACCAATGGGATGAGTGACATTTGTCACTCATCCAAGGGCCCCACATTAATTATTCACCCAATCAGAATTAAGTATTAATTTTAAATCCCGATAATGTAAAAATAAACCGATTTCGATCCCGTGACCTCAACTTCCCCGTCCGACGTCCGATTTCAACGTATCGCCTGTCTACCGACTCGTGACGTCCTGATCTACGTCACGATCATAGTTCAAAGTCTAAAATGAATTCCGAGTGAAAAGTTAACTTTTCCACCCAGTAGGGGAAAAATCGTCATTTTACCCCGATTGTCCGTAATTACTCGCCCAATTCCCGATTAGTCATGATAATCCTTAATTAGTCATTAATTAATCATAATTAATCCTGTAATTCAGGACATGTCGTTACATCATATCACCCAATCATACATATTATCAAGTACAACATTAAGGCACCATTTCCCATAATATTAACACTATGTCCTTCCATGTCCATAAAATCATTATCACACATTCAACATCTTCACCATATCAACATATATATATATATATAATCAAAAAGTAACACATCGTAATTAAAAGGAAATCCACCAAGCTTCTCATAACTCTGTTTAACCCTTTTATTTACTTTAATTTTCCATTAGGGTTCTTTAACCTTAATAAAATACTTAGGTTTAATCCTCGTAATATTTCCATAGTTAAATCAAGTTTAGAAAATAAGGATATTACTTTGAACATCCTATATCATGCTTAAAAGATGTCAAAATAACTTGAAACTGGTACCATTAAACTTATAACTTGCTAACAAAGAACTTTCATGTTGGTCACGTCCGCAGACGCCGACGTACGCGCCCCCATGCGGTAGAGAAACATCCTTAAGCGTGGTGGCCATGAGCGTGTCATAGTCACCCACTTTCTCAAGTGGGTCAGACTCATTTCCTGGTTTTGGGTTGCTTGACCTGTGTGCACGACGCGACCATATCTCGACCATTTTACATCCAAAATGGACTTTCCAATAGTCCATTCGCATCGACTTACTTTCAAGAAGAGCCCTGTGGGATGTAAACGAAGAAAAACGTACCTGAAATCGTGGTCTAATTGTTGGGGCAATCAACCATGGCTTCCTAGTCATCTCGTTGGCAGCCCTTGCATCCCAACTCATTTCTCTTGGCCTCAGAGTGACCATATGACGTTGAGGCAGCTATCTGACTACTTGTTTCCTAGTTTTCTAGTCCAGAGCTACGAATCCCAAAATGGAAACTGACGGGTTCCTCAACTCATCACTACCGTTTATCCTTCCTCTCATTTTCCTTTCTCTTACTTTCTCTCTTATTCTTCCCCTTCTTTTTCCTCACGTGTTCCTCTCATATCCTCACTCTTTCTTCTTGGTTTTCTTCCTCATCTTTTGGTTTTCTCTCTTTTTGTTTTTGGTCGTTTCCCACCGAGCTGCTCTTCTCACACAATCCAGAATGATTTATAGACACAACAAGTCGGTGGAAAATGTAACTAGGGGAGAAAAATAGAATGTTCTAGACAACCCTAGAGTGTTTTTTGTCAAATCACCAAAATGTCCTTGTATTCAAAATGACCAAAATACCTGTACTCAATTTTTTCCCTGTATCGAAACTTTCAAATCTTCGATTCAAGCATACTGCATGTCCATAAACTCAAGAGTCTGAAACCTTCGTAACAAATTTCTCGGAACGCCCAACTAGTATCCAAGTCAAAGAGTCAACTTTTTGACCTTCAGGAGCAAAATGGTCATTTTGTATTTTCTTGAATTTCTAGGTCGTTACATGCGGGTCCAAAACGGAAAATATTCTGTTGGAGGAAGGCGAGGCGTGACAATTTGGTATCAGAGCCTAACCCTCGTCGGAATTGATTGTGCCAGCGAGGACGATGGTCCCCAAGAAGGGTGGATTGTGAGGAGCCGTGCTTTGGAAGCATGGCGAGTAGTTTCATATCACCCGAGGGGAAATGATGGATGCGCTTTATATGTGTAGGCACCCATCTATCCAACATGACGCGTTTTGGAGGTGGGACCCCCAGAAGCAAAGCCGTGAGGACGGACCCGTGAGGGTTGGGCCCAAAACGGACAATATTCAATTAGAGGAAGGCATGTCGTGATAGCTGGGCCTAAAACAAACAATATCGTGTTAGGGGATTCGGGTAGTGACACGATACAATAGAAATCAAACTTATGAGAGTAATATATTGCTATTACAAGTAAGAATCAACTCCATACACTCAAGTTTTTCGCCAAATATAAGATTTCAATTTCTACAATAAAAATCAAATTCAAAATTTTTGGCCAACTGTGGAAAGTCTTATAAGTCAAACTGATTTGCTTGCAGTAGAAAAAGTTGGGCTGTGATTTCCAATTGGATCATCTCCCATCTAAATCCAATTTTTATTATGAACAATACTTACATTCCAACCCTGGTAGTACCTCATCATACTACTTTTTTGATTTATCGAATTGTCTTCGTACATATAATCAAAATCGTTCATTCTCTAAATCATAATCTCAAGATCATCTCCACAAAAAATTAACAAAACTGGAGGTTTTTTAATCATATATATATAAACTAAATCTATAATTAGTCATGGGGATCTTAATTCTTAGAAAAACGGTTGATTTATTTTATACATATAAATAACTAAATGACTTTAAATCTTGTTTATTTTTTACGAGATGATTTCCACATGATGATTTAGAGAATCAAAGTTTTGATTACAATATGTACAAACAAATTTCAATAAATCGAAATGGTGGTATGATGAGGTACTACCAATATGGGTGTTAATTAGTTCGTTAAAATCGACCAAAAAACTATACCGAACCAGGACTGTACATAAAAAGCCAAACTGACGAAAAAAATAGACTGAAAAAGAAAAACCAAACCGAATCAGAACTAGTTTAATTTTGGTTTCGAGCAGACAAAAATCAGACTGAATAGAAAACCCTAATTTGATTGAAACGACAGTGTTTTAGATTTGTTAGACCACTTATTCAGAGACACATTGTCTCCCTCACCCGTCCCTCAGTTCCTTATTGATTTTCCATCTCCCTCTACTCTTCGATATCATCGAAGAGACAACCTCAGAACCGCATGTCATAGCCTTACTGAATCTCTTTCTCCCTCTCGTCTTTGATATCATTGAAGTCACCCTCGCATTTCATCCTCATCAAATCAACCCTAATTAGACCCCATCTCGGGATCTCACACACGTATCATCTTCGTCTCTCACTGATGGCCTCCACCTCGCACCATCATCTAAACTGTCTAGGCCTCGCACCACCAACCATTGTTTGAAGCCTCGAAGTCTTGGACAGTAGAAGTTATTGCGAGTCCCGCTTTCTCCCTCAATATTTTTGTCTTCGTCTCCATCGCCTCCATCACTCAATCTCAATCTCCATCTCTATCGCCTTCATCACTCACACACTTTCACGCCTCTCACCCACTCTCAGTCTCTGTGTAGGAAAAAAACTGGTTAAGAATCAAATTGAATCGGTTCAATCAATTTTCGGTTCAAATCGAGATTTGGACTAAGGACCAAATCAGATCAAAATCGATTCCTCAACCGACTTGGTTTAGATTTTGACAAAAAAAAATGAACCAAAAAATTGATTAACATCCCCCAATCAACAGGATAGGATGTAAATATTTTTTTTGACTTATTACTCAAAATACTCATTAAACTAGATATCAGGCCTTTTTTTTGGCAATTTGGTACCAAAACCTTCTTCTATCAGCTTCGTTACTCCAAATGTTAAGTAACGGTATCTAAAGGACTTATGTGGGAGTAAGGTATTGGATGTTTAAATCTTTTTGTAGAAAAAATATTAAAACTAAATATTTAAAAAGCAAAAAACAAAATATAAAGGACAGAAGATGAACAATCTGAAAATTTCAACCCAGATTGTTTGTAAGGTTGTGCCCCTCTATTGTTTCTCATCGCCAACAACAGATCCCAATTCACCAATTCCCAGATTTGGGAACAAGACTCTCATAATTTGGAGCCCAAACCTGACCTGATTTCAAGGGACAATCAATCTCTCATATTTGGGGAAGGTTGGTTCAGGGATAAGATGGAAGGATTTTTCGATCTCAATCGAGCTAAGAATATATTCAATGATCATAATATCTACTCAAATTTCTTGAATTTGGGGAAGATTGTGGAAGAGGATTTACCAAGTTTCGTACAGAGGCAAACTTTTTTGCTTTGTTCTTCTTGTCTCTTTTCTGTTTGATTGAACATAAAGAAATAAAACAATGGAAGCCCAGTTGGCAAAATCAACCGATTCCTCTCATCCTCCTAATCCTCATATCTGTTCCTTCCCTACTATCCGATTCGAGCATCAATCAACCACATCCAACTTCCGTCGAATTCAACACCGGCGGGACCCACACATTGATGCACCACGCCAACACCATCGTCGCCCTTATCGGGCATGATGTGCCTAGTCAATTGCTTTAGAATCGACCTGGTTTTAGACGTGGGTGGTGTGATATACCGGTGTGGGTGCCAGGAGGCTCAACAGAGGGGCACAACCTCACAAACAATCTGGGTTGAAAAATTAAGGATTTCCATCTTCTTGTTCTTCATTTTTTAAATCATTTAATTTTAATATTTTTTACAAAATAATTTTAAAATCCAATCATTTACAAATTACAACCACATAAGCACTTTAAATACTATTTTTAATAAAACCTAATGTTTGCAGTAACCCAGCTAACAAAAAGGGTATTAGAGTCCGATTCGTTAAACATTTTGGGTGACAGGCATTTCCTTTCTTTTAGTATAATCTCCTCCTCCAATGAATGCACCCCATTGCATATGTGCTGGGGTCCACCTTGGTCGTTTTCTATTTCGAATTTTCCATGCCACATGTCGAAAACGCGTTTCGAAAATTCTCGTCGCCTTTCCGTAAAAACCAAACCAAATAAAAAGGCCAAAAAAACTCAATTGAATCGCAAGAATGGCCTCGCATTCGATCTACACGTGCACGGAGTGCGGTGCGAATCTGAACCTGAGCGACGCGCATCTCTACCCGCCGGACTTCTTCTTCGAGGCGGGAAACAAGGGAACGCTGTCGTTTTCTTGGGTCGACGCCACCAAGTTCAGATTCGAGAAGGAGGACAAGATCCGACCCTTTTTTGAAACCCGAAACTATTGGGGCATCCAGAGGACCCGGACGAAGATCAAGTGCAACAGCTGCGGCCGTCTCGTCGGCCATGTCTACGATGATGGGCCTCCCATGACTGACAGTCCAGGTCAGTTTCATATGGGTCCCAGCCAGGTTATTCCTAGAGCTCCTAGGTACAGATTCAAGAACAAGTCCCTTCGTATTTCCTCTGGGACTTGACTGGAAATTTGAAAATTGCTCCCTAACTTTGTTTTTTTTTTTTACTGTGAAGGTATTTGTGTTTTTTATTGGTAAATGGTGATATGGGCTGTGTCACAATTTCGTGATGCTGTCAAATTTGCAATTGGTCCACATAATTCTCGTTTTAGGGCAATTTAAATCAGCAAAAGTCAGGTGTATTTCTTTGGGAAATTTGCAATTAGTCCGCATAATTCTGGTTGGTTTCGATGTTTTGATGTACAATATGAGATCTTCTTATAAAGAGTAAGTTTAATTTCTAAATTGTATTAGAAACTAGATGTATGTAGCTAATTGTGATTCTTCAATGAGCTAGGAAAGTCTTGAGCAGCAAGCAAACCCTTGCACTATGACAAACTGAACATTGGGATGTTTGAACGCGGAACACAATCCAATAATATGAAGGAAAAAAAAAAAGCAAAGCAAATAAAAAACAAAATAAACACCAAACTGAACATCAATCCAACTTCTCCAAATCTATTTCTTCTGGCTTTCGTTTCTTGTTCTTGCTTGACAACCAAGTTACAGGTGGATCATAGATATCGTCACAACTTTTATGATCAGCTTGCCCCAAATGAACGCTACTATCTAACCGAACACTTCAATTTCAGCTTGCTGCAAATGCAAACAAATGATTACATGGATATTTGAGGAAAGATTTCACAGTGATTCCATAAAAGTCTAAATCCAGAACCAGCATCGATGATGAACATACGATTCAGGTCTACCGAAAACAAAAATCCTCAATCAAACAAGAAGCTTGCTTGTTACATTAAAACTTGAAATTCCCTCCTTCGCTCAATCATACCGGTTCTGAGTGTCCCCTAAAAATCTGTAGCAGCATACACGAAGATGAGCAAGCAAGTCGACCATCTCTACTTGTGAATGCCAACTAAACAATGAATAAATCATATGATGATCGATCACCATGTTTTGATGGAACTAGAGAAGTTAGACATAGGGGGATATGGCGTCTTTAGAGCTCTCAAGAAAAAATAGGAAACTGAGCCATTATTTTGTCTTTCATGCTTGATCTAAATAATCACAAACACCTAAAGATCTTCAATGGGCACGATGAGAAATTGAGCGTACAACTTCAAAGTACTTCATGTTCGTCAAACGTGTCAGCCACATAAATAATTTGATTGATTGTGATTATATGAAGAGATTTGTTGGATGGTAAATGTGTAGTAACAAATTTTGTGAGCGCTTATTAAAAATTAAGCTACTCCCCCTATGGTCAACTTGGGGACAGGCATTGGATTCAAAGCATTCTGCCAAATAATTGGAATGGGAGTTAAAGCAATCTCAACTTCTCAATTTCAACTTGCATTGCATTGTTGCAAGTTACAACAACCAGTCAATTTTCCTCTGTTTTTTTTTTTGGGTTCTTCACGTGCAACAATCCATCTAACTGACACATCAATTGAATTCCAGTCAACCTTTGTAAAATAGCAGCAGATTGGTGAGTATTACAGTTATTCATACACATGATTCGAGTCTTTGTATTTGAAAGTTAGGTTGGAGTAGTAGTTAGCTCTGTAGGGTTGGTCACCACGAAGGAACCCCTCATCCAAGAATTCAGATAAATCATCAGTTCGATTCTCTAAAGGATTAATCATGAAGATGAAGCAAACAGAGGCTGCACCACCATCAACGCCGCCGCCTCCACCCCCGCCATTGCCGAGGCTGTGGGCTAAGAAGGCGGCTCCGGAGAGTGTGACAAAGCGGGAAATTGCAAAATTCTGGTTGCAGAAGCGCAATGACGAAGAGGAGCACCTCCTCGCCGCTATCAAGGCTGCTGCTCGCATTGGAGCTCTCAAGCTCTCGGTCAGATCCATTCTATGACAAAATTTCAATGTTAAAAAAAAAAAAAAAATTAGCTTCATTTGGTTAAGTTGTTGAATGTGTATGGTGTTGTAGGAGGATGACTACAGATATTTTGAGGAGTCGTTGAACGTGGATGAAAAAGACGGTAACGACAGTTCTGATCATGAGAGTGAGAAGAACGGACACAACGAACAAGTTCGTGTCGGAATTAAGGACTGGTGAGTGAATTCAGATTAATTGGCGTCCAAACTACAAACTTAAACACACAGATTGAACGCAAACATGTAGTTTGTATCATTCTTCAATGATGATAATAAATGATGGGTACGCAACAACACTAAAATTAAAAATTAGTTAGGAATTTAGAGTCAATCAACATGTGTGTACAAGTACTTAAAAGTACGTAAATTTGCAGGTGGACGAAGAGCAGGTATGCCTACTTGAACCAGCCGGCGATTGAGTCCGTGGATCCTCCGAAAAGGCGAAGCTCCTCATACGTTCCAAACTGTTTCACGCATAAACCGGCTTCTCTGTACCCTACTTCTCTCGGTATCTTTTAGACCATCTCATCAGCTTCTTCAATGGATTGTATATTTATATATTGTATCAGATTTGGCCATGGATGTATTGTTTTGGAATAATAGGGAGAGGATGCAGCTTGCAGGCTTTGCAAGTTTTGGTTTTGTAACAATGATTTCATTTTTATCTTTCTGTTTTTTTTTTTTTTCAAGGATGGTATCCTGTATTTTTTTATATCGTATCAAGACTATTTTAACAGAAGGAACACCTAACACTAATACGCTTTGCTTTTCTCTAGCATGCCACACCATAGTGTTGTGTCATGATGAAAGGATAAAATGATGGGCTAATCTATTATCTATTAATTAATTTTTGACGACATCAATATTTATTCAAAATTCTACTAATTATATTTTTTGAACTTTGTAATCCCGAACCATCATAATAATTACTCACACCTTTCAAAGCTTTTAATTCCTATTTAATATTTTTTTCTTTCTATTTTATGAAATCATTACTCCTATTTATAATCATTTTTTTTCACTTGTTCATTCTAAGGAAGAATGTGAGTATCTAATCCAACTTAAAGTAAGATAATTAAAAGCAATAATTCTTCAAAAATACTGTTCAACTTTACCATTCAATAATAAATAATTTGGTTAATTACTTATGGTTCCAAGAATTAAACCATAAACTCTAAGTTGTACGCTCTTCTACTATCACCTCACTCCCTCCCAAAAACTTGTTATACTTTACCATTGAACACCAAAAAATATAGACTTTATTCTTGATTTTATAGAAAAAAAATTCAATTAGAATTATTTAACATATCTATCTATATATATAGTATAATATTTATTATATGTATAATATGATAAAGTGCCTAAGGGCCAAGAGACTAATGGCGCATTGGGGTAAAAAGGCCAACAAAGGCCCTTCGCCAACAAATTTTAGTGAATCAAAGAAGAAAATACTATTTTTAATTGTTTAAAGAACATCCCAATAAAAATAAATTAATAGAAATATTTTAAGTAAAAGTAAAAGTTAATAAAAGTGAACCAATAATTTACTCTAAAATGATATTCCATCGTGAATTAACTAAATTTCAGTTATTAGTGTTATGTAAGGCATTTTTTATTTGTAAGTTAAGATTTTTTTTTTTAATTTGATTTTTTGAGATGATGAATACATACTTAACATAGAGTTCATTGTTTTCATTTTGATGATACTTGCATTTCACGGTCACAGTATCTCCTCGTGCCACTCATTCAATTTATTGGATTGTTATAGAATTTATTATATATATATATTATAATCAAAATTATTCAATTTCTAAATTATCCATAGATATTAAATAAATGAACTAGGGGTGGGCACGGTTCGGTATGGTACAAAATTGATCGATACCAGAACCATACCATTTAATTTTAATCGATACGGTACGGTTCGGTATTCAATATTTTGAAAGTGTGTATGGTCATATCAACTCTTGAAGAAGACCTAATAAACCAATAAGAAATAAATTTAATTATTAAAAAAAATATTCTAATTCGGTACGGTATCGGTACGTGACGGTTTTTTAAAATATCGATACCGAAACCATACCGAATTATATCGGTACGGTTTCGGTACCGTACCAATCATACAACGGTTTTACTATTCGATTTTTTTCGGTATGGTTTGATCTGAAACGGTACAGTTTCGGTATTTTGGTTCCATGTGCCCAACCCTAAAATGAACAATATACCTTAAGGATTTCAATGGTTGTCAAATCCGTTTTATTTAATATATATATATATTTATAAATCGCTAAATAATCTCTAATCTCATTAATTATTTACTTAAATGATCCAAAAATAATAATTTAGGAGTTGAGCATTTTTTATTATAATATATATCATAACAATTTAATAAATCGAAAGAATTATACAAGTAGACACAATTATTTAAGATACAAATATTATTCTTTTTATTTATCAAATTGTCCTTATAAATATTATAATCGTTCAAATCTTTAATTATATTTTCAAGTAGGCACCATACTTAAGAAAGGTTGTTAGGTTCAGTTCAGGAATTAAAACGCAGTTTATAAATAATTTTCCTTGTCTTCTGAAACACAAATGAAACATAAAATAAGAAACTAATAATTAAATACGAGCTTCAGACACACAGTGCGATTTCATTTCCAATTTTATTTCCAAAGCAGAGACTTTGAAAACGCAAAAGCGCGTAGTATACAGAGAGTGCAGGCGTAGACTATCCCATGCTCTGATCTAATCCGCTCGCACACCTTCAGAACTTGTTGTTCCGATTTTGGGGAATCGATCATCACCGATCTCAATCTCTAGGGTTTGTGAATTCCATCTCGCAGAAGCAATGGCTGTGAAGCCAAGGCACGGGCGCCTTCCGTCTCGCAAATCGTCGTCTTCGTCCACGCTGGTTCTCACCTTGCTCGTCATGTTCACCTTCGTGATTATCATTCTTCTCGCCCTCGGAATCCTCTCAGTCCCGAGCGGCTCCTCCGACAACTCGCCCAAGGCCAACGATCTCAGCTCGATTGTTCGGAAGACTGTGGGGAGGTTCGTGTGATCACATGAGTCGGTGTGAATTTTTTTTTGCTTTGGTTGATTTTTATTGGCAATTTGGTAATTATTGTGGTTTTTGTGTGGTGAATAGAAATGAAGAGGAAGGGGCAGGGGATCAGTGGGTTGAAGTCATCTCCTGGGAGCCACGAGCTTTTGTCTATCACAATTTCTTGGTGAGCTGAATTCGCTTTAATTAACTTACCGATTATAATTTTTTCATGTTGCTGTACTATTGGCTTTGTTATTACTTATTATTTAGAGGAGCATCCATGGTGTTTGATAATTTTTGCCAATAAATCTTGCATTACATATAGCGCGACTGTAGAATTGGGTGCACATTGTAATGGGTTAATACATATGTGCATGTGCTTTTGGGGTGAATTTAAGGCTTCATAGATAGCTGGATTCTATGTAATCTAAAGCTATCGAAAGCTGATCTGGGTTGGCTAATTTTGGCAGACCAAGGAGGAATGCGAATATCTGATCGATCTTGCCAAGCCTACTATGCATAAGTCAACTGTAGTTGATAGTGAAACCGGAAAGAGCAAAGATAGCAGGTCTTTCTCTCTCACTTCATTATCTTGTGGCATTTCAGTTGAAAGATGTTGATGGGAATATCTGTTGTCTTTCTTTTCATTTGCTTGCTTTATCTGCTGATGTTCAGTATGAATTGTTTTACTTCTCGGATGCAGGGTTCGTACTAGTTCTGGAACATTTTTGCAAAGAGGCCGTGATAAAATTATCAGGAACATTGAGAAAAGAATTGCTAATTTTACCTTTTTACCTGTAGGTATGCTGTTGAGCTCTTGCCCTCGTATTCATTTTTTTTTTGTGCTTTTTAACCATTTCTTTCGTGGTGTATACCTAAAGTTATGATATTCATCTATTAATAGTTTAGGGATCTGCGTTTACTACAATTCACAAACTTTTTTTGAAAACCAATTACAGAACACGGGGAGGGACTTCAAATTCTCCACTATGAAGTTGGACAGAAGTATGAGCCTCACTATGACTATTTTCAAGACGATTTTAACACTGCCAATGGAGGCCAACGTATAGCTACTGTCCTTATGTACCTGTAAGTTCCGTTTCATATCTGCTTAGACACCCTATTTTCTGATGTACTACATAGACATACTTATATCATTCAAAAATCTTTTCTCCTTTCATGTGGTGCAGCTCAGATGTTGAAGAAGGTGGTGAGACTGTGTTCCCTGCTGCCAAAGGGAATATAAGTTCCGTGACTTGGTGGGATGAGCTATCTGAATGTGGGAAAAAAGGACTTTCTATTAAACCTAGGATGGGTGATGCATTGCTTTTCTGGAGCATGAGGCCTGATGCATCGTTAGATCCTTCAAGTTTGCATGGTTAGTACCCTACTGATAATTTATCAGCTTTCCAAAACATTAATTTTTGGTTTGGTGATTCAAAATTCGTCCTCTATATGTGAAGAAATTTATTTCGTCAGATTTAGAACTTGTTTAGTTCATTCACAAATATTCTGACCTTTATTAATAATGAATTATATTTCTCTCCTGCTTGTTTCAGGCGGATGCCCGGTCATTAGTGGGAATAAATGGTCATCCACTAAATGGATTCGTGTCAATGGGTACAAAATTTGAACTATTATACCAAAGGTAATTTAGCTGCACTCCCTCAAATTCACAAAATCTGCCCATAGACGGTTTCTTAATATTGTTCTCATACATTCTTCATTTCGATTTACTTCATGTGTTTCTATAATCAGATTCTTATATTAGTTCTCTGAATGATTGTCTCCGGCAGGTTATGCAAGTTCTTCTGTTGGTGTAATATTCGCCGGCATCATCTAAAGCCAGAGCTTTGATACGTGCGCTTCAAGTCTCATTTGTAACCTGATACACGGATTGGTCTGCAAGCCTTAGGTTTTGATGTACTACTGCTGCTGCTCTACTGATTCAATTTTTGTTTAAGAGCTATATTCTTGTTATCACAGCCCCTCATAAAATAAGCATCTCTATTTTTGTTTTCCTTGAATGCAAATTCCAACGTTGGAAAGGTTTAGGTCCTTTGAGTGGATGAAAATATGCATTGGAATAGTTTGTTGAGATGTCCGTTTATTCACGGGAAACCAAGACATTACACGATAGTGTACTCTTCTTTATTTCTCAATATATTGCAATTAAGTTTATGATTGTGTTTTCTTTTGGTGGGAAGGATTGGATTGGATTGGATTGGATTGGATTGAATAATTTATCAAGTTCAATAAAGGGAAAATGGTTGTCTGCACTTGCACTTACACATTTAGAGATAATTCAGGACCGTCGGCCACTAATTATAAACTCCATGAATGATGAGTAAATTATTTTACATTAGTGATACTTTTCTCATAGTTTGAATATAAAAAGCGTATATGTTTTCATTTTTTAAACAGATTAGGATGAGGAGATATAAAAGAAAATTTATCATATCCCACCCGTTTTAACCTATTTTGTTTACAGAAATATATTTAGAAGAGGCAATTTTTGTTTTAAAACTAATGCTGCTACAAGGAAAATACTAAATTTTAGAATTTTCACGTTTAAATCTGTTCATCAAACGTAACCTGAAGCATCTCAATTTTGGAGAATCGGGTTCCTTACTCTGGTTAGGATTCATGTGCACTCCAAAAGATGAGTTTCGACCACTGATGAAAATATCGCCAAATTTAAGCAACATATCGCCGAAATTTCGTTAATTCCGGTCGACGGTAGCTAACGAGAGGGTGAAGGTAATTCTTCCCCCAATATCTTTGATTTCGGTTATTATCGACGGATATCGTCAATTTCAGGCGATAGTGACGGAAATTACCGATATTGGACGGTCCAGAATCCAACGGTGGCCATGACCCTGTTTTCGTTTGAAAATAATAATCTTGATTTTAGTAGTTGTTAATCGATTTTGATGATTGAAACATGTTCTGGAGATTGAGACCAAGCTATTAGACTTCGAATCACGGCCAACGGTGGCCGGAATCACAAGAATTGGGCGGAGGAAAGTTGGCCGGTTGTTCATCGGTCGGGAAGGTAATTTCTAGGCTTGGTTTTCCAGTTTTGAACCCTTAGATCGATAGGAAATTGTTAGACAAGGGGAATGGAGGAAAACAGGAGTGGAACGGGGTAGAATTGGATGAGAACCGGTCTCGTCGGTCCGGTCGAACCAAATAACTAACGAACCGGTCTGAACCAGGTTTAATTGGAGGTGAGGGATAACACTGTGCAGGTGCGTGGGCACCACATGCAGACGCTACCACCAGCAAGTGGCGGTGCGTGCGGCGTCCGATGACCGTCCGTCCAACATGAAATATTTTTTATTTTATTTTCTGAGTTTATTGGTACAACTTTCAAGTTAATTGGATACCATATGAGTACATTTCTAAATATCTAATATAATATGTTTTATATTTAAATTAGTATTTGATATAAAAAAAATTGGGAATATAAATATAAGGTTAATTTAAATATTAATGAATTTTTTAAGCAAATTATATTGAATGGTAGGATTTCGTAGAGTAGAGATGGTTAATTTGAAACAAATTATGTTGAATTCAATTCAAGTAAATTATGTTGAATTGAAGAAACTTACTTAAATGGTTAATTTGAATATTAATGGATTTTAGAAAAATATGAGATGAGCATACGATTAATAAGAATTTATTTTACGTCCAATTTTCACTAATTAATGTCCAATTTTTAAAATTATTATGTAAATAAAAATTCCTCAATTTTCTAAATTATTATGTAAATGTAAACTCCATTATTATATGCTTATTTTTATGTTTTAACTATATTAACATTCAATTATAGTAGTTCATTTCAATTTATGTTTCTATTTAAAAAATTTATATTATTAATCATCGGCAGAACCCTATTGTATCATATATTTATTATAGCAAAGTTATTTTATCATTTTTATTTGTCAAATATAACCATTATTGGGTACTTAAGTTTTCCCCAAAGTTTCATTCCAAATTTCCAACTTTAAGACCGAATTTCCGTCATTTTTGTTGACCGTAAATGATATCGATATTTATATCGATATTTGATGCGAGATATCCGTAAATTTGATTAGCAATATATCCGTCGATACCGATATTTCAATTCTTGGTTCCGACTCAATTCTAGCACTTGTTATCATGGGTGGAGCCAGCATAGACCAGGGGGTCCTATGCCCCCATTGCATTATATACATCTTTAATATAATATATGTATAAATATGTTATAATATATTTTAATTATTAGTAAGTAAAAATTATTATATAATTATAGTTAATTATATATTTTGGTATTCATGTTCAATTTGAAAATACAATTTCAGACTTCCTAATGCACATATATAACATTATCATATATAATTCATTGATATCATCGTGATAATTTGATATAAAAGTATATAGTTCAAATTATAATTAATTTTTTTTTTCAATTTTTAAAATTGATGCATATCTATTTTATTTTAATACTTTAATCATAATTTATTTTGAATATGTAAGGATTTCAAACTAAGAATCCATCAAAGACAACTGTATATTATTATAGTAAATTAGTAGCATATAACGATTTTTTTAATAATTTAACTAATTTAACATATATTATAATAAATTAAATTATATTAAATTTTCAAGTATTTTAAAAAAATCCCACTCAAATAGTCACTGCTAGTTATCACGGCCAACCACGGTTATGTGGAGCTTGCACAACGTACAATGTGAGAATTTATAGCCAAAGAAGCATTATATTTGATGATCATGAGAAGGATGCTGAAAACAAAGGAAGATGAAAACAAAGGAAGCTGAAAACAAAGGAAGCTGAAAACAAAGTCGCATTGATTGCTCACATCTCCATTCTAATAATAACCACCAAAATAAAATACTAGTGTTGAAGGAAAAACAAAATTCGATCACAAATGATACCAGTACGAAAACGCCTGAAGATTATAAGACTAGAATAGAAACATTGCCACCAATGTTCCTTTTATTTATACTCGTAGTTGGGCTCAGCTCTCGGATTGAAACGTCTTGTTGCCGAACCATGTTGACTATTAGAACTGGAAAAATTGGTGCAATGTTGATGACCTATACCCGCCAATAGGCCTTGTTTGGTTGTTGGCCTTAGCTTTTGATCAAATTCCTGATGACATATTGTAGAATGCCTCCGTGATCAAAATAAGCCAGCTCGACCTGCACCAGATCAGGAACACGAGAATTTTAGAGCAACTGAGCTTGAAAAGGAATCAAGATATGAAAGAATCAAAAGTATGATTAAGTAAATTACCTCTGTGTCGAACCGTAATGTACATGCGAAGGACTTGCCATTATCTGTCACCACTGTGACATCTTGACCGGGTTTAATTTCACTGACACTGCTTGGAAGATCAATGGTGTAGCGCTCCTCCCCAGTTAAACCGAGACTGTCAGCATCCTCCCCAGTCTTAAAACATAGTGGAACAATGCCCATGCCTACAAGATTACTGCGGTGGATGCGCTCAAAGCTCTTTGCTATGACTGCCTTCACACCCTGAAAAAATAATGATTTAAAGCAAATTTTCATTAAACAAGATTGAACTTTCATTGGGATAAAATGGAGACTGGCAAAGGGCATACCAGTAGCATTGGACCCTTAGCAGCCCAATCACGAGAACTTCCACTCCCATATTCAGCACCAGCTAAAATAATCGTCTCATGACCTTCACTTTTGTACTTCTGTTAATATAAGTAAAGGAATAAGAACTGTACATTAGGTAAGGTTGGAACCTCGCAATGGAATTTATAAAGTTTTCCGGATAACCTTATGTAAATGTTGAGAGTGGCAGACATTACCATGGCAGCATCAAACACAGACAGTTTCTCTCCGGTGGGAATATGGATTGTTTTGGGACCAACTTCTCCTTTCAAAAACTTATTGACCAGCCGAATATTTGCAAAAGTTCCTCTTGCCATAATCTCATCATTACCACGGCGACTTCCATAAGAGTTGAAATCTTTTCTATCAACACCGCGTTCCAGAAGGTATTTGGCGGCTGGACTGTCTTTGTGGATGCTACCAGCTGGTGAGATGTGGTCAGTTGTAATACTGTCTCCAAAGTTGAGTAAGCAGTAAGCATTCTTCACTCCATGAGCACCAGGAGGAGACATGGTCATATCTTTAAAGTAAGGTGGCTCATGTATATATGTTGATTTTGGGTCCCACGCATAGAGAGTGCCAGTAGGTACAGATAACTGATTCCACATGGGATTTCCTTTTGTGATTGCTTCATATGTAGCCATGAACATATTTGGAAGCACATTTGATTGCACAACCTGAAAAAAAAAAATTGGAAGAACAATGTGAATTTCCAACCCTTCACATTAATAGTAGAAATTATTCTTGCAAAAATCCAAAATTTCAAAGAGGAAACAGAATTTCATAGTGAAGCGGTTAAGCAAATTGCCTGTGCTACTTCATCATTAGATGGCCAGATGTCCCTGAAAAAAATCTTCTTTCCATCCTTACCCAACCCAATTGGATCTGTTTCAAAATCAATATCTACCTGCAGAATCACCAAAGTTGAGATATTGCACCAGAAATTCGAATGGCAAATGCACCCCAATAGGTAATCACGGAAATAAAAGATGAAAATAAAAAACATACAAGATGCATTTAACATAACGAGAAACATAGAGTAACAAGTATGTGTGCAAGAAGTTAGGTTCTCCATACCGTTCCAGCAAGAGCATAGGCAACAACAAGGGGAGGAGAAGCAAGATAATTAGCTCTTGTCAAAGGATGCACACGACCCTCGAAATTCCTATTTCCAGATAATACAGCAGCAGCTACAATATCTGCAAATGTGCAGAAAACCAATACCTCAGTAAGCTTGCAAGACACCATAGAATAGCATTTGTGTAAGCATAAACTGTAGAGAGTGTTACCATTTTCTGTAATAGATGCCGCCACCGCATCATCAATATCTCCTGAATTCCCAATGCATGTGGTGCATCCATATCCAACGATATGAAACCCTAACTGATTCAAATACTTCTGCAACCCACTGTAGGACAATGGACAATACACGATTTAAGATGCATCACATAAGTAGTCTATTTTTCGAACATAATAGTATAGCGATTCTTAAAAGGACCTCTTTTGCAAGTATTTGGTTACAACCCCAGAACCTGGAGCAAGACTTGTCTTAATCCATGGCTTGACCTGATACGAGACACAGAAAAATGCAAGTATAATTAACAAAAAGACTCACTACGGTGCCCTATGTTATAAATGCAGAAATAATAATGGGACCGTATTCAGTGAAATCAAAATCCAGTAATTCAGCCCGTGGAAAGCAGGCAAACATTCTGTTAATTCGGTAATTTTTCCTATTAGATCAATCTTCTTGTGGAAACCTTTTTTTCGTATCCTATAAATGACCAACATGAGAAATGAGCCACAATTAGAGACATCTAACCTCCAATCCCAACTCACAAGCTTTCTTTGCAACCAAAGCAGCCCCAAGCATAACGCTAGGATTTGAGGTGTTTGTACAACTGGTGATAGCTGCTATAACAACATCCCCATGCCTCAGTTGTGCTGGGGTACCGTGAAAATCGAACTTTACAACTTTATTTTGAGATTCCTTTGGCACAGCAAAACCCTGCAATATCATGAAAGAAACATAAGAAAAAATAAAACTTTCCCATTAGTAAAATGGATAACTAAAACATTGTTAGTATTCTATAATCATAAACCAAATAAAGAGTTATAATCCTAACATTTTATCTTCTCAAACAACATTGTAAATATCCATGCGTCACCATTTCCCATCCTCAGAAGAAGCTTTTCAGGACACAGGACATACAGGAATTTCCGTATGAATAAACTAATATAGATCTGTTAAGTGTACTGTGTTAATTTATGGTACACCTCACCTTAAATCCAACTCTATTGTCGAGGCATGCATGCCAATCCACTTTCATTTCTTTCAAAGTAACGCGATCATGTGGCCTTTAAAAAAATATGCAATCTCAACGGCACATCACGAAAGATTGAAATTCTAAACTTGTAAATAAAGTGTGTATAATAGCTTGATTTATCAAGAATTCCTACCTCTTTGGACCTGATATGCATGGCTCCACTTCATTAAGATTTAGCTCAAGATATGAGGAGTACACCCTCTCGATCTGGGGCTGAATTGAGAAAAAATTATTCAATCAGAAAACATATTGTGGAAGATTTTCAATTGAATCGTATTCAAGATAATGGGTGCGTACATGTTACCTCATTGTAGTCGACAAACATCTTATTCGCCCGTAAGTATGATTCTATCATGGCAACCTGCATGGTAATTTTTATCTCAGCATACAAACAATTGAACATGCAAACAGTGCTTCAACAAGAACTTACCTTCTCCTCACTTCTGCCAGTTAGCTTTAGATATTGCAGAGTGACATGATCCACAGGGAAGAATCCCATGGTTGCACCATACTCTGGAGACATGTTAGCAATTGTGGCACGATCTGCTAGTGATAACTTACTCATGCCTTCACCTGAATAAGAAAGTAAAGGCCAACATCCAACTGTAAGATGACTAAACAAACCAAGGAGCAGTTGAAGCATCTATCAATGAAACAATAAAATCACTAGATATTGTGATTACATATACAGGCTTACCATAGAACTCCACGAACTTGCCAACAACTCCATGCTTCCTCAGCATTTGAGTTACCGTCAGAACCAAATCAGTAGCTGTCACACCATCTCTCAGTTTACCTGTTAATTTGAATCCAACCACACCTGGCAGGACCATGCTCATGGGCTGTATAAAAAAAGGAAAATGAGTAGATGAGTAAATATGAATACAAAACAGCAGAAGGAAGTTTGTCGCAATAGAACCCAAGTTTAAACATAATGCAAGGGTCGATGAATCAAAAGAAGATATCAAGTTATTCATCCAAAAGAAACAGAGAGCCATGCAAAAAACTCCTTTACCTGGCCAAGCATTGTGGCTTCTGCTTCAATTCCACCCACTCCCCAGCCAGCAACACCTAATCCATCTATCATGGTTGTGTGTGAATCTGTCCCAACAACACTATCAGGATAAAGCAAGCCATCTGTGTTGAACACAACTCGACCAAGGTATTCCAAATTAACCTGTAAATCATCAACACAATTTGTATCTCTGTTGGAGTTCTGGAATTAAATATGGAATACTGAAAAAATAGGCGTAGTAATATTTCGCTGATTGAAATTTTCAGTCTTCAAATTGATTGAATTACCTGGTGGACAATCCCTGATCCAGGAGGAACGACGAGCATGTTATGGAATGCATTTGAACCCCATTTCAGAAAACCAAACCTTTCTTTATTCCGCTGGAACTCAAGTTCCATATTTGCTTGGACTGCATTTTCTGATCTTGCCACATCAACCTGAACCGAGTGATCAATGACAAGATCTACTGGGACCTACATTCATCAAAAGCTAAGTTGATACTCCATAAAGAAATTAAGAGAACACAATCAAATGGAATGTGAGCACTAAAAGTCTAAAACCCAAAAACATTCACATTATAGAAAACAAGAAATGCCAATGTGAGACAATAATGCAACCATATGTGTAGCTCACCAATGGGTTAATCTTGTTAGAATCCCCCTTTAGATTGTTCATGGCATCTCGCATGCAAGCTAGATCAACAACAGCTGGTACCCCAGTAAAATCCTGAGGACAAGAGGAACAAACACAACGAAAATACAAGTATTAGTAAAACTGTGTGATAACTCGAAGTCGAACACTGAATATCGACACACTGTTTACCTGAAGAAGAACTCTAGCAGGTTTGAATGGGATCTCAACCAGTTTTGGAGAAGTATTCTCCCAATCAATAATTTTCTCAACATCCTTACTCTTAACCTGGAACTCATCACAGTTACGGATTGCCGATTCGAGAAGAATCTTAATAGAGAATGGAAGCTTTTCTGCAACACAACACCAATACCAGAGTCAATATTTTACCAAAAAGTTTCACATCTTAAACTATAATACACAAAATTAACACTCTGTTTCGGTGCAATAATACAAAACACCTACTTTTCACAACACAAATCATAAAGATACAAAATTTCCATTCATTTCCTACTATTTTTATAAGGAAACTAACAGAAAATACCATGAAATCAATCAGATAACCAAAGAAAACCCAACAAACCGATTCTGGGATCATTGAGAGATGGCAAGCTGTAGTATTTTCCGAATTCGCCACCGTCGGGCTTCTCAAGCGCCTTCAATATCTTTTGAAATGGATTCGTCGCCGCTGCAAATAAATCCAAACCATTAAATTAAAATAAAAAACAAAAGACCCTGCAAATTTGAGAAATAGTAAGATCGAGGTACTTGCCCATAGCGATATTGATCGGAGCTTTCGGGAAAACAGATCGACCAAGCTAGAACTAGGGTTGGATTGAATTCAAATTGGGGTCGCAGATTTGAGAGAGTTTGATTGTGAGAGTGGAAGTGGTGGTGGAGGGTGAAGAGTGAAGGCTTAACGTTATATAGAATTTTTGGTGTCGTGTGTTCTTGGTCCGATGAATCTCCTGATCTTAATGGGGAGCAATGACTAGGTGCAGGCGCGCCTACTTTCTTTTCCTGCGCTTCGCTATCGGACTGTTGGTTGAGTCTCTGATAAGGCCTGAAGGTGGGTCTTCTGGGGATGGGCGTGTGGCCTTACATGAATTTTTGCCATTTTTACCATCGATGATGGGTATCTAAAATACCCACATATTCTACATGCATCATATCCCTTGCTATTGAGAGTGTAGTTATACGTATACATATCAAATAACATTCTCATATTTTTCGAATGTTGAATACGAAATCTAAGACCGTTCATTTATGAAATGAATAATCTAAGTAAGCAGTTTGGAAACCATCAGACCTTTTGCTCTTAATTTAGCAACCAACATCCTCGTTTCCCACTCAATGTTAGAAAATTCATTTAGTACAAAGAATGTTTGAAACTTCGAACTTATTTTGAGGCCCTAAAGGACCTTATCAGGCTTTTGTTATTGCACCTTTGTGTATTTTTTTTCATTATTAATATTTTTTTGTAATTTTAAAATTTGAGACATAATTTATTGCAAAAACCCACGTAAGCCCGATCCAAGTGGGCTTAATAGGCCCGACCCGAAAAGTCCGATATAAACCCGGCCCGATAAAAACCCGTGGGCTCTTTTTTATGTCATTAAGCCCACCCGACCCGGCCCGCAAATTTAAAAATTATTTAATAAGCCCGGCCCAAGCCCAAAAAATTTGGGCCGGGTTTGCCCGGCCCTGCCCAATGCCGAAGCCTAGGCATAAGTTATAAGTTTTGACGGTTTTGTCGTTCTCTTTTTGGAAAGATATTACAATCCCATTGTGAACTCGGATATCAAATCTGTAAATTACTGCTACGTCATTTTTCTAGTTTTTGGTCCATCTTTTCTTCATTAATTCATTCTACAATCCGTTCTATATCACTAGACAATTTCACTCTCAAGTTCTATTACAATGTTTGTATCACATTCACTCCAAATTCAACATTCATTATAATGTGAAATTAAGTATCGCTAGAAAAAATATTCAACCAAATAGTTATCAAACGGGATAAAAGGAAAATGAGCCTGAAAGCGGAAGTGACAATTCAAACTTTTTAAGGGAGCTAAGTGTTTGATTGCAAATGAGTCTCGACTAGGAAGCACCCTGTCATGCAAGGAAGTGATGATGAGATTAAAAAGGGCTGGTTCAGAGCCTAGTAATGAAACCCATCTTAAAATGGGCTGCTGCTTTTGAGTGCGGGTGCTTTGCTGGCTGTGTTTTTAGTAGGGAGTACATAAATTGGTGGGTAATGAGTCCTGTCGTATTAGGTTTAGGGTTTAGAGTCCTGTCGTGCTATATTGTGAACATTTTTATTCAAATATATCGAACATGAACCACACCCATTTATTAATGTTGTCAATGATGGCCAAGCTAAATCCAACCGATTAATAAATCAGGTAACATATGTAATTCATTTAATATAGAAACATGCCGTGTATGAAATCCGATTGACATATCACATATTTAACCTATTTAAACTATATATTGGTCTTCTTACCTTACAAATTTATGTTATATACCAAAAAATTCAATATGTATTATAAAATACCATCAATATACACACACATATATATATATACACCCTCAGTAGTTATACATCCGATTTAGTTTTTCGGTTAAGTTTTTTTGCCAAAACCGAAACTGAAACCGAACTGATTGGAAAACCGGTTTCTTCAGTCCGATTCTCAGTCCTGAACTCGTTTTGAATTGAAAATCGGTTTAATCGGTTCAGTTCAATTTTTGATCGACTTAACTAATTTTTCAACTGGATCTAGAGAGAGGCATGAAGCAGTTATGAGGGTGGATATATAGAGAGATTGAGGTAGAGAGGAGAGATCGAGGTAGAACTGAGAGATGACGAGATTGAGGTAGAGCGGAGAGATGGAGAGATCGAGGCAGAGATGAGAGATGGCGATGAATGTGAATGTGATGACGACTACGATGGAGATCAAGGTGGAGACTATAAAGGCATGGGTACGATGGACATAGAGATTCACGGGAGAGCCAAAGAGAGATGGGAGGTAGAGGGTGCGATGAGAGGTCGAGACGATGAGAGATAGAGTGAGAGAGGGATATGGGAGGTGACACTACGACGAGAAGGAACTAGGAAGTAGGATGGTTGATGGGAAAGAACTAGGAAGTAGAAAGGGAAACTAGGAACTAGGAACTTGGGAAGGAACTAGGAAGTAGAAAAGAACTTATACAGAATATCGGTTGAAAGAGGAAGGCAAAGACGACTTCGACTCTTTTTTGTTAATGTCTAATAAGAAGAGTGAACAAAACAGTGTTTCACCCAAATTAGGGTTTTCGGTCTGGTTTGGTCTGGGCCAATTGTGGACACTTAAAAACCAAAACCAAACTGGTCCAAATTTTTCCTTTTTTAGATTTTTTTTTTCTGGTTTGATTTTGTTTGATATGGTTCATGTTCTGTACGGTTTTTGGTCGATTTTTTCGAACTAATTAACAACCTTAATCAAGATCTCATCTATTAATCTATACATTCTCCTAAGTGGCTGGTTATTAATTTGGTTCTACTTACTCTTAAATTCATCTACTAATTTATTCATCTGCCCAAGTGGCTTGTTATCTCAATTATTGTTCTAGATATTCTTACTATTTTATTCCCTGTCTATTACTTATTCATCTTTTCTTCTGGTGTGTAACTCCAAGCCAAACAGTAAGGCCTCGTCCAAACAATAAGTCCCAAGTGAAGCGTGAGTGGGGAGACATGAGCGTAGAGGTAGAAGCATCCTAGGAGTCAAGCAAAATTGGTTTCAAACGGTTAATTAATGGTCAGAATGCTAAAACTATTACTTGGATAATCAATTACTTGTAGAAATTAGTAGAGTTTTTAGATCAAATTCTTCAATTAGTAGTTCTTTCAGAATCAGCCTTAATACAATACCCTATGTAATGAATGAAGAACGCTGTGAATACTAGTCTGATGAAAATGTGGATTGCATTGTTAGAATATTACTAGAGTCCTTAGTAAAAATATTTACAAGAAAAAATGATCAATAAATACTTTTAAAATAGAATGCCATGTTAAAACAGTTGAACAAGCTTATGATGTTAGTAAGCAACATGAAAAAAATGTCAATTATTTAATCTTTATTCAATAAAAAAATATTGAAAAGTTGGTCATAATTACATTCATATTGGTCGTATTGCATTCACAGTAAAACCTTAATAAGAAATGTCTTAATGCCTCTATCCAGTCATGATTTCGAGACGCTTGATTTACTAACCTCAATGATAGTATACTTAGCATCGTTTAGTCGAGTCTGTGTAATAGTCCGATTCATTTCAATCACTTTCTAGATCTCACGGTTAGTTTAAGTGATCTCCACATGCTAAAGTAATAACTATCAACATTAAAACTTTTGGTTATCAAGTCTTAGAAGGTGTCTAACCTTTGGCCTTAATCTACCGAATTTACTATAAATGAACTAGAACCAACATGAATTTCTAGGCCATATGTAAAAGCCCAAGAGGTCAATAATTCAAAATAGTCAAAATGCAAACATCAAAGTCCTACACACCATATAATGGTCAGATGATAATTTACCATCTAATTGGTTATTAACAAATGAAAACCAGCCAACAAAAATTAGAAATGATTCAAGAAATCTTAATTACATACAATATTTTGATAGTACACTTAAAATTAATTTTGGAAATCGCCCTAGGCTACCTCCCACACAAGTTACTTAACACCTTAGTTAATCCTATAAACCTATCAGGCATTTTTTTTTAATAAAAAAGATACTTCATTAAACTAGACGAACATAAACATTACATCTTTAGCTAAAATTTTAAATAACTATGGGGGCTCTAGGCCTTCCCATCTCAAACAGCGTTTAAAACACTTACTAAAAACTGCAACTTCATGAGCCGCATCATTATACTTACGGGAGGTGTATTTAAGTTGTACATTCTCAAGAAGAGATTGCATAGCTAGGATATCTTGAATCACTCCTTCAATACTAGCCTCCAAGCAAGAGTGTGTTGTAACATATTGCACCATGAGTTGCGAGTTAGTCTCCAAGATGACTTTCTTACAATCAAAAGATGCACATGCAACCATAGCATCACGGAGAACATCAACTTTACCCTACATAGAACTACCACAAGGGAATTCCCTCTCACCACCCGTAGCAATGAACTCACCATTGAGTATTGACGAACCCATCCATAGGCATCTTGAGTTTTCGTAATACTGAAGGCACCATCAAAGTTAACGTTCACAAAACCTTCAGGGGATGCCGCCAAGAAGAGCTCATAGACTAAACCATTCCTGGTCGTGGAACCAATTAGATGAGTGGAGGTTTGTCTAGCCTAGCTGTATGGAACTCAGTCATCTGCTCCACCAACACCTATACCAAGATTAGTGATAATATCATTATAATAGCGCTGATTTCGACACTTCAACAACTACCACAGACTAAAACTAAAAGTTTGTATATCACCCTCCCCTTGTCCAGTCCGTGTAAACTTTTGGACAAAGAACTACCCATCAAAATCACCATCTACAACTCCGCTCATATCAAGCTACGAAGGACACCAAAACCAGAAAAAGCTGAGTAAATTTGTATTAGAAGAATAAGTGTACCCAAGTTTCCTCCGCTTCACCGCATTGAGGACAAATAGTGTCCATCAAAATACGACGTTTAGCTAGGTTAAATCTCATTGGAAAATAATTTTTGCAACATTTTCATAAGAATAGTTTGATATTTGAGGGTAAATTCGCTAACCAAATGGAGCCCTAAAGATCAATCTACAGATTAGGATTACTGGATCCTTGGTTTTTCTGAATTCCCTACTCTTTATCAAATCAAGTGCCACATAATAACCATATTTCACTGTGCACTCACCACTCAGGACATGATGCCAAATATACCTATCAGAGCATCCCAAGAAGCTAAAAGGAAAAGCTAAGACACCTTGAGCCTCCTCCTAATTAAACACTGTGGAAACCAACTCAGTATTCCAACTTTTACTCTTCTCATTAATAAGATCAGCTTCAAACTAGGGCATAAAAGCATGACATGATAACAGTAGAAACGACCTTCATGTGTTTAACAAAGAATCAGGCGCAATGTGGAATTGTTTACCATCCCATACTCGCCACCTAATCCAAGCTTATAATACCTGGAGATCTTACAGAATCCCCTTCCAACCCTAATAACTCCCCTGCATTTCTTTGGCTCTAAGGATATTTGACAGGACCCACCCTGGACAACCGGGAAGATCCTGCTTCCGTCTGACGGATAACTCTTAACAACCCAATTTAACACAAAAGAGTAACGATAAAAAATAATTCTGTCAAACAAGGGATATTACAACCATTTACAAATCATAAGTACTCAATACAATACCACTCAAAATGTGCAGTCCTACAAAAAAAAAACAATGAGTGCGCAACACCTTAAGTATGACTCCGTTCACTAACCAAATCCCCGTCCTCGTATCACGACCTAAAGGGTAAAGAAAACCGACATGAATTATGAGTGGACTAAAATAACTAAGCATAATTTTTTTTAAGGCAAAACAAATGTCATACCCTATGTTGCAAAACTGTGCATGCATAAAGAGTTCGATAAAACCTAGTCAATAGGCAGTAAAAAATAGAACCATAAAATACTTGCAACATCGAAAATCCAACAATATCAGAAAATAAGCACATATAAAACTATATCAGGAACCATAAATAATCAACCCATGCTGTGTCAGCCAACTATACCGAGCAACCATTCCTCGATGCTTGCAAGCAAAATCATCACAACATATATGCACTACCAGTAGGCCAAACCACTCGGGAACTACGGAGCCCAGGTCGATATCCGAGTGTAGATCGGCTCAGGAACTACGGAGCTCAGTTCGACATCTGAGTCACGGTCCCAGTCGCAGGAACTATAGAGCTTTACCTGGACGTATGAGACTGCTCACAAGTCTCGGGAATACGGAGCATTATCTCGACGTCTGAGATTACCTATCACAACACTAGTCTGGGAAACTACGGAGCATTACCTTGATATCCGAGACTGTCCAACCAATCCGGCATCTCGAGGAATCTTATCTAGAATCACATAATCATATCGCATATAAATTTCATATCCACAACCAGTCCATAATCCAAAGTAACAACAAATACAACATATACCGTTTCTCGAAAAACATGCATCAAATAGTTATTATAAAATCGTCTAAAACTCACCCTAATCGAGAAAACACAATTAAAACACACGTAACAATTCGGACCTCGGGCCTAAGCCCAAAACACAACTCGGTACAAACCTCGAAAATGGTATGTACTCTAAAGCTTGTGAAATGTGCATACAGAGCGGTCAATAATTTCCCAAGATTCGTCAAATAATCGTTTGACAATCATGGTCAAAGTATTTTCAACATATATCCATCCTTAGAAGTCAAATTTCCATTTTGGAAATCAAGTCGTCATTTTAAAATTCGAGTCTAAGCCCATCATAATTTTCATAAAAACCTCATAAAGCATGTGCTCAAAATCCATTCAAAATTCTAGAAAATCGGCAATACTCATTTGAAAACTAGTTTCAAAGCGTTATCACATAAAACATATAACAACCCTGATTTTCTTTCCAAGTCAAACACAAATCCCAAACTAGCTTTAAGTTAACCACCAAAAGAAAATCTCGCAAAACGTTCACTTCATATCATTCCATAAAATCATAAAAAAATCATTAAAAACAACATAATCAAACCAATACCACACAAGTCATGTAAGAAAACATTAAAAGTATGTTATACACAAGGCTCATATCTCAAGACAGGAGTATTTAGTACCTAGGCTCTACTCCCGTCTGACAACTCTTATCAGACAAGCGATATCACTAATTTTATCCTTATTCATATCTTATTAAGTTAATCAAATTAAACCCATCATTGCAGGGTTACCGCCCACATCCAACCCACTTAATCCCGTCAAGAGGTGAAACTTCTAATTTTATTTAATCTCGGCCTTATTATTATTATTAATAATTACTATGATTAATTATGGTCGCTAAATAACTATAGTAAATAAGGTAAATTGCATATTTACTTAAAAGAAAAATATCATGCTTATACCCAAACCTTCTCTTATTATTTCCATAAAATTTCCTTTTTATAATAATTGCTATTATATTAATTTTCATATATAATCATAGTTAAGTTTTTAACTTCATAAATATATATACAACAACACAGTTACAAACATCCATTTACACATAATTTAATTTCATAATAAGTCATCTGTATTATACTCAAATTGTACCTTAAATATGGAACAATATATATATATATATATATATACATATTTATACATTAATTAGAAAAATCAATTCATTAACACACAATCACCTTTCAAATATTCTTTGAAAATAATAATCATGCATTAGTTCTTTGTAAATTTCTCCTATGAAAATAATTTCAATTTATGGGCTATTAGGGATCAAATTAACCTCAAATTCCTTATAAAAGTATAATTTAAATATAACCCATTTTATTGAAAATTCAAAAATATATTCAAAAGTTGTCCAAATAATTCAACCGTTGTACCTTTGGACTCAGAATGGCAAGTCGGAGAACATTCATGCTGAACGAAACCAGAGAGGACGTCGCACGAGCGCTCACGCGCCACCGAAAGGCCTTTGCACATGGGCTTCACGAACAGCCTATCACCAGCTACCTCTAGCCTGGTCAACCCGTGGACCTACGCGCATGACCTGACCCGGCTCAAAACTCGCCATTTTCATGTCATTTCTCATGATTTAAACGTCCAAATTCTCCTAATAACCTCCAAAAAAGATCTGCAGGTTTAAAAATGAAAGAATTACCTCAAAACCCCGTGTACGATTTCCATTCTTAGCCAACCATTGTATCCTCATTTCTAGGTGCTTCCAGTGTCCTAACAATCGAAATAATGGCTTATCATAGTCATAGAGACACGTAGATGAGTGTAATGAGCTTGATTTCAAGCTTCTATGTCGAAAACACCAACTTGTTGTTCAACCACCATGTTTTCTTCTTGGGTTTACATGCAGACTTTCGAGTCTGGGTGTATTGTGCTTCATGCAGCCCGCCTCAGCTTCTCATCTTCATCAAAGACTCCTCTCCCCTCCCTTCCTCTTTGGCCCTCTTCATCATCTTCCTATTCCTCTTCATTTTTTTCATGTTCCCTTCTTTTCGGTGCAACTCCCCCCCCCCCATCCACGACAAAATCCACTTCAAACACATGCCTATCATTATATAGAATAGTGGGTTGGTAGATAGGCTAAGGGATTAGGGAGGGAGAATGTAACACCCCTGTCCCGAATTGACAGGATTAATTAAAAATTAATCGGGATTAATCGATGATTAATGGACGATCGGGGTAAAATGGCGATTTTGTCCCTGTATGAGGGTAAAAAGTTTACTTTTGACCTGAGAAATCAATGGCACATGAACCAAGATCCATTACATATATCAAGACGATAAGAGTCCGTAAACAAGTGGGACGTCAAAATCGGACATTGTACGGAAAAGTTACGGGTTTGGAATGAATCGGGGTACGATTGCACGATTTACGAGGCAAGTGAAGATTTTTCTTTTGTGGGCTCAGATATTTGAGGTTAGCCCTAATGGATGAGTGACAAGTGTCACTCATCCATTGCTCCCCATCTCCATTCATGCATCTCATTCCCTTTCTATTCCATTCATTCCACCAAAACCCAAACAAACCCACACACATCATCCTTTCATCCTTGTTGTTGCATGAGTGAAAGAGAGATTGAGAGTAAAGACTGGAGAGCTTGGGACGACCGTGAAGGACGGCTGAGCCGCCGTGGACGGCGGAGGAAAACAAGAAACAAGGTAGCCCGTGAACTTTGAAAATTGTTTTTTGAGTTTTGAGCTTTGATGACACAAATTGAGGCATGGATGATGTATTTGGTACTCATATGAGTCTATAGGGACTGAGAGGGAGCAAAACGGACCACTGGCCTAGCCAAGGAATGAGTTTGGAATTCAACCAAAACTGGTCAAGCTTGGTTGAAGCTATTGAGGTAATTTCTTTCCGTCAATTGTTGGGTTAATTACGGGTCGATGGGTCGAAAAATGGGAAGTTTTGGGGGCTGGACGGCTAAGAACGAACCAGGTTGAGGTCGCAGGGTCAAATTGACCCGTTATAGAGAATCGAGTCAACCTAACTCGAGGTTGACGATGATGACATGGCAGTCCACGTCATCATCTGTTATAGCTGTCAGTCCACGTGGCAAATCAGATGATGCCACTTGGCAGGCTATTAGACATAATCAGCAGCTGACGTGTCTGATTGTCAGACCACGTGGACCAATCGGGTGGTGCCACGTGGAAACTTGTCAAGACCTGTTGGGCCTACATGGTAGCTGACATGGCAGGTCCAGTTAGCACTGTTAGAACACGTAGACTAATAGGATGGTGTCACATGGCAGTGTGTCAGAGGTGTCAGGGGACACGTGGACCAATTAGAAAGTGACACGTGGTAGGTGTCAGACCTGACAGCTATCAGACCTGACAGGTGTCAGGCCTGTCTGGCTGACGTTAGCATTAAGGGTGACAATTTTTTACACGACTTGAAATCCGCACGAGATTTATCCGGGTCAACACGCACGATTAAAATTTTGGGTCATTTTTGGGTCAATCCGTTATGACACGTTTAATAAACGGGCGGGTTTCAGGTCAGCCTGTTAACCCGTATAATGACACGTTAACCCGTTTAATAAATGGGTAGATTTCAAGTTAACAGGTTAACCCGTATATTAGCTTATATATGGACCCATTTAATAAACGTGTGATTACTAACCCATATATCTACCCATTTACCTACCTAAATACCTATTAAATTTTATAATTTAAATAGATTAAACATGTTAAATAGGTTAAACGGATCATATTTTAATTGGGTTTTGAGTACGACTTGTTTATTAAATGGGTTACACGGGTTACGCGGGTCATTAATAGATCGGGTTCAGGTTGAACATTCTTCACACGATTATTAAACAGTTCGGATTCGGGTTGGGTATAAATGGGTAAAACATAGTTCATAACACGACAAGAAACGATCCATTGCCAGCCCTAGTGAGCATGACGTCATGATGACGTCAGCCGTTGACCAGCGTTGACCGGACTTTGACTGGCGCATGAGGGCGCGTGGGCATGAATCTCGAGGTTAATTTGATCTTGTTTAAAAGGTTTTAACGATCTAAATCCAATGGTGGTGGTTTCAGGTCGATTGAAGGTCGTTTGGATAAAGTTTTGGAGGTTTTTAGCCTCGGGAAGTGTGTTGGGGACATGTTGACTGGTCCGAGAGTTTTGAGGGTTTTAGATATGGACTCATATAGGTTGTTAGTAACCCTTGGGTATGATTTGGCCAGGTCCGGACGTCCCGGAGACTGTGGATAGACTACAGAGTGGTTTAAGGCGCGGGATTCGGAGCGCACATCATGAGCGGTCTGTGAGTAGACTTTGTTTTATGAAATATGATGCATGCATAACTGTTTTATATGTTTTATGAACATGATTTGGAGATGCGTTGATTGTACACGCTTTAAATATGATTTAATTGGCATTTTCGTAGAAAATGCAATATGACACGTATGCAAGGATTCAAATATCGATATCGATAGATATATCGCTAGTTAAATTTACGGAAATCTCGCTCTAAATATCGATATCGTTTACGATCAACAAGAATGATAGAAATTTAATCTAAAAGTTAGAAAATTTTAATGAAATTTTGGGACAAACTTAAATATCCAATAATGGTTATATAAGACTAATAAAATTATAAAATTAATTTGATATAATAAATATATGATGAATAATATGATGCAATATGATTCTGAGGATGACTAATAATATGAAATCTTAAATATAAACATAAATTGAATTGAAATACTATAATTCAATGTTAATATTATTTAAAACATAACAATAAGCATAAAAAAATTAAATGGAAGAAAAATGATAAAATAAATTAAAATATATTTGAAATTGGAAAAAAGATGAAAAAATAGGATCTAATTTCGTTCAAAATTTGGAATGAATTAATATATTTAAAATTAGAAAAACAAAAAGGGGAAAAAAACAAAAGATTGTTGAAAATTTGAAAAAAAGAATTAAAAAGAATTAGTGTCCTTAGGGGGGGGGGGGTTGGAACCCGAGACCCCCGAACCCTTCCAAAAGCGCCAGCACCAATTCAACTAAGAAGCTTTAGTTGACAATCTAATCAACATATAATATATAACATAATTACAAAAAGCTAACAGTCATCTCCTTCTTCCTCCAGCGGGTCTGCAAATCGGGTTTTTTAACCCAACGACATGACCCGAATAAAACAACCTTATTTTATGTCCAAATTTCACAAATTAATCATTCATCTTCATCTTTTTGATCCCAGAAATGGATATGTGTGCTCCAAATAAGATAACGCTTCGATATTTCGGTCAATTTCTTCACCCCTTCCTTATGTGTCGCGGTGAAATTTTCCAAAATTTCGACCGAAATTTCCGATATTTTCATCCATGCACGTATGTTGAGACTTATGTTTTATATGACTTTTAGGCTTCGACCGAAGATTCTACGTGTATATGTTTTATGTCATTTTGATAGTTTCACGGAGAGGAGTGAAACTGAGAATTTGACTAACGATTTTGAATGATTTCATGGAGATGCGTGTAATTGATATTCGTGCATGAGTCTCAGTTCATAAGACCTTGACTTGGGTGAAGTCAAGGACGATTTTGGAAAAATGTTTTGAATCGTGAAATGGTTTTCAGATTGGAAATATCTTTCGGGCCTATGACCAAGTTGATTTATGGTTTGACTTAGAGTATAGTCAAACGTGAGATATATCGGGTTGTGACCCAATTATGAGATTTATAAAAGATATTTCGGGCATGAGGCTCAGTTACGGATTTAATAGGATTCGAGGAATCCTGGGTTTATAAAGTGTTAGACATTGTTTCCGGGCTTGTGACCCATTTGATGATATTTCGTGTTTGTGACCCTATTGATGATATTTGGGCTTGTGTCGTTGTTGATTATGATATGATTTTGAGTTTAAAGACTCGAATTTTATTAGAGAGACTCTGGTTGTGAATATGTTTCCCCAGAGAGCACTCTGAAGATAATGCTAGCCTCTGAGGTACAGGGAGGTCACGATGCGCCTACTGTCGAGCAACCGAGAGAGGCGGCAGCCGAGGGAGGCTCGAATCAATAGTGTGGTATATAAGATCGATCGATGATATGTTCATGATGATCTGGTGATTGTAGGCCGGTGATGTATTCACGGAGACACGCTTAGGATCAGAGCAGTCCTTGAGCTTATGGGCACGCGTTGCTGGGATTGGAATCGTGACTGGCAATAATGATGATAATGGGCTGAGATCCCACATGCTTTTATCTTTGGGCTGAGATCCCACATGTTTTTGATTTGGGCCAAGACCCTGTATGATTTGGTTTTGGATTGAGATCCTACTGAGGAAATGGCTTCGATTGAGAAGCATTTTCACCGTATTTTGTTTTGAAAAGCAATACGACTTGCTTTTGAGAAAAGTACTTGAAATACTTGTTTTCTTATGCATGCATGCTTTTACATGAAGGGTATAAATGTCATTTTTGATAAATTGTTTTTAAATAAACTGATTATTTTTGTCCACTCACAGCTTTTATTATTTTTTATACTCTTCATGTTGATCGCAGATGCAGGCTGTACCAGAGATCGAGACATCACATGTTGCCACAATTCCTTGCATACTCTGGATAACCGAGAGCGGGTTACAGTTTTATCCATTGTCTAGCACGTGGTACCAAAAGGGAGCAGGCACATCCCTGGATAATCCATGGGGATTGGGATGGGTCCTGTAAGGGTGGTATCAGAGCCAGATTGCCTTTGAGGTGTCGCGCATGTGCCGTATGTGATGTCATGATAACAACCTGTCATCAACCTGATAGTGAGGGTAAGGATAGAAAGATAAGTGTGAATGAACCCCAGAAAGGTTCTATGTGGTACTAGATGCCGTGTTTCAGTGAGGTTTGACCCCGAGTAGGGCCGAGTAGACCCCGATGAGGGCTGAGTATGACGACTGTTCTGAGTCGTGACCGATGATTGGTTGGGATGGATGAGCTGCTTTTAGTAGCTGAGATCATGGATGACCCTAGGTCGAGATTCATTGGACGAGTACCAAGAGAGTGGTACTTGTGGATCGGATTTCGGGGTGGACCAATCGATGGATTATACGTGCTGAGCGGATTTTACAATCGTCGAGTTGCCGCCCGAGTAAGAGATAAGTCACCGTTATGAGCAGTTGGTAGAAGTAGCAATGAGCTTCTTGGATTAGTATGCACAAGGTCGTGGCAGACATTTCTATCCATGTGTAGGTGGAGTTTATACGAGAGGGTCAGAGTACCTCCCGAGACGAGTGGAGGGGGTACAATTTCCTGCTCATGTTATAGATTTGACGGTTGCTCAGCATGATCAAAGAGATTATGGTTTAGATTCGGTTAGTACTGAGAGCGACGACGACTAATGAAATGAAGATTCGTCAGTCGTGTCAGGTTGCTGAGAGGTGAGGTTCCTGCATTGGTGCAGAGGGAGATGATTGCTGCTTGGTTTGAGCAGAGAGTTGTGGTTTGACTCGGTTCGCACTAGATGCGATGGCATTGGCGTTGGCCAGTGTTATAACGCTCAAACTACGAATGAAATTAAATACGTAATTTGAGTATTATGCAATTTTAACCCTTTTTGTTAGTGAACAAAAAGGAATAATCAAAGAATAATCAAGAAAATTAGAGTACATTAATAATATGTTAGTGTAAAAGAATAATGAATAATTAAAGAATAAAATAATAAATGAATTAATGAATGAAAGAATAATTGAATAAATAAATGAAAGAATAAAAGAATAAAAGAATAAAAGAATGAAATTGGGGGCGGGGGTAATCGAATAGACAAACGAAAGAATAAAAGAATAATATGTTAGAACTTACATAAAAGACACTTTTACGTAAGTAATTTCAAATTAACAATCACATTATTTAAACTACTCCTAAAAATGACTTCTTTCAAACACATTTTTACCAACACTTTACATTTTGCTCATATTGAACCAATCACGAAATTCGACCTTTATCATCTCAAGTACATGCATACGTTTTTCATTTTATAAATGCACCAACTATTAATGTGCGTCAAATATTAATATGCATCAAACACTTACAATATGATTCACCTTAAGTTTGTGATTAAATGTGCTGACAACAACCAACATTTAAATCTCTTCAATCCTATTCTAAGCGCACCGACAGCAGCCGACACTTAGCTTTGAATTGAAGTATGAAACACTAAAACTTATGAAATAAATGAAATTTAGAAAGTAAAACACATGGAGATTGTATGTGACAGGACCCACCCCCAATCCCCTGGGATTAAGGGTTAAGTCTTGCTCCCGTCTAACTTACGCATGACACGTAGGCTAAACCGACGTTCAACCTTCGTGTGACACGTAAGTCGGACAAGGGATTCTCGATCCGATCGTCCAAAAGCTTCCAGACTTCCCAGAGTGTGCAGACTCTATTGTGGATCACGTGTGTGATGTCTCCGAGTCTCTCTTCCAACAGCCCGCACCACAACAACCTGGGGGGTATCGAAAATACAAAAAGACTGTGAGTGGACAAAAATAAAGTATAAGTTCAAAACCAGTTATCAAAAAACACAATTACATTTATACCCTCCATTTAAAAAAACAATGCATGCATATCAGAAGTCATGTCACAAAACCATTCTATGTTCAAGTCATTCAAACCATTAAAGAAAAAGTGAACTCAATTTCTTTTTCCCAAAATCCTGGGCCTCAACCCAAAACCATCGAAAAACCATTATTAAAAAAAAACCATCATCATCAAGTCTTAATGAAAACCAAAACACATTTGAAACCACATTTTCATCCATCGAACCTGCTGGATCTATCTGTGTCTTTAAACTCAATACAGGCCTCAATATAATCCGAATCTTTAAACTCCCGAGTCTTTAAACTCAATAGGCCTATGGGGGAAATATCAATATCCGAGTCTTTAAACTCCCGAGTCTTTAAACTCAATCCGGGTCTTTAAACCCAATCCGAGCCCGTCCCCGTCATATAATATTCGGGTCTTTAAACCCAATAGCCAGATCCAGCAAATCCAATCCAAAACCATTTGAAAACTATTACCCATTTCTGAATCCGAATCCGCAATCTCATTAGGATCCCGAATCCAAACCCAGAACTCCTATCCATATCCATTTCCAAATTCGAGTTCGAAACTATCATCCCGTAAGCCGGCATCCAGAATAACCATTCTGAATCCAAACTCGAAAATCCACTTCCAAGTTCCAAACCGAATCCAGAATCGTCATCCTGGAATCCGATTCCAAAACCCGAAATCACATTTCTCAAAACCACTTTTCTGAACTGGGCTTCGAGCCCGAAATCACTTTCCGAAATCCATTTGAAACCATTGTAATCAAATCGTATTTCAAATCCCGAAATCAATTCATTAAAACTATGGTCAAATCACAAGATCGATCGAAATCTCGTAAAACGTGAAATTCCGCAAATACCTTGAAAAACGCGCAAAACCAAAAACCAACAAGATCATAAATCAAAGCATAGAATCACGTATGAAAACATATTAAAACATATATGCATGCATCAAGAGTTAGAAAGCAAAGTCCACTCACATACCACAGCGTCATTGCCTCGGTACACGTGTACTTATGCCGTTTTCGGCCAATCCGCTATCCTCGACTTTCACAAACCTGTCCAAATCCCATAACAAGGTCACTAACTACTTTATAAAGCTTATACTAAAGCCCTGTAATTTTCCCGACCGTTGAACTATTTTTAACCAAGGCCTAAAACCTTCGGACATCCCGAAACATATCGAGACAATGTCCGATTGACTCGAAACCAGTGCCAAAATGTTCGTTACATCGAATACTTTAAAAGTCGTGTTGGAACTATCCTCGAAAAACGTGACACGCGCCCACACGTGCCGCTCAAAGGGGCTGCGCGTGGGAGCCACGCGCCGCTACAGTGTCAACTGTTCATCGTCTTCAACATCCGTCGACCGGTCTGAACCAGCGTTCACGGTTTTGTCCAATTTTTAATCCGTTTTTCCTTCTTTTAATTCCTTTAGCTTAGCCCTCACGTCTATGATTGATCTTACTAATTAAAACATGAATTTCTGGACTGTAAATTATCTTTCCAATCGAGATCACACGTTTTGTTTCCCTCCGGCCAGTTCCGGTGTTTCCGGCCACCACAACCCGTGCTTCCAAGCCCATTCGTTTCCTTTTTACCTCCAGAACTCGTGCCAATCAAACAATTCACTTAGTAACTCTCGAAACACAAACTACCATTCTTGATTTCAAAGGGAACTTCTACAAGGTTTTGTCCTTACCTGAATGTTGTCCGCCGTCGTGGCCACCAATGGACTCATCACACCTCCCTTTCCAACTTTCCTTCAGACAACATAGGCAAAGGATGAGGTTTGAGTGGTGGTATGGGGTTGGGTTCTCACTATTGCACAAGGTCACTCTGCTTCTTTCGATATCATGGCCACCGTCCACGACGGTCCATGATGACAGCACCATCACACTCGTCGCATACTCCTCTCTACATTTCCTTCACAAATCAAGGCTAGAAGATGACGATCAAGGGACTAAATTGAAAGGTTCCCTTACGGTTGCACCTCCACTCTGTTTTTTTTTTCCAACTCCAAATCGTGTAAAACCAATTTAAACAACCGTGTATAATTGTGAGGCGGTCATCAAGTGTTACACAAACATCTGGAGAGGGACACTTGTCAACACCTGGTGGTCTACCTTCTCCAAAACAGCCACATGTCCTCTTGTCATTGGACACAGTTCCCTATGTAGCAAATGACCATCATACCCTCACATACAAATTACCATTCTGCCCATTGTAATCCCTGACCCATAACACTATGTCCTGAACTCCAAATGGTACATGCCGCCTGTGGTTGGAATTAGGGACTCGAGACCTACCTAACGATCGTCAAAGTGCGTGAAAATTCCATGTCATTTGAAAAGTCAACAACTTGCCCCTTTTAACCAAATTACCAAATTGCCCCTGAACTTCCGAACGTCATAACTTTCTCCTCGAAAGTCGGAATCGAACGTGCCACTTGTTAATGAACTCGTGACTTCCCGAACTACGTCATGGTCACCGGTCAAAATCCATTTGACCACCAGAACTAAAAGTCAACATTTTGCCCATTCCATGGGCAAAATCGTCATTCTACACTGTCTGTCCAAAAGTACCCAACTAATCACCGATTATCCTCGCTAATCCGTCATTAACTACTAATCCAATCCCTACTTCCGGGACTGGGACGGGTCGTTACAATCTACCCTCCTTAAAAAATTTCTTCCACGAAATTCCACATCTCGTAACTCCGTAACTAGCGGGGAGAAATCCAACGGTTCTTACACCTGGGTCTCCTACATGGTGTCCATCTCCTGTCAATCCAACTTCTCCTGACAGTTCCCAACCTGCCATCTCAACTCGGTCAAGCGAACCAAATCATCTGACTTCCAACTCATCTCGTACTCCTTTTTCTTTTTATTGAGATCAACCCCTACGTACGCTACAACACCCCTGTTACCAGTTTCAACACTTCCGACGCCTTCTCGAGTCGAGCGTACTTCGTACCAATACTTCTGTCAGCGATCCGTGCCGACCGTACTCCCCTCTACCCTGAATTTGACCAATCATCTCATCAGTAGTTCCACTAATCACTAACACTATCAATCTGTGGGAACACCATCTACGTCTCACACTACCTCTCTGCAACTGGACCATAACACATACTTGTTTAGCCATGAGCATACATCTCACAGTCAGGGTCCCACCAGCCACTCATGGCTCAGAGTATCCAGCTCAACTCAACACCGAAGCCCGTAACAACCAATTAACCACTCAAAATCACCCTGATCCAACCCACAACTTGCCAAAAACCATCATATCGGAACTACACCAATTATCTATCCATTCAAAACATACTTCGGCACTAAGCTGTTCACAAACACTTCTACCAGAACATCACACTGCTCATCCAATTACATCAGCATGGTTCAGACCACTGCTGAACTAGGGCGTACACATTCCAAGTACATGCACCCATTACCACCAATTAGAACCACGGTGCATACCACCAACCACACGTAAGGACAATCCCACGAACCTTGAAGGGAAACAAAGGTATTTTAGAATACCTCAAACACGACTCGTAGAGTATATCCTCACGTACTTCCAATGTCATCTTACGGAACATCCACTAATCAACCACAGCGGCATCAGCCACGTTCTACGACATCCAAAGTCCAACCAACAACAACATAGTGTACCCGTCACCGTCACAGTGAAATCTCCAGGGTACACAAACATTCTCAAAACCATACTGATTAACACCTGCCTACTAGCCGGTCACATTTTACTTGTATAATCCGTCCATCCAATCCAACCACTAGGCTGAACTACACATTTTCCGGAAAAGTACAAATCAAGTCCTTTCCGCGTCTCCTGGTCAGTATGACTATCAAACATATCTCAATTACGTATACAGGGCAGACCCAACACCAGATCCAAGTCCAATACTCATACGTCTGCGAGACGGACCACACATGTCCTGCACAATTCCAGGGTGGTCAAATTATCCAACTTGCAACTACTCAGACCTGTTAGAAGCAATCCAATCTCAATCAACACACTCCTAAGGGAATCCTACTGACTAGGTTTCAGACCACTGCATCAAATCCAATCGATCTTATATACCGCACGTCTAGATTGTGGGTTCTCTTCAATAACCACATATCGATCAGTTATAGTCACTCCTTTTCCATTTCCTTCTGTCATCCTCCAACGGAGCTCTCAATGGTCCACCACTAGACATCACAAGTCATTCTGTCTTAATCCAACTTAGCACAATCCTACTGCACTCGCCACACAGGCCACTCCTAGCGTCACCAAGTACTCTTCTATTCCCGAACACATCCACCTGTGTCCATGACCAAGGGGGGTCACAATTCCTGAAGTTCCTTTAATGAATCCCCCAAATCAACTCTAAAATATCCATCTCTCACAAGTGACATCTAACACTATCTCGGAATAAATACACATCTACAACAGCTTTTGATTCTGAGATTCTGACCATGTTGGACGTATACCCACCTTTTTCGACCATGGAACTCAATACGAGACTCGAATACCACCATTGGACCAATCGTCTAAACGTCAACTCCGCTACACCTAGGCGATCCACGATTCCTACGGATCACAACCACGTGTCCGTAACTACCCACTCACCGACCAACTCACCTATCAGTTCACACTGTGTATACACATCCAAAAGGATGTCAATCATCACTCCTTCTGATGATCGCGTCTCAACCTTCTCGAAGTTCAACTCCGAGCTCTTGCTAAAATACGAGTCACTACCTCTCGGTATCCTCAATCCACAATCACTGACCTCAGGGAATCTCCAAGTACCAAGTACCAACCGCGACATTACCAAATGCCCACATTCTCCAACATAGCCAACATCCGCTGACTCGAGTCTAACAAACTCGACATATTCACTACATCCCGATGAGTCCACGAGGACCAACCTTACCCATGGTCAACTCGACCATCCCAACCTAGCTCGATCCAACACGAAGCATTGGTCCACCGCACTTCTGCTGCGCTACTCTGATCAACTAACGAAATCCTAACCGTTGGTACGGAATATGACCTACCCATGGTCATCACATCTCCCTGCTCGGTCCACCGGCACCACACCCCTGGCCACAAACTTAACTCACGATGTGCCCGTCGTACCCTTTACAAGCATCCCAACCAGTGGCACATCATTCGGATCTAGTACACAGTATACCAATCCAGAGTCTCCGCTCCTACTGAGTCATAACCCTCAATCTAAACTCGGGTCGGGGGAACTAACACCCCTCGTAAAAAACCAACGCTGCACTCTTATTGGACTCGTCCAGAGTCATTTACCAATCATCCAATACCTCGGCTGCACCTAGCAGCAACATTTCCAATCAGGGCGTAAGTCGGCCCAACCACCACAACTACCGACCACAATCCAGACCTCACGGTTTCCAGACCAGTCATCCTATGGGGTTCCTCAAATCATCCCCGTAATTCAAGGTATCCGGTTACCCGTAACGCCCAAATCCGATCTCAACACACTGACCAAAAGGTCACCAAAGGTCATTCGGCCTCCTCGGCCCACGTATCTCACTAGCTCAACGGGCTATTCTCGGGCCCCATAGGCTGACCAGCATACTCAATCGTAGCTCACCGGCTATTAACCAGGCTAATCCTGCTGGCAAACATTCGACCCTATGGTCTAACCACCGATCCTCACTAGTGTCAAACACGTTAACTATTTCGGCCATAAGCCGACAAATATTATACCCTGTACCACGTATCGAGCGACTATCATCCTGACACTAACAATCACCGCTAACTATCCTCCAAAGAACAGACTGTCACTATCGCGTCCAGGTTGCTGATGGGCAGTTCCGCGTCGAGACATCAAATCCACAGTAGCATCACACCACCCAAGTCGACGAACCAATGACTTTGGGAACTAAACCTCGAGTAGTACACACGAAACATTGCTCTGATACCAATTGACAGGACCCACCCCCAATCCCCCGGGATTAAGGGTTAAGTCCTGCTCCCGTCTAACTTACGCATGACACGTAGGCTAAACCGACGTTCAACCTTCGTGTGACACGTAAGTCGAACAAGGGATTCTCGATCCGATCGTCCAAAAGCTTCCGGACTTCCCAGAGTGTGCAGACTCTACTGTGGATTGCGTGTGTGATGTCTCCGAGTCTCTCTTCCAACAGCCCGGAGCACAACAACCTGGAGGGTATCGAAAACACAAAAAGACTGTGAGTGGACAAAAATAAAGTATAAGTTCAAAACCAGTTATCAGAAAACACAATTACATTTATACACTCCATTTAAAAAAACAATGCATGCATATCAGAAGACATGTCACAAAACCATTCTATGTTAAAGTCATTCAAACCATTAAAGAAAACCCGAACTCAATTTCTTTTTCCCAAAATCCTGGGCCTCAGCCCAAAACCATCGAAAAACCATTATTAAAAAAAACCATCATCATCAAGTCTCAATGAAAAACAAAACACATTTGAAACCACATTTCCATCCATCGAACCTGCTGGATCTATTTGAGTATTTAAACTCAATCCAGGCCTCAATATAATCTCAGTCTTTAAACTCCCGAGTCTTTAAACTCAATAGGCCTACGGGGGAAATATCAATATCCGAGTCTTTAAACTCCCGAGTCTTTAAACTCAATCCGGGTCTATAAAACCAATCCGGGCCCGCCCCCATCATATCATATCCGGGTCTTTAAACCCAATAACCAAATCCAGCAAATCCAATCCAAAACCATTTGAAAACTATTATCCATTTCCGAAACCGAATCCGCAATCTCATTAGGATCCCGAATCCAAACCCAGAACTCCTATCCATATCCATTTCCAAATCTGAGTTCGAAACCATCATCCCGTAAGCCGGCATCCGGAATAACCATTCTGAACCCAAACCCGAAAATCCACTTCCAAGTTCCAAACCGCATCCAGAATCGACATCTTGGAATCCGATTCCAAAACCCAAAATCACATTTCTCAAAACCACTTTTCTGAACTGGGCTTCGAGCCCGAAATCACTTTTCGAAATCCATTTGAAACCATTGTAATCAAATCGTATTTCAAATCCCGAAATCAAATCATTAAAACTATGGTCAAATCACAAGATCGATCGAAATCTCGTAAAACATGAAATTCCACAAATACCTCGAAAGACGTGCAAAACCGTAAACCAACAATATCATAAATCAAAGCATAGAATCATGTATGAAAACATATTAAAACATATATGCACGCATCAAGAGTTAGAAAGCAAAGTCCACTCACAGACCATAGCGTCGTCGCCTCAGTACGCGTGCACTTATGCCGTTTCTGGCCAATCCGCTATCCTCGGCTTTCCCAAACCTGTCCAAATCTCATAACAAAGTCACTAACTACTTTATAAAGCTTATACTAAAGCCCCGTAATTTTCCCGACCTTTTAACTATTTTTAACCGAGGCCTAAAACCTTCGGACATCCCGAAACATATCGAGTCGATGTCTGATTGACTCGAAACTAGTGCCAAAATATTCGTTACATCGAATACTTTAAAAGTCGTGTTGGAACCATCCTCGAAAAATGTGACACGCGCCTACACGCGCCACCCAAAAGGGCTGCGCGTGGGAGGTCACCCGCCGCTACCGTGTCAACTGTTCTTCGTCTTCAACATTCGTCGACCGGTCTGAGCCGACGTTCACGGTTCTGCCCAATTTTTAATCCGTTTTCCTTCTTTTAATTCCTTTAGCTTCGTCCTCACGTCTATGATCGATCTTACTAATTAAAACATGAATTTCTGGGCTATAAATTACCTTTCCAATCGAGATCACACGTTCTGTTTCCCTCTAGCCAGTTCCGGTGTTTCCGGCCACCACAACCCGTGCTTCCAAGCCCATTCATTTCCTTTTTACCTCCAGAACTCGTGTCAATCAAACAATTCACTTAGTAACTCTCGAAACACAAACTACCATTCTTGATTTCAAAGGGAACTTCTACGGGGTTTTGTCCTTACCTGAATGTTGTCCGCCGTCGTGGCCACCAATGGACTCGTCACACCTCCCTTTCCAACTTTCCTTCAGACAACACAGGGAAAGGATGAGGTTTGAGTGGTGGTATGGGGTTGGGTTCTCACTGTTGCACACGGTCACTCCGCTTCTTTCGATATCATTGCCACCGTCCACTACGGTCCATGATGACAGCACCATCACACTCATCCCATACTCTCCTCTCTACATTTCCTTCACAAATCAAGGCCAGAAGATGACGATTAAGGGACTAAATTGAAGGGTTCCCTCACGGTTGCACCCTCCACTCTGTTTTTTTTCCAACTACAAATCGTGTAAAACCAATTTAAACAACCGTGTAAAATTTTGAGGCGGTCATCAAGTGTTCCACAAACATCTGGAGAGGGACACTTGTCAACACCTGGTGGTCACCTTCTCCAAAACAGCCACAGTCCTCTTATCATTGGACACAGTTCCCTATGCAGCAAATGACCATCATACCCCCACACACAAATTACCATTCTGCCCCTCGTAATCCCTGACTCGTAACACTATGTCCTGAACTCCAAATGGTACATGCCACCTGTCGTTGGAATCAGGGACTCGAGACCTACCTAACGATCCTCAAAGTGCGTGAAAATTCCATGTCATTTGAAAAGTCATCAACTTGCCCCTTTTAACCAAATTACCAAATTGCCCCTGAACTTCCAAACGTCATAACTTTCTCCTCGAAAGTCAGAATCGAACGTGCCACCCTTCAATGAACTCGTGATGTCCCAAACTACGTCACGGTCATCGGTCAATATCCATTTGACCTCCCGAACTAAAAGTCAACTTTTTGCCCATTCTACGCGCAAAATCGTCATTCTACACCGTTCGTCCCAAAGTACCCAACTAATCACGGATTATCCTCGCTAATCTGTCATTAACTACTAATCCAATCCCTACTTCAGGGACGGGTCGTTACAGTATTCATCTTCTCAAACATTTAGAAGGCGTAAAATTGTATCTAAAAGAGAAGTCAAAGAAGTTAAAAGGAAAATCTAAAAACAAAAATTAAAAGAAAATATATGAAAAAAAATTAAAAGAAGTTACAAATGGTCCAAAAGAATAAATCTACAAAATAAAGAGAAGATGAACTAAGAGAGAAAAATGAACTAACAAAATGAAACTAAAATAAACTAGGAAAATGAACAGAATGGGACCAAAATGGGTCCTTAACAAATGAAATGGTCTCCCTATTTATGGAGGGAACTGCCAAAATTCAAATAATAAAATACAAAAATAAAATATAAAAAGGAAATGATGAACAATGATGATTAATGATGATACTAGGGATGGTTTGGGGCTGAAATTGCAGGAAAATCAGGGAAAGTGGAGCAGTTGAGCAACAGGGCATGGGTCTCTGGATTTCCGGTGAGGAACTACAGAAAATGCAGTCTAAATTTCAGCATGAAGCTGCACAAAGAAGCAGGTGGAATCGGCAGGCTTCAACTGAGGAAGGCACGTGGAAGTCGTGCAATGGCGTTGACATGATGAAGAGCTGTTCAGCACACGCGCGCCAAACAGTGGAAACGGAAATCGGTGGGCGAGCTCTGAAGCAATCGTTGCGCTGCGAAGGGTTCGTGGGCTTCGCGAATGTCTGGGCCGAGATTTGGGTTTCTTGGGTCGTGGGCTTGGTGCATGGATTAGGCTTTGTTGGACTTGGATCAATTGGATTTGGGCTGCTTTTGGGCCTACAAATGGATTTTCAATTTAAAAATTAATTTATATAATTTCACCGAATTTCATCCATAATTTTTTCGTTCGAATTCCTATCGGGATAATTTTTTCACCAAAACGCTCCAAGTTCCAAACTTTATTTATTTCTACAAAAATCCCACAAAATATATTATTTTCTCAAATTGTTTATTATTGTAATAATAAAAGACAAGTATAAAGGGTATAAAATAATATAAAATAATGCTTAATTGAAGACCTATCAAATACCCCCACACTTAAACTTTACTAGTCCCTAACAAATACTAAAATTAAACTAAGAATTCAAAACAAGTAAGCCCTTAACTATTTGTCTCAAAATTTCATTATTATCATGACATAAAAGATATTCACTAGAAGGGTTTTTACGCATATGGAATTCAAGAGTTAATACATGGTAACAAAATGTTTCAACAAGTAAGATAATGAGTAAACATGGCCAAAATGGATCTCAACATGAATAAAACAAGTATGAATCAACTCACAAGGATATGCACTCATAAATTCACTCAATTTGTAAGGGTTTGTATTTGCACTCAAAGTATGTGAGAAAAATGCTCACATAATAAAAATAAAGTAGTTTTTCAAAATTTCAAACAAACACCTCAAGATAAAAATTAAACATACTTGTACAAACAAAAACCATAAGCTTACTCAAGTGATTGGCTCAACTGTAACGACCCGTTCCGAATTCCGAGATTAGATTAGTGACTAATCACGATTAGTGAGGCTAATCGGTGATTAGTTGGGCGAAATCGGATTAACGATGCGAAATGACCGTTTTACCCCTGGGCTGTGGGCAAAACGTTCACTTTTCGTTCGGAGCGGTCAAATGGACTTTGACCGATGACCGTGACGTAGTTTGTGAAGTCACGAGTTCATAGACAGGTGGCACGTTCAATTCTGACGTTCGAGGAGGAAGTTATGTCGTTCGGAAGTTTAGGGGCATTTTGGTAATTTTAGTTAAAAGGGGGTCAAATGTTGACCTTTTGACCGGGATGTCCGATGGCCGAGGACCATTACGTAGATCAGGACGATACGAATACGTAGACAGGCGGCACGTCGAATTCGGACGTTCGACGGCGAAGTTACGGTTCAAGGAAGTTCTTGGGAACTATTGCACGTTTTACGAAATGTCTTAGATTTTGTCCTTATGTGGGCCAGATATTTTACAAAGGCCCAATGGATGAGTGACAAGTGTCACCCATCCATTGCACATCCCACACATATTCATGCATCTCCCTTTTTTCCCGTGCATCGATCATTTCCTTTCTCCCTAAACAAACTAAACCCGATCTCACCCCACCCCCTTAAACCAATCCAAACCTTCAGCTATGACCATGACAGAAGCCCAGAGGCTGAGAGAATGAAGGAGGGATGGTGGTGGCCGGTTGGAAGCCACGCCGCTGTGGACGGCGGCCTTGAACCCGAACAGGTACCCAGTTAAGCCCATTTTGATCCATTTTCCATTTCTGTGATTATGGGCCGTTTGTATTGGTTTTAATGGGTTATTTAGGTTTCTAGGAGGTTTCTAGGATGATTTTGAGGATGGTTAGAGGTTGTAGGACACCATGGATGGTTTTGGGAAGTTTGAACCGTGACGTTCAAAATGGAACCATGAGTTTTAGGGAGTTTTGATTAGTTTTAGGGATTGGAGTGAATGGGAAACATTAAAATAGGAAGAAAGGAATCAAAAAGGAAGAAGTAGGATGAAAAATGGGGAGTCTAGAGCCGTGAACCGGTCACGCCGGTCCAACTGGACTGGCCAAACCAGGTGAACCGGCCGGACTGGTCGTCTGTGTGTGGAAGATGATGAATAGTGTTTGGAGCCTTCTAGAGGCGCGTGAGGGCATGTGAACAGTAATTTGGGGAAGTGTTCAACATACGAAATCTTCTATTCGATGTAACGAACATTTTGGGACTGGGTCTAGTATCAATCGGACATCATTTGATAGGTTTCGGGGTGTCCGAAGGTTTAGGGTCGGTTTAAAAATAGGTTAAAAATATCGAAAAATTACGGGGCTTTGGTAGGAGGTTAATTAAGTAGTTAGTAACCTTCTATTACGATTTGGACAGGTTTGGGAGTCCCGGTGATAGCGATTGGCTGGGGAGAGCCTATGGCAGGCAAATCGAGGCGGTAGCTCGGACGGTCTGTGAGTGAACCTTGGTTTTCTAAATTGGTGCATGCATAAATGTTTATTATATGTTTTAATACATGTTTGGTAATGCCATGGGTGCATTTGTATGTGGTTACGTATAAGCACGTATTTCGAGGTTTCGGCTTTACACGGTGCTTATACGGGTCTGTATCTCATTAATGGTTTAAATGATTTTGGATTTGGATTTCCAAAAGGATAAACTCGGGTATGAGACCCATTTGGTTTTGTCTCGGGCATATGACCTCAGATATCGGGCACGGTGCCCAACTGATGTCCTATGTTCGAGCACGAGACCTAGGTTACTTTACGATTTTGATTTCAGGTCAGGGAACCTTAAATGGATTTCCCGGTTCATGAACCCTTGTTATGGTATCGTGGTTCATGACGGATTATGGGGACCGACATGAACCCTGGTTATGTTATTGTGGTACATGACGGTTTATGGGAACCGGCATGAACCCTGGTTATGTTATGTTGGTACATGACGGTTTATGGGAACCAGACATGGAGGATATGGTCTATATATATATGGCATGGATATTATGTATCATGACGGTTCAGGGGAACCGGGCATGGATATTTGTATTATGTATATATATGTTCATATACTTTCCTTTACTTCTATTATCTCCTCCGGGGAGGGTCGTTGGCCTGGGTGGACCCCGGAGTAGTCACAGAGCACTGACTGAAAGGGAGTTGCCCAGTTGGGTTCCTTACTCTCAGGAAGGCTATGGTTACTATACCCTCGAGTAGGATCAGTGGTCTACGGACATTGACCTTGACTTTGAGAAGACTCGGATTGAGACCCGGGTAGCACGTGCGTAGCTTTGGATACTGTGACAGGATTGGTTGTGTGACTTATATGTATATATGATATATGGATGTGATGTGTGGTTACACAGGTTTTGGGCAGTGGCTCGTATGGTTGATTTCATGATGGTTTTGGGCTGAGTCCCATATGGTTTTGGGCAGTGACCTGTATGGTTGAATCTTTATGATTCTTTGATATGTGGTGTGCACAGGTGTGCACAGGATTTGAGCAGTGGCTCGTGTCTTTGGTTCCAGTATGGTTATTGTTTTGGGCTGAGTCCCTTACTGGTTTCTTATGGATTTGGGCAGTGGCCCGTATATTTGATTTGATTATGGTTTTAGGCTTAGTCCCACATATGGTTTCCATTTGGTTAAATGGTTTTCGAATGCATGCATGCTTTTTAGTGAAGGGTATAAATGTCTTCTTATGGAAATGTTTTTATAAACTCTTTGTTTTGTCTACTCACAGTCTTTCTATTTTTAATACCCTTCAGGTTGAATACGGTGAGGACTGTAGCAGAGACCGAGATATCACATACCTCCTCCGGATCCTGGCGTACTCTGATAGCTCGGGAGGGCAAAGGTCAGAAATATCCCTTGTCTGACACTTCGTGTCAGACGGGAGCAGGGTCATCCAGCGTTAATCCCGGGGGGGATTGGGATGGGTCCTGTCAACGTGGTATCAGAGCGAGGCCGGCTTATCGGAGCTCGGCTAGCTCTATCAGAGCATTGGATTTCTCGTAGGATGTGCAGGTCGAGGATGTGATATCTCAATAGGCTACAGTTCGCAATCAACCTGATAGTTACGGTGTCGGTACGATAATTAGTAGTCTTGAATCATAGGATGTCTTGGTTCGGCACTCGATGCTGGGGTTGCCATATTTCTATCGTGGTTGACAGTATGGAACCCTACGAAAGGTGAACGTACTATTACGTTAGATTTCGCTCGTGAGACGGTTAGTTGGGATCGTCTTCCACGATGTCATAGGATCAGTTTGACGGAAGTTTAGTGTTGTGATCCTCTAATGATCGGATATGGTTGAGTTAAATGGATTTACTGCGGTTGGCAGTTAGCAGCTGGGTTCGTGGAACTCGAGTTGAACTTATGGCAGTTAGCGGCTGGATTCGAGGAATCCTAGTTGGATTGACGGTAGGATTGGATTGACGTCCTTGCGATATCAAGATCGTGAGGTCGGTCAGATTGTGGATTGTATTGTAGTTGGTAGCTTGCAGTTGGGTTCAGAGTGACCCTAGGTGTGATTGTGGAACCCTACCTTGGGTGTATGGTTTAGAAATGTGAGTTGACGAGTGGTGTGACTTTGACGACTATTCAGATTTGGGTTTGTTAGTCGGTCTAGTCATGTCAGCTTGTGTTGGGACTACACTTCGCAGTCAGGGTTGTACTTATCGGTTAGACCTAGTTGGTTGTCGTACTACTTTAGTTGTGATGGATTGTTGGTGCAACTAAGGTCATGGATGACCTGGTAGACGACATTGGTTGAGTCGAGTTACGACTAGTTAGAGTTTAGTTAGACAAGTTACTAGGGTTGGTACTTGTCGATGGAATCCCGGAGTGGGGATACAGAGTGGTTAATACGGGCGGTTGATTCCGTTGGATGCGAATCTCGATAGTAATGTCTGGTAGTTAGGTCTACACGAGTCTGTGGCAGGCACTACTACCAAGAGTGGTTGTAGTTACGGTTGTTGGGAATCAGGCGACGTTTCCTTTTGTCGTATGAGTTTTCAGGGTGACGGTACTCAGAGTTGTTGGGTATGAAGGAGGCAGAGTTTCTCCAATTGGGATCGTCGCTCGGTATGGGCGGAGATACAGGATTGTCTGATTCGCACACTATGTGCTGATGCTGACAGGTGATGATACTGGTACTAGTGCTGGTGTTGGTGTCAATGATCGTGATGACGGTGAGTTACGAGTCGGGATATAACTCCGTCGAATTGGGCATATGTTCGGTATCTGTGGTTCAAGGGTGGATCACGGATAGAGTTAAATTGGTGATGGACACGTGGTTGATGTCCGAGTATGTTGTTCCCAACATGGTTGAACTACGGAATCGTGAGAGTTTATAATTGAGGTGATCAAAGGAATGCGGGTTTTCCGCCTTGGTAATGGGTATTTCGAAGTCATTAGGGTAACTTCTCAGGTTCTGTCATGGTAGATGGAGGTAGATGATTGTTGTTGTCACCAATACGTTGGTCGTGTATTGGTTGGTGGACCTGGGAATTATCTTGGGTCATCAAGTGGAGTGAATATATCGAAGTTAGGTGACTGAGATTTCTCATTCTCCATTTGGTGGCAGACGATGTCAGGTTATATGACGTGGTGAGTGCAGCAAGTGTTGTTTGCATTCACGTAGGATGAATTTTGATGTCATCGTATTGGATCACCCTTGATTTTTCCTCAGTGGAATGACAAGGATCGATACGAGGTGATAACTGAGAACCCACAGTCTCGGCGTGTCTCGTCGTTGACTAATCTGTTTAGATGTGGGAATTGGTTGAGGACTTTTGGCGTCGTGATGATTCTCGATCGTGACGTTCATGGTCGGGTGACGTGGAGATGAATCTGGATCGTGATCTTAATGATCCAGATAGGTGGAGAGTTTGTCACTCTTACTTGGATGTTTGAGTTGAGGATGTTGGGACTGAACTTCTTTTCGAAGTGAATCCCGTATGGTATATTACTCAGGTGAGTAGTTTTCCGACGTGGTCGGATATGGTCAACCTAAATGTGTTGATGTTGGGATTGGCTTCCCTATGAAGTCAATCGAACGTAATGAGGTAATCGTTTGAACAGGTATCCAATAGGTTCGGATATAGTGCGTCTCGGTAGACGAGAACGAGATTTCGGGTTTTGGAATCAGATTTCTGGATGACGATTCAGGATTTGATTTTGGAACTTGAAAGAGGATTTCTGGATTTAGGTTTTGCAATCGGATTCTGGGTGACGATTCAGGATTTGATTTTGGAGCTTGTCAGTGGATTTCCTTTTATGGATTTGGGTTCGGAATGGTTATTCCAAATTCTAGCTTACGGAATGATGATTTCGGATTTGGATTTGGACATGGTTATGGATTTGATTTCTGAGTTTTGGATTCGGGATTTCTTATGAAATTGCGAATTCGGATTCGGATTTGGAAATGGATGTTGAGTCGGAGTTCGATTTGTCTAATACTAGATCGGACAGATGGACTCCATTATTAAAATGTGTTTGGCTACGACTTAGATTGTAGTTGTAGTCTTATTAATGGGTAGTTGTATGTACCTTATACGTTGTTCGAGGTACGATACCGGGCAGACTTGTGGTGCCTGGTGACGGTATATAGGTTATACCAGTAGTACGTTGGTGAATGTGTTGGTAGTCGGCTTAGTTCCGATACCATTGGATTAGTTGAGGATGTGAACTGGACATTGGATACAGTGCATTGGCTCATGGTATTTCTGATGGGTCCAGTTACACACAGGTCGAGTGAAATGCTTTGTTGATAAGGTTTTACTCAGGTTGAGTGAGTTGGTGGTTAGTATAACCACAAATGGGTATAGTGTTAGTTTTTGACTGACGACTGTCAAGTGGTGACAGATTGTCGAAGGTGTCAGCGTGGATCAGTTAGTGAAATTTGGTGACTCCCAGTAGGAGCAGACGTCAGGATAGTTTGAGATTGAGAAAGGAACCTTCGAGTGTTTGTGTTAGTGACTTGGTAGATTTGACAAGTGGTGTCAATTCAGAACATATAGCTACTGTCATTCGACGAGGTTGAGTGTAGTCGATGCAACGTGAGCATTAGTGGTACGTCTGGTTGCAGACAAGTTTTGTGTTGGCTGATGGGTGTACTAGTGTACACGTGCATAAGGTGGATGTGGAATCAGGATAGGTGGAGTTTTGAGAACGACACTAATTAAGGAGGGAAGAACGGTTGGAATTAGGTCGGTTGGAATTTCGAGGACGAAATTAATTAAGGAGGGAAGGTTGTAACAACCTGTCCCGAATTCCGAGATTAGATTAGTGACTAATCACGATTAGTGAGGCTAATCGGTGATTAGTTGGGCGAAATCCGATGAACAATGCGAAATGACCGTTTTACCCCTGTACGTGGGTAAAATGTTAACTTTTCGTTCGGGCGGTCAAATGGACTATGATCGATGACCGTGACGTAGTTCGTGACGTCACGAGTTCATAGACAGGTGGCACGTTTAATTCCGACGTTCGAGGAGGAAGTTATGACGTTGGGAAGTTTAGGGGCATTTTGGTAATTTTAGTTAAAAGGGGTCAAATGTTGACTTTTTGACCAGGATGTCCGATGGCCGAGGACCGAGGACCATTACGTAGATCGGGACGATACGAATAAGCACGTATTTCGGTGATAGCGATTGGCTCGGGAGAGCCTATGGCACCCAAATCGAAGCGGTAGCTCGGACGGTCTGTGAGTGAACCTTGGTTTTCTAAATTGGTGCATGCATAAATGTTTATTATATGTTTTAATACATGTTTGGTAATGCCATGGGTGCATTTGTATGTGGTTACGTATAAGCACGTATTTCGAGGTTTCGGCCTTACACGGTGCTTATACGGGTCTGTATCTCATTAATGGTTTAAATGATTTGGATTTGGATTTCCAAAAGGATAAACTCGGGTATGAGACCCATTTGGTTTTGTCTCGGGCATATGACCTCAGATATCGGGCACGGTGCCCAACTGATGTCCTATGTTCGAGCACGAGACCTAGGTTACTTTACGATTTTGATTTCAGGTCAGGGAACCTTAAATGGATTTCCCGGTTCATGACGGTTTATGGGAACCGGCATGAACCCTTGTTATGGTATCATGGTTCATGATGGATTATGGGGACCAGCATGAACCCTGGTTATGTTATTGTGGTACATGCCGGTTTATGGGAACCGGCATGAACCCTGGTTATGTTATGTTGGTACATGACGGTTTATGGGAACCGGACATGGAGGATATGGTCTATATGTATATGGCATGGATATTATGGATCATTACGGTTCAGGGGAACCGGGCATGGATATTTGTATTATGTATATATATGTTCATATACCTTCCTTTACTTCTATTATCTCCTCCGGGGAAGGTCGTTGGCCTGGGTGGACCCCGGAGTAGTCACGGAGCACTGACTGAGTGGGAGTTGCCCAGTTGGGTTCCTTACTCTCAGGAAAGCTATGGTTACTATAACCTCGAGTAGGATCAGTGGTCTACGGACATTGACCTTGACTTTGAGAAGACTCGGATTGAGACCTGGGTAGCACGCGCGTAGCTTTGGATACCATGATAGGATTGGTTGTGTGACTTATATGTATATATGATATATGGATGTGATGTGTGGTTACACAGGTTTTGGGCAATGGCCCGTATGGTTGGTTTCATGATGGTTTTGGGCTGAATCCCGTATGGTTTTGGGGAGTGGCCCGTATGGTTGAATCTTTATGATTCTTTGATATGTGGTGTGCACATGATTTGAGCAGTGGCTCGTGTCTTTGGTTCCAGTATGGTTATTCTTTTGGGCTGAGTCCCTTACTGGTTTCTTATGGATTTGGGCAGTGGCCCGTATATTTGATTTGATTATGGTTTTGGGCTTAGTCCCACATATGGTTTCCATTTGGTTAAATGGTTTTCGAATGCATGCATGCTTTTTAGTGAAGGGTATAAATGTCTTCTCATGGAAATGTTTTTATAAACTCATTGTTTTGTCCACTCACAGTCTTTATGTTTATAATACCCTTCAGGTTGAATACGGTGAGGACTGTAGCAGAGACCGAGATATTACATACCTCCTCCGGATCCTGGCGTACTCTGATAGCTCGAGAGGGCAAAGTTCGGAAATATCGCTTGTCTGACACTTCGTGTCAGACGGGAGCAGGGTCATCCCGCGTTAATCCCGGGGACATGGATGTTGAATTTGTGGTGTTAACCCTAATACATTAATCATGTCCAAAATCAGAGAGTTTATTGGCTTAAAAGCCTTGAAAGTCACATAGAATAAGTTCTAGTACTCTAGATTTCATTAAAAGCTATGACAAGTAGTTATGAGATATATGTATATCAATTTAAACAAAGAACTTATGAATCCCTCATAAAAAATGTATATAAAGTTCTAAAGCTCACATAAGGTTCAAATTATTCATACTTATCTTAACATGCTCATTTATATACCAATTTACATGCATTATCTACAAATTACAACACTTAATCACAACGTATTAACAAACAAATTCAAGTTGTAGTGATCATCTTTATAGCCATAAAATATTCATTTTCGTTCATTTATATCATTGACAAGTTAAAGGGCAACTTAATATTCATTTCGGTTCATTTATACCAGTGTCATCTATTGGAATTCAATGGAACTTCAGGAGTTGTTTTTGACGAGATAATTGGACAATGTGAATAGAAACCCGGAAGTGTTTCATGGAGATGTCACCCTGGTGGATGTTGGTTTGACCGTGGACCGGATTCGATTTGAGTTAAGAAACGAAAGGTGATTGTTGTCTCTTAGTGTTGTTAGTGAGTATCAAATTTGGTGGACCCGTGTTAGTATTACGAGTCATGTTATATTAGCTGAGAAGGAGCTAGTGTGGATCCACCGTAGGTCGAGTGGATCGAGATGATCATGTAGGCCGTGGATTGAGAGGATCGAGACGATTGAGGACCGAATTGGTAGTAGATTAAGAGAGCTTGGGATTGGCGTCAGTCAATCATAACGATTGATATTGGAATCACTCAGATTGGATGAATGTCAATGATCGTTGGGTGAAGGTTTATTCTGTGAGGGTAGCCGTTGACGTGATTGAATCGAGAGGAAGTCAAGATGAAATTGGTTGAAAGGATTACCGGATTAGTGGTTACAACACACTTCAGAATTTGATCCCCATCTTGGTGTCGAGGTTTGGTTTGGAACGTCTTGGTAGACATGAGTTGATTGATTTTGGAAATTCAGATGAGTATGTGTTGGACGCATCTCGAGTGGTGGTCTGGTGACCAGGAAAACTCAGAGAGGACGTTGAGTTAGAAGTACGACCTGTCCAGAGTGGAGATCAAACAGACAAATTTTGGCGTTGGATCATGAATGACTACTATGTCAGCCATGTAGTAGACAGACTAGATCCGAGACTGTGTGGGTGTGTAGATTTGGGTGGATATTTGTATGTGATCAGATGTTGCATGAGTGCAGTCTTGGAGCCGGCCTATAAGCAGGACCGATGTGATTGTTGAGTGTTGACCAATCTGATTGATGTTGTAAGATCATCAGACTGAGTCCGAGATGGACACGAGGAACCCTAGCAGGTATGTATGTGATGATCTCTGCTAGAGTAAGTATTTGATGGGGTCAACATACACTCTGGTGAGTGAGATGCCGGATTGAGACTCGTGAGGAGTTAGGATCACAACGTTGGTGGCTTCGAGAGATGAGGTATCGCGAGCGGACTCTAGTGTGAGTCGAACATATGGATAAGGAACTCGAATGGAAAGAATGAAGCCGATAAGTTGCTAGCTAGTCACGTTAGTTTGTCGTGGATGTGATTTACGGTTGGAGACCGTCGAATGAGAAACAACTTGTGATGCTCTTGTTGGACGGGAAGTCAGCTTGGTATAGCAGGCTTAAAGTAGCTAGATTGAGCAAGACTGACAGTATGATCAGAATGTCAGTTGGGTAGAGCAAAATGTCAGCTTGGATGCTGAGTACAGCTGCATGAGTGACAGGTGAGATCGGCGAGTGTCGATGTCCCATTCGAGACATGAGTTTGAGTGTGGGATTTTAGATGACAGTTGGTCACAAGCTTGTCGGATACGGTGGCTGAGGATGGGTAAAGTTACAGTAGTTACCATTGGATAGTAGTAACTTCGAGTGACGTTTGCTTTCGGTATTCATCGGTAGACGTCTGATATGTACGTATGCCTCGGGGATGAGGCATGGGTAGATTTCCGTAGTTGGATGTGGAATTGAGTCGATATGAATTTCGGGGGTGAAAATTCTTTAAGAAGGGTTGATTGTAACACCCCGTCTTGAATTTACGGGATTAATTAAAAATTAATCGGAATTAATCGAGGATTAACGGACGATCAGGGTAAAATGACGATTTTGCCCTTGGACGAGGGTAAAAAGTTGACTTTTGACATGAGAGGTCAGTGGCACGTGGACCGAAGTTCATTACATAGATCGAGACGATACGAGTCCGTAGATAAGCGGCACGTTGAAATCGGACATCATACGAAAAAATTACGAGTCAAGAACGAATCGTGGTACGATTGCACGAGTTACGAGGCAGGTGAACATTTGTCTCTTGTGGGCCTAAATATTTGTGCTCAGGCCCAATGGATGAGTGACAAGTGTTACTCATCCATTGCTCCCCATCTTCATTCATGCATCACATTCCCTTCCTATTCCATTCATTCCACCCCAAACCCAAACAAACCCACACACATCGTCCTCTCATCCTTATTGCTACCTGAGTGAAAGAGAGATTGAGAGAGAGGACTGGAGACCTGGGACGACCATGAAGGATGACTGAACCGCCGTGGACGGTGGAGGAAAATAAGAAACAAGGTAAACTTTGAAAATTGGTGACACAAACAGAGACCTAGATGATGTTTTTGGTACTCATACGAGTCTATAGGGACTGAGAGGGAGAAAAACGGACCACTAGCCTGGCCAAGGAACGAGTTTGGAATTCAACCAAAATGGGTCAAGCTTGGTTGAAGCTATTGAGGTAATTTCTTCCCATTTTGAGTTCATAGATCGATTGTTGGGTTAATTACGAATTGATGGGTCAAAAATGGGAAGTTTTGGTGGTCGGACGACTGAGAACGGACCAGGTCGAGGTCGCGAGTCAAATTGACCCGTTACAGAGAATCGGGTCAACCCAACCGGATGTTGACGATGATGACATGGCAGTCCACGTCATCTTCTGTCTGAACTATCAGTCCACGTAGCAAATTAGATGATGCCACATGGTAGGCTGTCGTACACAGTCAGCAGCTGACATGTCAGATTATTAAACCACGTGGACCAATCAGGTGGTGCGACATAGTAACTTATCAGGACCTATCAGGCCTACATGGCAGGTCCAGTTAGAACATGTGGACTAATAAGATGGTGCCACGTGCTAGTGTTTCAGAGGTTCCAGGGGGCACGTGGTAGGATATGTGGACCAATTAGAGAGTGACACGTGACAGGTGTTAGACCTGAAAGGTGTCAGACCTGTCAGGCTGATGTCATGATGACGTCATCCGTTGACCAGCGTTGACCGCCGTGAACTAGCATTGACCAGACTTTGATTAGCGCGTGAGGGTGCATGGGCACGAATATCGATATTAACCTAATCTTATTTAAAAGGTTTCGACGATCTGAATCCAATGGTGGTGGTTTCAGGTCGATAAGAGGTCGTTTGGATAGAGTTTTGGAGGTTTTTAGCCTTGGGAAACTCATTCGGGACATGTTGACTGGTCTAGAGGTTTTGAGGGTTTTAGATATGGACTTAAAGAGCTTGTTAGTAACCCTTGGGTATGATTTGGATAGGTCCAAACGTCTCGGAGACTGTGGATAGACTACGGAGTGGCTTACGACGCGGGATTCAGAGCGCGCAGCACAGACGGTCTGTGAGTGGACTTTGTTTTATGAAATATGATACATGCATAACTATTTTATATGTTTAATAAACATGATTTGAGATGCGTTGATTTCACACGATTTAAATTTGATTTAATTGGAATTTTTTGTAGAAAATGCAGTATGACACGTATGTCGAGACTTATGTTTTATATGACGTTTAGGTTTCGGCCGAAGATTCTACATGCATATGTTTTATGTGATTTTGATGGTTTCACGGAGAGGCGTGAAACCGAGGATTTGACTAATGATTTTGAATGATTTCACAGAGATTCATGAAATCGATATTCAGGCATGAGTCCTAGTTCATAAGACCTTGACTTGGGTTGAAGTCAAGGAAGATTTTGGAAAAGTGTTTTGAATCGTGAAATGGTTTTCATATTGGAAATATCTTTCGAGCGTATGACCCAGTTGATTTATAATTTGACTTATAGTATAGTCAAAAGTGAGATATATCGGGCTGTGACCCAGTTATGAGATTTATGAAAGATATTTCGGGCATGAGACCTAGTTATGGATTAGGTAGGATTCGAGGAATCCTGGGTTCATGAAGTGTTGATAGACACTATTTCCGGGCTTGTGACCCATTTGATGATATTTCGGGCTTGTGACCCATTTGATGATATTTCGGGCTTGTGACCTTATTGATGATATTCGGGCTTGTGACCTTATTGATGATATTCGAGCTTGTGTCCCTGTTGATTATGATATGATTTTGAGTTTAAAAACTCAAATTTTATTAGAGGGCCTTCGGTTGTGATTATGTTTCCCTGGAGAGCACTTTGGAGATAATACTCGCCTCTGAGGTACGGAAAGGTCACGATGCGCCTGTTGTCGAGCATCTGAGAGAGGCGGCAGCCGAGGGAGGCTCGACTCAAGAGTACAGTATATAAGATTGATCGATGATATGTTTACAACGATATGGTGATTGTTAGCCGGTGATGTGTTCATGGCGACACGCTCAGGATCGAAACAGTCCTTGAGCTTATGGGCACGCATTGTTGGGATTGGAATCGTGACTGACGATATTGATGATGATGAGCTTATATCCCACATGGTTTTATCTTTGGGCTGAGATCCCACGTGGTTTTTATTTGGGCTGAGACCCAGTATGATTTGGTTTTGGGCTGAGACCCTACTGAGGAAATGGCTTCGATTGAGAAGTAATTTTCACTGTGTTTTGTTTTGAAAAGCAATACGACTTGCTTTTGAAAAGAGTACTTGAAATACTTGTTTTTTGATGCATGCATGCTTTTATGTGAAGGGTATAAATGTCATTTTTGATAAATTATTATTAAATAAACTGATTGTTTTTGTTCACTCACAGCTTTTATTATTTTTGATACCCTTCAGCTTGATCGTGGATGTGGGCTGTAGCAGAGATCGAGACATCACATGCCACCACAGATTCTTGCATACTCTGGATGACCCCGATCGAGTTACGGTTTTATCTGGAGAAGGCACATCTCAGGTTAATCCAGGGGGATTGGGATGGGTCCTGTTAGAGTAGATTCTGGATTAACCTAGAACCCCTCATATGAAACTACCAATTTACCCTATTTTCTATAATTACCAAAATTCCCTTTATATTTTTAGACCCATAGTAATCTCATCCAACCTCCAATTTGAGGGAAATGTGAAGTGTCTTATATGCGTGGGCACGTATCTTTCTAGCACAAATCCTTTTGGGAGCCAATTGGCTTTGGATTCCTTAGGAACTCCAAAGTTAAGTGAGATTGGGTTTGAAAAATCGTAGGATGGTTGACCTGATGAAAGTTGTGCGTGAGTTCCCAGAAACAAATCCGTGATGGCATAGCCCAAAGCGGATAATATCATGCTAGAGGAGACAGGTCGTGACATAATGGTATTAGAGTTGGACCCAATCAGAAGTGTGCTAGTGTGGACGCTGGCCCCAATGAGGGGTGGATTGTAAGATTCGTGAGCTTGGGAAATAAGATTGGTGAACAAAACTCGTGATCTTGGGAAAGTAAGATCAGTGAACAATCTCACATCGATCGGGGAGGGAAAGGTGAAGTGCCTTATATGTGTAGGATGTATCTTCCTAATGCGATGCCTTTTAAGAGCTCAATGACTTTGCATTCCTTGGAAACTCTAAAGTTAAGCGAGATTAGACTAGAGAAATCTTAGGATGGGTGACCTACTAGAAGTTGCACGTGAGTTCCTAGAAACAAAACCGTGAGGGCATGGCCCAACACTATTACAAAAAATGGATACTATGACGCATAATATTCCTCATATTTGAATAAAATCAATCACAAAAGTCTAAATGTGAGGAATATTGTGTGTCACTAAGGGCGTCACTTTAGACCCCCACAGAAGATCAAATGTGACGAATGTATAAATTCGTCACTTTTATCTAAATGTGATGTGTACCATTTTCGTCACAGTTAGGAATATGTGAGGCTTCAATTGGTGTCACTTTTGCTCAAGTGTGATGCCTGGTATTCCTCACATTTAGGAATATGTCAAGCTTGCGCATGTTACTTTTGCTCAATTGTGATGCATACGTCTCACATTTAACAATATATGAAGCTTACTTGTATGTCACTTTTGCTAAAATGTGATGCTTGATTTTTCTCCCATTTAAAAATATGTGAAGATTAATTATGTGTCACTTTTATACAAATGTGATGCCTAATATTCCTCACATGTAACAATAAGTGAAGCTTGCTTATTTGTCACATTTAGCCAAATGTGATGTTTGATAATCCGCACATTTTATAATATGTGACGATTTAGAATTCGTCACAATAGTAAATATACAAAAAAAATTCTCTAGACACTTTAAATAATAATTTAATCATTTAGATTAATAAATTTACTACTTAACATATAAAGTATAACATTAACCTATAGAATTCAAACTAATAAATTGTCTTAAATAGTATGTTAAAAACCTGAAATACTAAAGATTTGGAATCACAATGTTTCCACAGCTACATAGATTTGTAAGCCAAATAACTAGCCAAAAGTATTAAGAGAAGATATAACGTTTCACTCTCGTCGATTTATGATGAGTTTAAGGTGTTATTGATGAAGACGTCAAAGTTTCCAACAGAGCTCTCACATTCGGATTCTCTAACCCATTGGATCCCTCCAAAGCTAAGAGCAATTGTGCTTTTAAAAGTGCATTTTCCTGTTGCACATTTTTGAAATTAAATGCAAGATCCTTAAACATTTCCTTCAACTCAACAATTTCTGAATTGGAATCTAATCCAGCACCAGCATTAACAGATGAGGAATTGGCCTCTAAGAGAGGAAATGCACCAACACCTCGAATTGTCTTACCTTTCATACCAAGTTCTTCATTCATGATCACACACTCAGGCTCTATAATTGATATGGAATCTAGTGCAGTATTCTCAGGTGTCTACTCAACTAGCTTCATATTTAATTCTTCTCTCTTTTGTTTCATTTTTTCCTGGAAAATAGAACCCAGACGTGACAGGACCCATCCCAATCGCCCCGGGATTAACGCGGGAGTCAGACAAGGGATATTTCCGACCTTTGCCCTCCCGGGCTAGCAGAGTACGCTAGGATCCGGAAGAGGTATGTGATATCTCGGTCTCTACTACATTCCACATCCGCTGTCAACCTGAAGGGCAGTCAAAACATTAAAAGCTGTGAGTGGACAAAACAAAAGTTTATAAAACCATTTCCATAAAGACATTTGTACCCTTCACTAAAAAGCATGCATGCATTCGAAAACCATTTAACCAAATGGACCACATGTGGGAACTAAGCCCAAATCAGAAATAAACCAAGGTCGAAAGGACCACCATGAAATCGACCATACGGGCCACTGCCCAAATCCATAAGGAAACCAATAAGGGACTCAGCCCATAACCATAAACATACTGAACCCAAATACACAAGCCACTGCTCAATCCTATGCACACCTATGCACACCACATAGCAAAGAATCATAGAGATTTAACCATACGGGCCACTGCCCAAAACCATACGGGACTCAGCCCAAAACCTGTGTAACCACACATCACATCTCATATATCATATCATATATCATATATACATATAAGTCACACAACTAATCCTGTCACGGTATCCAAAGCTACGCGCGTGCTACCCGGGTCTCAATCTGAGTCTTCTCAAAGTCAAGGTCAATGTCCACAGACCACTGATCCTACTCGAGGTTATAGTAATCATAGCCTTCCTGAGAGTAAGGAACCCAACTGGGGGGTGACTCCACTCAGTCGGTGCTCCGTGACTACTCCGGGGTCCACCCAGGCCAACGACCCTCCCCAGGAGAGATAATAGAAGTAAAGGAAGGTATATGAACATATATATACATAACACAAATATCCATGCCTGGTTCCCCTGAACCGTCATGATCCATAATATCCTTACCATTCATTTATATATATATATATATATATATATATATATAGAAAACATCCTCCATGCTCAGTTCCCATAAACCGTCATGTACCACAATGACATAACCAAGGTTCATGCCGGTTCCCATAAACCTTCATGAACCACGATACCACAACAAGGGTTCATGCTGGTTCCCATAAACCGTCATGAACCTGGAAATCCATTTAAGGTTCCCTGACCTGAAATCAAAACCGTAAAGTAACCTGGGTCTCGTGCCCGAACATAGGACATCAGCTGGGCACCGTGCCCGATATCTGAGGTTGTATGCCCGAGACAAAACCAAATGGGTCTCATACCCGAGTTTATCCTTTTGGTAATCCAAATTCATTTCATTAAAACCAATAAAGAAATACCGACCCGTATAGGCACTGTATAAGGCCGAAACCTCGAAATACGTGCTTATACGTAAACACATACAAATGCACCCATGGTATCATCAAACATGTAATAAAACATATAATAACCATTTATGCATGCACCAATTTAGAAAACAAGGTCCACTCACATACCGTCCGAGCTGCCGCCTCGATTTGCGTGCCATACGGCTCTCCTGAGCCAATCACCATCACCGAGATTCCCAAACCTATCCAAATTCATTTAAAGGGTTACTAACTACTTAATTAACCTCCTACCAAAGCTCCGTAATTTACCGATATTTTTAACTATTTTTAAACTGACTCTAAACCATCGGACACCCCGAAACCTATCGAAACGATGTCCGATTGACACGAAACCAGTCCCAAAATGTTCGTTACATCGAATAGATGATTTCGTATGTTGAACACTTTCCCAAAATACGGTTCACACGCCCCCACGCGCCCCTAGAAGGCACTATGCACTATTCATCATCATCAACATTAGGTGAACCAATTTTCTGCAACTTGGACCGGTTTTACTGTGCTGAACCGGCGTGACCGGTTCAGCATTTCCTCCCCCTGTTTTGGTCCGATTCCAACCCCAATTAATCCTATAATTCCTATTTCTTCATTCCCTATCAATTCCAATCATTAAAACTACTTAAAACCATCAAAATCCAATGGTTTAATTATGAACCATACGGTTCAATATTCCCCGATCAACCTCCACGGCGTCTCAGCCGTTAAACCCATTAAAAACCTTAATATTAGGTCCCTAGAAACCTAAAAATCACCTCCTAAGCACCCAAAAGCAACCATAACATTAAAATCGAATTAAAAGGGAGAAAATGACCTTACCGAGTACCCTCTCGGGTTTCTCTCCTCCAAGCCTCCGTCCACGGCGGTTCTGGCCGTCCAGGCCAGCCACCAACATCCAACATCCTCCCTCACTCTCTGGCCTCTCTGTCCTGATCATCTGGGGTTGGGTTGGGTGGGTTTGGGTTCAAGGTTTTGAATGAGATCGGGTTATGTTTTTGGGAATGAAGGAAAATGATCGATAAAGATGATATGCATGAAGAAAGGAGATGGCCTGTGGATGGGTGACAAGTGTCACTCATCCATTGGGCCTCCATAAAATATCTGGGCCCCACTAAAGTCCAAAAGTTAACTCGTTTCATAATTCGTGCAATAGTACCCTAGAACCTTCGTGAACCGTAACTTTGCCGTCGAACGTCCAAATTCGACGTGCCGCCTGTCTATGGATTCGTATCGTCCCGATCTACGTAATGGTCCTTGGTCCTCGACCATCGGACTTCCTGGTCAAAAAGTCAACATTTGCCCCTTTTAACCATAATTACAAAAATTCCCCTAAACTTCTGAACGTCATAACTTCCTCATCGAATGTCGGAATTGAACGTGCCACCTGTCTATGAACTCGTGACGTCCCAAACTACGTCACGGTCATCGGTCAAAGTCCATTTGACCGCCAGAATGAAAAGTCAACGTTTTGCCCACGCCCATGGGCAAAACGGTCATTTCGCATCGTTCGTCCGATTTCGCCTAACTAATCACCGATTAGCCTCACTAATCGTGATTAGTCACTAATCGTGATTAGTCACTAATCGTGATTAGTCACTAATCTAATCCTAGAATTCGAGACGGGTCGTTACAAGACGTATCATGATTTTAAACAACAAAAAGATTTATTCATCAGATTTCATATGGTCAGACACATAGATAAAATCCAAAAATATTAATTTTAACCTGATTAATTCATAATAACTTACATATTGGAGTGAAGGGATTCATTATAACTTACGTATTTTTCTTGAGCCTCAGCACTGATCCAATTCTGATTTTGATCCTTGTATAGCCTCCCCCAATTATCTATGAAAGACATGGGCTTACCAGCCTTAAATCATAAAATTCAAATCCATACTTGACAGATTCATGGCACCATTACTTGAGAGAGTGAGGAATTCGAAGAAATTGAAGAACTACTACAATGGCAGGAACAATAATCTTATGAAGAAGACAAAATCTATAATATTATTCATCTACTGAGATATCTTGTTCTCTAATGATGAATAACATAACTGAAGTAGGCATAGTCTAATTATCACATACTACTACATCCTTCATTAATACCTTAGCAAATGATAAATATTTAAAATAAACAATAATTTTTGGAGAGATTTAACTTGCCTTAACTGCTTTTTGAGCATGTTGGAAAAATGAGCGTGCACTTCCTCTATGGTTAAGTTTCATCCGTTTACGGTTGTCACTATTTTGTTGCGATATTTTCTGCAATTATCACTTTTAACTAGTTAAACAATAGGAAAATGGTAAAACAATTTGAATACTTACCATAAATACTAGCTTAGTGTAGACGTTGTCACAAAGCCAATGCCATTGTTGAATAGGTCTACCATTCCATAATCCTAAATGAGGTATGGCTTGTCCCCTTACTAGAGTAGTTGCCTTCTTGTATTGAGTATGTAACCTATTCTTGAATATTGTGTATGCCTTTGTCATCTTTGCATTCATAAATCTTTGAATGCATGGGTTGGACAAATCCAAATCAAGTAATGTCCAATTTGAAAAACATACATAAAAGAAATCATTAAGACTACACATTATAAAGCAAATACAAAGCTAAATACAAATATTATATATGACAGGACCTGTCCCACACGGGACGTTGATAACCGTGCTCGATCCTACTCCTGTCTGACAAGTCCACTGAAGTTTCGAAATTACCCCGCAACACCTATCAGACAAGGGATAATTGTATTGATTTCTGCTTAAGCCTCCGCCTCTTCACCAGCCCCGATCCTCGTGCCACACCTAGAGGGTCATCAAAAACAAAAAAGGTGTGAGTGGACAAAAATAATAGCATTTGAAATCACATTTCAAAATATATTATTTACCCTCCAGTTTATCAAACCACGCATGTATAAGGTCAAACACATGAATCACCGGCTTCCAATCCAAAACACATGAAAATCATTTCATAAAACCATTTTATCATAAAACAAATCATATAACTCGGGAATTACACATCTGAGGTTCCTCTGGGAATTACACATCCAGAGTCTCTAGGAATTACACATCTAGATCTGCTGGGAATTACACATCCAGTCTCACAGGGAATTACACATTTGGTCCCTCCGAGAATTACACATCCGGAGTCACCCCGGGAATTAAACATCTGGAGTCTACCCAGGAATTACACATCTGGGGGCACTGAACTTAAATCCAATCAAAATCTTTATTTCAAAATTATCTTTAAAACCAAGTCAAAACCATTTACAACAGAATCTCAAGCCCAAAATCTCATTTCACGTAAATCCGTAAAATCACATCCATAAAATCATCATTAACTCAGAATCCAAGTCAAAACATCATTTTAAAATCTCGGGCCTAACCCAAAACATCAATTTCACTTTCCTCGTAAAACATGCCCGAAAAACCGATTAAATAATCCATAAATCCAATAAATAATCGTACCAAATCATCAAGCAATCATTGCAAATCAAATCATGCAATAAATCATGTAAAACATTTAACTATGCATGCATCATAATTTAGAAAACAAACGTCCATTCACACACTATCCAAACCGCTCGCTTTCCAAGCTGCACGCTTTTTCGTAATTTCTGGTACTTTCCAGGAATCCCAAGTCCTGCCCAAAATCATCATTAAGGGTCGCTAGTAACTCAATTAATCTCATATTAACTTCCCATAATTTTCCGGGAATTAAATATGAATTTAAAATGAAACATAATCCTTCGGACTCTCGAAACAATATCGAAACGGTATCTGATCGACTCGAAACCAATGTCAAAATATTCGTTACATTGCATAGAGTAAAAGTCATGTTGACCATACCTTCCAACTCAGTCTCATGGGCCGCCGCAAGCGGAGGCGCGTGAAGTCCACGCGCCTGCTACAGTACCAGTACTGTTCATCATCTCCTCTGCCCGATTTCCCTGCAAATGGGTCCTGCGATGCAACCCGATTCAATCCTGCCCAATTCTCAATAGATTTCCATATTTATTCCATCAATTAGCATCATTATAAGTCTAATTAAAGGTCTGTATCCTTAATTACATAAAAGTTTACCTTGAACAATCAAATTCAACCTCACGTTTTATACTCTGTCTCGGGCACTGTTCCTCCTTCAATCTCAATCAATTCCAGTTGTTTTCTTGCAATTGATTCATCAAGGAGCATCGTAGCATCATTCTAAACAGTTTTGCAACTTAAATTTCGTCATTCAATGCTTCCCATAACTCGAACTCAATCTCGAATTTTTAAGAGATTTGAGGCTTCAGTTCTTGGCCTTTTCTCCATCAATTCATTCCAATTTTGAGGTGGTTCGATGTGAAATGATTCCAGAAAGCTTTCTCTAACCTTAATTCGACTTGGGTTAGTCTAAAACTCAAAAATCGAATCTCAATTCCTAAAAACAAGTTTCGGGTTTTATGGTTTCCTTTCTATTTTCTCTCATCTTCCTTCTCGTTCTTCACTTCTATTCTCTCCGTTGAGTCTCTCAACGTCTGGGGTTAAATTGATCAACTATGATCAGCTATAGATATGTATTCTTACGTTTATTTTCTTACAGTTATCTTTCTTTGATTTCAAACGGCAACCATTGCCACCAATCTCATTTTCTAAGTGACAGGTGTCGCTCAACAGGCAGATGAGTCACCAACCTTGGCTGAATCAGCCAAGCCCTATCCCAAATTACCATTTTGCCCTTCTTTGAAAAATTACCAAATTGCCTCTCACTATTCAGGGTCCATAACTTTCACATCCGAACTCCGATTTTGGCATGCCGCCTGTCTACGGACTCAGTGTCTTGGGACCTACCCAATAGTCCTTCCGGAACATCCAAATAACCAAGGGCAAAATCATCATTTTACATTCAAACTTTCAAATTTACATTTCTTGAATTTTCGGGGCGTCACAACTTCCCCCCTTAAGGAATTTCGTTCCCGAAATTCGATCACGTTATTTATTAACAAACATACAACAGTACAACTGTACAACAACATACATTAAAATATGTACAAAATATCAACCCATGGGGCACTACCATCACTCTGAACTACCTTCGGGTGGTTTGTTGGTTTCCTGTTGTTGACTAAGAGAAAATACTCCAGCAAGTGGGCTTGAAGCCCGACCACGTCCTCGTGGTGCACCCCTGGTGCTATCAGTTCCCCTCCTACTTGCAGTTCCAGAGATCGAGGGCGTCCCCGAGCCTTGCTTTGTATGACTGCCACTCGGACTACCACCACTTGGTTGGTGTGGACAATTTCTCCTGATGTGTCCAAACTCACCACAGAAATAACAGGCACCCCTACCAAAATGGGCAGATCGGTTATTATGTCTGCCTGTTGATGGCATTGAAGCTCTACTTGACTGGACAGATGTCTGCGGGACCGCTGTAGTACCAAAGGAATGTCCTTGTCTATCCCCACTAAAACCTGACTGAGACCCACCAGAAAATCTGGGTTAGAACCACCTCACTTTGACGACGTCCCCTGAGTCATTGTCTCAGTTTCCTGACGCTCTCGACGTCGTCCAGAACTCGAAGATGGTTCGCATACTGGCAAACTTGCCTCTACTCGGATAGCGGCATCTGATAGCTCTCGAAGGGTGGCATATGATCCCATAGTTACAGTGGCTCGAATGTCATCTTGTAATCCAAGTTCAAAACGTCTGCATTTATCACTCTCTGTAACTAAAACCATCGGAGCAAAGCGAGCCAGATCCAGAAATTGTTGTTCATAGTCTGCCACTGTCATATCCTCCTGTTATAATCAAAGGAATTCAATTTCTTTCGCATCACGGTATGAGCGAGGGTAAAACTTATCCAAAAATCGTACTCGAAATGTTTCCCATGCCAACGTACGGGCATCCCATCCAGCCAACTGTAAACCATGCCACCACCGGTATGCATACCCATCCAAAAGGAAAGTGGCTAATAACACCGTGTCCTCCGGGGGATATCTCATGACTTCAAAGATCCGTTCCAAACGAGTGATCCAATCATCGGCACCATCCGGGCCCGACTCACCACGAAACACAGTGGCTCCTAATTGTTGAGCTCTCTCAATATCCGGGCCTACTCTAACCCTGCCCTCATCCCTCTCATCTTCAGACCGTGGACGGGGCGCACGTCTCGGAGGCATGACGTGATAACATAAACCAGTAACCAAATGCTCTGATACCAAATTGACAGGACCTGTCCCACACGGGACGTTGATAACTGTGCCTGGTTCTGCTCCCGTCTGGCAAGTCCACTGAAGTTCCGAAATTACTCCGCAGCACCTATCAGATAATGGATGATTGTATTGATTTCTGCTTATGCCTCCGCCTCTTAACCAGCCTCAATCCTCGTGCCACAACCTGGAGGGTCATCAAAAACAAAAAAGGTGTGAGTGGACAAAAATAATATCATTTGAAAACACATTTCAAAATATTTTATTTACCCTCCAGTTTATCAAACCACGCATGTACAAGGTCAAACACATGAATCACCGGCTTCCAAGCCAAAACACATGAAAATCATTTCATAAAACCATTTTATCACAAAACAAATCATATAACTCGAGAATTACACATCTGAGGTTCCTCTGGGAATTACACATCCAGAGTCTCTAGGAATTACACATCTAGATCTGCCGGGAATTACACATCCAGTCTCACCGGGAATTACACATCCGGTCCCTCCGGGAATTACACATCCAGAGTCACTTTGGGAATTACACATCCGGAGTCTACCCAGGAATTACACATATGGGGGCACTGAACTTAAATCCAATCAAAATCTTTATTTCAAAATTATCTTTAAAACCAAGTCAAAACCATTTACAACAGAATCTCAAGCCCAAAATTTCATTGCACGTCCGTAAAATCATATCCATAAATCAGTAAATATTCCATAAAATCATCATTAATTCACAATCCAAGTCAAAACATCATTTTAAAATCTCGAGCCTAACCCAAAACATCAATTTCACTTTCCTCGTAAAACATGCCCGAAAAACTGATTAAATAATCCATAAATCCAATAATAATCGTACCAAATCATCAAGCAATCATTGCAAATAAAATCATGCAAAATATTTAACTATGCATGCATCATAATTTAGTAAACAAACGTCCACTCACACACCGTCCAAACCGCTCGCTTTCCAAGTTGCACGCTTTTCCGTAATTTCTGGTACTTTCCACGAATCCCAAGTCCTGCCCAAAATCATCATTAAGGGTCACTAATGACTCAATTAATCTCATATTAATTTCCCATAATTTTCTGGGAATTAAATATGAATTTAAAATGGAACATAATCCTTCGGACTCTCGAAATAATATCGAAACGGTGTCTGACCGACTCGAAACCAACGTCAAAATGTTCGTTACATTACATAGAGTAAAAGTCATGCTGACCATACCTTCCAACTCAGTCTCACACGCCGCCGCAAGCGGCTGCACGTGAAGTCCACACGCCTGCTACAGTACCAGTACTGTTCATCATCTCATCTGCCCGATTTCCCTGCAAATGGGTCCTACGATGCAACCTGATTCAATCCTGCCCAATTCTCAATCGATTCCCATATTTATTCCATCAATTAGCATCGTTATAAGTCTAATTAAAGGTATGTATCCTTAATTACATAAACTCTTACCTTGAATAATCAAATTCAACCTCACGTTTTATACTCTGTCGCGGGCACTGTTCCTCCTTCAATCTCAATCAATTCCAGTTTTTTTTTTTGCAATTGATTCATCAAGGAACATCGTAGCATCATTCTAAACAGTCTTGCAATGACAATTTCGTCAATCAATGCTTCCCATAACTCACACTCAATTTCACATTCGAACTCCGATTTTGGCATGCCGTCTGTCTACGGACTAAGTGTCTCGGGACCTACCTAACAGTCCTTCTGGAACATCCAAAAAATGTCTCGAACAAAAAGTCAACTTTTACTCACATAACCAAGGGCAAAATCGTCATTTTATATTCAAACTTTCAAATTTACATTTCTCGAATTTCCGGGGCGTCATAATATATACCAGCAATTATGTAATTTGCACTTCCTTATCTTCATATGGAACCTTTTCCCAATTTTCATAGCACACCGGATACTAACCCCTATTTCATTTCATAGGAGTGTATGAAGTTCAGGATTGGTAGGGACCTTCAATTTTGGATGAAATTCAACTTTAACTGGTATTCCACCGTTAGTCTCAACCATGTCATGTAGGCATCCCCCTATTGACTTCCTTGAAGTTACTGGGTTCCCATAAGTCGCTAAGTGCAGGCTACAACCACAGCCTCAAACAACCTATCCCATCAACACACGACACGACACAACACAATACGACACCACACCACACCTCACCAAACCACACCTCATCCCGAAATAGAATCCTATCCCCATTCCCCCGCCTTGAAAGACAAGTTATAGAAGACCCATGCCATTTAATGAGTAATGATAATATATATGCTTGTTTTCAACAAAGCGTATTGAAATTGCTCCCACAAATCCTGTAAAAGATTCCACCTTTGATATGTTTTGACTCTTACATGAAACGCTATAAGATGCAATGAGAACTACAAGCTACACGAACTTGCATTCCTAATCCTCTCATGCCCTACATATCTTTTTGTATATGCTTCATTCCTAGGTTAGACACAACCAATATTGATATTAGGATTAACGTTTATATCAAACTAATGGGAACCAAAAAAAAATAAATAAATAAAAACACTATACCTACGCTTTTTGGATAAGCAAATAAGCTTTAGCATCATATGCTATTAAGCTATAGGGATTTAACTTATGGACCAATAAAATTAAACTATGCATGTTATTATCACATTGTAAATGATAATCAAAATATTATCATTAAATATTTAAATAATGAATGTGCATGCATGCTCTGCAAAAATCTACATAATAACCATAATACCATATATCTTTGGGACTAAAGGATTCCTCCAGTATACTGATAGCTTCCAAGTGGAATGGCTCTACTTTATTAAATGCCTTGCTAACTCTATAGAGCTCTTCCTGAAACAATAACAACAGGAAAGTAACATTCCTCATTAAATGCAAGAGTCTAAAGGAAAACACCAACACATATACGATACTTTCGTTTAATATCCAACCATTTCCCCATAGTTTCTTTGTTAGCAAACACAACAGCCAAAAGCTTCTGGATCATTGAATTCATACTATTTAAAGTTGATAAATACAAATTTTACATTATATATAACTCAAAAAAGTTAAAACAAACAAAACTTGGATAAACACAACAAGCCCACTCGGTATGACAGCAAGCCTTCTTGGACCTATGAAATTTAAAATCTGCAAACATGTAACTGCATCATATTCGAATTCGAAACAAAAAAGGCCAAGGAACAGAATATTTACTATATCGAATTAATCCACGTCAAATACCTAGTTTTCTAATGTCTATCGGTAAAGTTTCATAATTCCCTGAACCGCCTAACAATTAACAAAGCTTCATTTAAGAACCAGTGTATAGAAGTCCTGAGAGCAAACCACTCATACATAGAACCAGTGAAGAAGTTAGGAGAAGAAATTTTGTACTATGAGGGCCCCAAACTAGCCCTAATTCTTATTTGAGTGATTAAATAACTTCTCTGTCCTAATTTTTTATGAAGTTATCAAATAAGCTTCATTATATATATATGAGGGATTAAATTGATAAATCTAATCCTATCTAACAGGTCCCATCCCTAATCCCTCAGGATTAATGTGGGATGACCTACTCCTGTCTGACACTACGTGTTAGACCAGGGATACTCCCGTGATCCACTCGGGGTTTTCAGAGTACGCAGCCTCATGTGATGCCTCGGTCTCTACTACAGCCCTCATATGCGATTAACCTGGAGGGTGCCAAAACCAATAAAAGTGTGAGTGGACAAAAATAAACAGTTTGGAAAACCAATTTCCGAAATCATTATTTAACCCTCCGTTTTATAAAGCATGTTTGCATAAACAATTAAACCATTTCTTTCCAATAAAATATTAACATATGAAAAAAAAAATTGATTTCATCATAAAACTAACATATGTGAAAATTTATGGACACAAAACAATAAATAAAAAAACGTGACGCATCCTCATATCTCACATCTGTCTCATACCATCATATCATCATCACACACGATATACAAGCAACGCGTGCAATCAAGCTCCAGGATAGCTCACGTCCGAGCACGTCCTTGTGAACACATCTACGACCAATGTTCATATCGTCGTGAACATATCAACAACCGATCTCATACATCATAAGCACTCCTGAGTCGAGCCTCCCACGACTGCTCGACAACATGCAATGCATCGTGACCTCTCCTGGGGAGGGGGGCACAGCGCATCCCGGAGGCGAGCAAAATATCATAGGGTCCTCTCTAGGGAAACACATTCACAACCGGATGCCCTCTCTGGGGAAATACATTCCTACCAAAGTCATATCAATCATCACAGAGAATGGTCATAGTAAAAACAGTGGAAACACATTTTCATAAACGGTTGTATCTCAAACGAAATCAGTTGTTTTGCATAGGGCCTCCGTCCAAAACATAGTTTTCACAAACATCATAAAAACCATGTCCAGTCCTCATTTCACAATACTCAAAATCATTATCCAAATTGGTCTCAAGCCCAAAATGTCTTTTTCTCGCAAATCCGTAAAATCGTTCATAAACCGAAATTTAAATCCATAAAATCATCAAGTAATGATATCAAATTATCAGTCAAATAATTTTCAACTCAAATCATACGATAAAGCATTTAAAACATTTATGCATGCATCACAGTTATAAAATAAAAGTCCACTCACACACGGTCCACGCTGCGCACTCAAAACCTGCGTCGTAATCCAAACCAAAGTCTCTGGGACCACTTGACCTATCAAAGTCACACTTTGGGGTCACTAGAAATCTATACAAGATCATACATAAACACCCCCTAAACCCCGGTACAATAAACGTGTCCCAAACAAACTTCCCGAGGAGAAAAACCTCCAAAACAACCATCAAACAATCTCCGATCAACCTGAAACCACCACCATTGGATTCAGATCGTCGAAACATTTTGAACAAGACCGATTTAACCTCAAAATTTGTGCCCACGCGCCGGTCAAAGTTCGGTCAACAAAAATCAACGCTAACGTCACTGTTGATGTCATCCTGACAGTCTACCACGTGGCACTCCCTAACTAGTGCCATATGTCACCCTCTGACACGTGCCACGTGTCACATGATGACATCATCACTGCCATGTCATCCTGCCAATCTTGACAAACCTCTGATATACTACCACATGGCACCAACTTACTAGTCCAAGTGGTCTGACAATGCTGACATGGCACTACCACGTCGATGCTGACTGGACTTGACACCTCTCCATGTGTCACCACATGGTTGGCCACGTGGCCTGACAAGATGACGTGGCTTGCCACATCATCATTGTCAACCTCTGGTACGATCAACCCAGACCTCTATAACGGGTCATTCGATGACACGACCCACCCTCAATCCCCCTAGATTAAGAGCTAAGTCATGCTTCCGTCTAACTTATGCATGACACGAAGACTAAACCGACGTCCAACATTCATGTGGTCGGACAAGGGATTCTCAACCGAACCGTTCGAAACGCCCAGATTTCCTAGAGTGCGCAGACTCTACTGTGGATCGCGTGTGTGATGTCTCCGTCTCTCTCAACCAACAGCCCGCACTGCGATAAACTAGAGGGTATAAAAAACATAAAAGACTGTGAGTGGACAAAAATAAATGATAGGTTTAAAAAACCGTTTATAAGAAAAGACATTTATACCCTCCGTTAAAAACACTAATGCATAAGTTTAGAAAACTATTTATAAGAAAAGACATTTATACCCTTTGTTAAAAACACTAATGCATGCATATAAAGCCAGTTCATTTCCAAGATAATCAAAAATATTTATGCAAACCGAATTCATTTCCTTTTCTTAAACCCCGGGCCTCAGCCCAAAACCATTGAAGTCCATAGTATCTAGGTCATAGCCCAATCACCGGAAAATCATTAGTGGAAATCATCATTATTAAAACACCATCAAGTTATCTTCGAAAACCCAAAACACAATTGGAAACATATTTCCATCCATCGAACCTGCTGGATCTATCCGAGTCTTTAAACTCAATCCAGGCCTTAATATAATCCGAGTCTTTAAACTCCCGAGTCTTTAAACTCAATAGGCCTACGAGGGAAATATCAATATCCGAGTCTTTAAACTCAATCCGGGCCCGCCCCCGTCATAATCATATCCGGGTCTTTAAACCCAATAACCAGATCCAACAAATCCAATCCAAAACCATTTTAAAATCATTTTCCATATCCATGTCCAAATCTGAATTCGAAATCACCATTTTGAATTTCCAACCGAATCCGAAATCAGCATCCCGAATCCCAATCCGGAATCATATTCATCATCCATTTCCAAATCCGAATCCGAAACCATCATTCCGTAAGTCGGCATCTGAAATAATCATTTCGGGCCCAAATCCGGAAATCCACTTTCAAGTTTCAAACCGAATCCAGAATTGTCATCTTGAAATCCGTTTCCAAACCCCGAAGTCAAGTTTATTGAAACCACTTTTATGAACTGGGCTTCAAGGCCGAATCACTTTTCCAAAATTCATTTTTAAATCATTGAAATCAAATCATATTTCAAATCCCAAAATCAAATCATCAAAACCACGATCAAATCACAACATAAATCGAAACCTCGGAAAACGTACAATTCCGTAAATATCTCGAAATACGTGCAAAACCGTAAATCAACAAGCTCATAATCAAAATCATAGAATTACGTATAGAAAACATATAAAAACATTTATGCATGCATCATAAGTTAGAAAGCAAAGTTCACTCACAGACCATTACGGCGTTTCCTCGATACGCGCGCACTTATTGTCAGGGCCCACCCCTAATCCCCTAGGATAAGGGACTAAACTCTGCTCCCGTATGACAACCCAAAAACGAAAGACCGAAACAACCTCACGAAAACCACAAATTTATATTGTCAGACGCAGGAGAATTTAAAATATCCCAGAGTCAGCAGTTATACAGAGCATAGTACCAACTTAAGGAAAACAAGCCGATACACAGAGTACACGCACAACGGAAAACTTAAATCACTCCGGGGTCACTCTCGAGTATTCTATGCCTCTGACGCTGCCTCAATGTCAACCCCCGAGCTAGCTACACGACCTGGAGGGCAATTAAAAACCAGAAAGTGTGAGTGGACCATAAATAAAAATAATAGTTTCCAAAAACCATTTCATAAGCAAACCAGGGTTTTAGCCCTCCGTTTTGAAAATATACATGCATAACCCATTAGTTGAAAATAGTCATAAATCACATAAGGATCGTCATAAAAATAATTGCAGAATCATCATAAAACCAGTTATAGAAATCACGTCAGAAACATCATAAAACCACATCATAAAGCATAAATACCAAGCAATCCGATCAAACCTGCTGGACCTATCTGAGTCTTTAAACTCCCGAGTCTTTAAACTCAATCCAGGCCTCAATTGACAGGACTCATCCCAATCCCCCCGGGATTAACGCGGGATGACCCTGCTCCCGTCTGACACGGAGTGTCAGATACGGGATACTTCCGACCTTTGCCCTCCCGGGCTATCAGAGTACGCCAGGATCCGGAGGAGGTATGTGATATCTCGATCTCTGCTACAGTCCACACCGTATCCAACCTGAAGGGTATTAAAAACAGAAAGACTGTGAGTGGACAAAAATAAAGAGTTTATAAAAATATTTCATAAAAGACCTTTATACCCTTCACTAAAAAGCATGCATGCATGATATCTCGATCTCTGCTACAGTCCACACCGTATCCAACCTGAAGGGTATTAAAAACAGAAAGACTGTGAGTGGACAAAAATAAAGAGTTTATAAAAATATTTCATAAAAGACCTTTATACCCTTCACTAAAAAGCATGCATGCATAGTAAAATCATTTATCCACTCATATATGTTAAAACATCCATAATTAGGGTCTCAGCCCCAAAATTCTGTAAATACAAGTTATACGGGCTCCTGCCCAAAACCATTTACAGAAAACCATAACACAGTGAACATATGTGGGATCTCAGCCCAAATCCATTTATCATTATAAACACAATTTCCCAAAATCAATTGAAATCATGTTTATCCATTATATTTCATATCCAGAACCTGTCACGGTAAATATAGAGCTACACGTGTGCTAACCGGGGTCTCAAACCCAAGTCTCTCCAGGGTCCACCCAGGTCAGTGTCCGTATATCAATGACCCTCCCTGGAGGTAACGAACCATGCCCATCTTGAGAGTAAGGAACCTAACTGGGGGGCGACTCCACTCAGTCAGTGCTCCGTGACTACTCCGGGGTCCACCCAGGCCAACGACCCTCCCCGGAGGAGACAATCATATATAAAGGATGGAATATGAAAAACCTTTTGAAATCATTATTTAAATCTTTCCAGGATTCATGCCCGGCCCCCATAAGCCGTCATAATCCATAAAATCCTTTCCGAGGGTTCATGCCGGTTCCCATAAACCGTCATGAACCATAAAAACCATTTGTAATACATACCTGGGCCCTAGGCCCTAGGCCCGAATCCACATAGAAACTGGACCTCAAGTCCGATTCGTAAACCAACTGGGCCTCCGGCCCGATTCCGTAAATCAAATGGGTCTCGAACCCGAGTTTACCTTTTCGAATCCAAAACCATTTCATGAAATCATATCCAAAACCCTAGGTATGGAAAATCAGTGTAAAACTGAAAAATCTCGATTTACGTGCAAGCACGTAAATCGCCTCGAAATACGTGAAACTATATAATTCACAAATATCCAAATCAACATTATCAAATCACATTCATTATCCTTTTGGAAATCCAAAACCATTTCATTTAGACCAATAAAGACGTACGGACCCGTATAGGCACCGTAAAGGGCCGAAACCTCAAAATATGTGCCTATACGTAACCACACATCCAAATGCACTCATGGCATCACAAACAAGTATTTAAAACATATAATAAACATTTATGCATGCACCAATTTAGAAAACAACGTCCACTCACAGACCGTCCGAGCTGCCGCCTCGATTTGCGTGCCATAGGCTCTCCCGAGCCGATCGTTGTCACCGGGACTCCCAAACCTGTCCAAATTTTAATAGAAGGTTACTAATTACTTAATTAACCTCCTACCAAAGCCCCGTAATTTTCCCGAACTTTTAACTATTTTTAAACCGACCATAAACATTCTGATGCCCCGAAACATATCGAGACGGTGTCCGATTGACACGAAACGAGTCCCAAAATGTTCGTTACATCGAATAGAAGATTTCCCGTGTTGAAAACTTTCCCAAATTAAGGCCCACGCGTCCTCACGAGCCCCTAGAAGGTCGAAAATACTGTTCATCATCACCTACCCTGAAAAACCGGGTTTTTTCTGGTTTTGGACCGGTTACTGTAGCAGTACTGTTCCGAACCGGCGAGAATTTTTCAGGGGTTTTCCTGCCCTATTTTGGTCCGATTTCAACCCTAATTAATCCTATAATTCATATCTCTTCATTCCCTATCATTTTTACTAATCAAAACAACCTAAAACTACACAAAACTCATGGTTCAAGAATTGAACCATACGGTTCAAGCTTTCCAAAACTGTACCATGGCTGTACAGCCACCCAAAGCTAATCAAAACCTTCCTAACACAATCCTAATAACTCATTTAATTCATTGGAAGCAACCAAAATGACCCATAATATATATATATATATATAATTTAAATGGAGTTTGGAGCCGTACCGAGAACCCTCTCGGGTTCCTCCTCCTCTAGCCGCCGTGGGCGGCGGTTCAGGCCTCCAGGCCGGCCACCTCAGCTCCCTCAGTCTCCCTGGTCCTCACGGCTGGTCATGGGTTAAGGTGGGATGGGTTTTGGGTTGCACAAAGATGGAGAAATGGTGGGTGTGTGTGTGAGATCGGGTGGTTTTGAAAACAAGGAAGGAAATGATCGATGCATGAATGTATATGGGTGGCCTGTGGATGGGTGGCACTTGTCACTCATCCATAGGGCAAGGATTAAATATCTGGGCCCCCACTAAGTCCAAAAGTTAACTCGTTTCGTAATTCGTGCAATAGTGCACTTGAACTTCCGTGAACCGTAATTTCGCCGTCGAACGTCCGAATTCGACGTGCCGCCTGTCTATGGATTCGTATCGTCCTTATCTACGTAATAGTCCTTGGCCCTCGGCCATTGGACATCCCGGTCAAAAAGTCAACTATTTGGCCCTTTTAACTAAAATTACCAAAATGCCCCTAAACTTCCGAAAGTCATAACTTCCTGCTTGAACGTCGGAATTGAACGTGCCACCTGTCTATGAACCCGTGACATCACGAACTACGTCACGGTCATCGGTCAAAGTCCATTTGACCGCCCGAATGAAAAGTCAACATTTTGCCAAGACGAAGGGCAAAACGGTCATTTCGCATCGTTCGTCCGATTTAGCCTAACTAATCACCGATTAACCTCACTAATCGTGATTAGTCACTAATCTAATCATGGAATTTGGGACGGGTCGTTACATCAATAATATCCGAGTCTTTAAACTCCGAGTCTTTAAACTCAACAGGCCTACGGGGGAAATATCAATATATCCAAGTCTTTAAACTCCGAGTCTTTAAACTCAATCCGGGTCTTTAAACCCAATCTGGGCCCATCCCCCGTCAATCACAATATCCGGGTCTTTAAACCCAATAACCAGATCCAGCAAATCCAATCCAAAACCATTTGAAAACCTTTTCTAAATTCATATCCAAACCCGAATCCGAAATCACTGACCCGAAGCCCTTCCGGCATCCAGAACCGTCATTCCGAACCCAAATCCGGAATTCCACGTTTCAACTTTAAAACCAAATTCCGCTTTCCGAAATCCGATTCTAAAACCGAAACCTTGATCATCGAAATCATGTTCCAAAACCCCTTTATAATCATTGAAAACCCTTATCGTTTGAAATCCCAAAACCATAGCATCATAATCAGAAGTCAAACATTTCTCGTAAAACATGTTGAAAACTGTATTTTCTCGAAAAACGTGAAATTAAGTAAAACAGTTATAGCATATTCAGTAAACATCAAATCACATATAAAACCGTAAAACAAGTAATTAAAAGCAGTTATGCATGCTCAGTTATAGAGAAGTGGTCCACTCACAGATACCGGGTACGTCACTCGCGTCCTGTACGTCCCGTATGTTCCTCAGCCTCCTCGGGGATTACCGATCCTGTCAACAGTCACCAAAATACGTCACTAACACATCCACTAAGATTCTTCTAATTTTTTCCCCAATTTTCCCGAACTTCTAAACACAATGAATCGAGACCCTAAACCTTCAACCTTGTCGAACTAACCTCAAATGACGTCCGATTAACCCGAAACCTATCCCAAAAGATCCATTATAACATTTAGACCAAAAACCTAGTTGACAGTTTCCCCAGAAACCGCCGCACGCACCTCCACGTGCCGCCCAAAGTGGCTACGCGTGGGCCTCAAGCGCCTGCACAGTCACTGTTCATCTTCAACCTCTCGACCTGTGCACTGTTCTGGACCGGCGTGGCAGGTTCTCCGCCGTCCGCCGTCCGTTTTCCTTCCTTTTTCCTCCCCTAGCTTCGTCCTATCCTAAGCAATTCAATCCAACCTTAAAAACTCGACATCACGACCTAAAACACACCTCCCTAACTCAAACCCGTAACCTCCCAAAACTCTGTTCTTCCTCCCGGCCACCCGTGTACTCCCCTGTCACGGTGTCGACGTTAAACGACTCCTAGGGGCCTACTGAACTCACCAGACCTCACCAAACACCTCGACTCAGCCCCTACCTTCACGACTATCGATTTGAATCTAAATGACAAAACAGAGCAAGCAACAGAGTTTGATGAAATTACATGTGCTCAGGCCGCTGTCGTGAGCCCTGCTGGGTCTGTTCGACTCTCCTCCGTCCTCACAACGCCACCACGGGTCCAATTTGACGGTTTAGTCACGGGAAGTGCACAACCGTGCACGGTGGTTCTGTCCTCCCTGTTTATCGGGTTCTGCTTATCTCACACACACACACAGTTCCACCCAGAACCACTCATTAGTTCTCCCCTCATCTCTAGTCCCTCACTCGATCACTAAAACACACAAACACAAACTACACTCGATCAATTCCTCTCACTGTCTCACCCTCTGTTTTCCCTCTTCGAATTCACGATACATACACTGCACAGTTTTAAAACACCCATGCACACTTGTGTATAAACCACTACACACACACACCACGCGTCACAATCCCAAGGGCCAAATCTAAAATATCCAATTAAAGCCTGGACACTTGTCCTGATCCTATTTGTACAAATCCCAATGTGCAAAAGATCAAAATGCCCCTACTTGTGAGTCAAAATTACGATTATGCCATTGTCGTTCTAGACCTGTATCTCGCCCGTCCAATGTCCAATGAAAATGTGCCACCTGCCGTTGAATTCAGGACGAGGAGATCTACCTAACGGTCTTCGGTCTATGTGTCAAAACCTCGTTACACGAAAAGTCAACGTTTCCCCCTATTTTACCCAAATTACGATAATGCCCTCAACCTTCCGAACATCATAACTTCCTCCTCGGATGTCGGAATCGGACGTGCCACCTGTCTACGAACTCGTGACGTCCCGAACTACGTCACGGTCATCGGTCAATGTCCAATTGACCACCCGAACTCAAAGTCAACATTTTACCCAAACCAGGGGCAAAATCGTCATTTTACGCTAACGGTCCAACTAAACACCGATTAGGCTCACTAATCCGTTATTAATGACTTTGCTAATCCCGGCTCTCGGGACGGGTCGTTACACTTATGTCGTTCCAGCTAATCCGCTATGACCGGCTTTCCTAACCTGTCCAAATCCCACAATAAGGTCACTAACCACTTCATTAGGCTTCTACTAAAACCCAGTAATTTTTCCAAATTTTAACTATTTTTAATCGAGGCCTAAAACCTTCGGACATCTCAAAACTTATCGAGACGATGTCCGAACGACTCGAAACCAATCCCAAAATGTTCGTTACATCGAATACTTTAAAAGTCGTGTTGGAACCATCCTCAAAAACCGTGCCACGCGCCCTCACGCACCAGGTTACTGTTCATCTTCAAGCTCAGTCAAACTGGTCTGAACCGGTTCTGCACATCTGGTCCAGCCATGAACCGGTGTGAGCGGTTTAACTCTATTCCTGCATCTTTTCTATCCGTTTTAGCGTCTAACTAATCCTATAGCTTTAGCACAAGATTTCCTATCGATCTACCTATCCAAATAATGAAAGGAGGGCCAAAAGCATACCTCTCGAACTGTGATCAAAACCGTGAAGTTCCTCCGTCGTGTGACCACGATTCTGGCCACCCCCTTCCGTGAATTCACACCCAACCAACTCCTTTTCACGTCCAAAACCTCATCCAAAACATTAAAGTAAGCAATAGCCAATAAATTCTCACCATAATCGACTTCAACTCATGCTTTTACTGGTTTCGTCATTACCGTCTCTTGTAGGTCTCGAAACCAAGCCCATTCAACTCTCTGAACCTTCAGAAACAATTTCCCATCAAATTCATCCAGCAAAACCCATCAGAACATGATTGCCAATTTCAATTGACAAACAGAACTTCACGGGTTTTTGTTTTAACCCGCCGTCGTGGCTCCACCGTGGACACCACCACGTTCAAGCTCGACCTCCTCTCACCTTCCTTCACACATCACTGGTCAGGGATGGGCCTTGGTTCATGGTTTCACGCTCACCCTCTGTTTGCACTCTGTTCCCTCTCAAAACTGTATAACACCATTTATACCCGTATATCAATTGTATGAGGCGGCTGTACACACTTCTACAACTATCCAGAGAAGGACATGTGTCCAAATCTCAGTAAACAACCATCCCTAGGTAGCCACATGTCCATTTATCACTAGGCATAGATCCCAATGCATTAAAAGGACCAAAATGCCCCTGCCTTCATAAATTACCATTTTGCCCTTCGCTTATTTAGACCAATAACTAAATCATCCGAAGTCCAATGGCCACATGCCGCCTGTCGTTGTACTCAGGGAATTGAGATCTACCCAACTGTCCTCGAAATGCGTGAAAAGTCCATGTCGTATGAATAGTCAACAAATTGCCCCTTTTCAATTAAATTACCAAATTGCCCTTGAATTTCTGAGCGTCATAACTTTTTCCGCGAATGTCGAAATCGGACGTGCCACCTGTCTATGAACTCATGACATTCCGAACTGCATCACAGTCATCGGTCAAAGTCCATTTGACCGTCCGAACAAAAAGTCAACTGTTTGCCCAATTCCAGGGGCAAAATCTTCCTTTCGCACCTTCCGTCCGAAAGTACTCAACTAATCACCGATTAACTTTACTAATCCGTCATTAACTACTAATCTAATCCCGATTTCCGGGACAGGTCATTACATTCGACCCTTATGCTTGACTCGACTCATTCTACCCCATTTCTCAACCCAAAACTCACCATTGTTCGACCTACTTACTCGTCTCTAACCCAGAAAGTGTTCTACGACCTCAAAACTAAGAAACCATACGCGAAATCGCCTGGCCAAGCTTGATCCTTCACGGCCAAACTTCGAACCAGTCCCATAGTCTGTCCAGTGGTCCTTAACCTTTCATTTTCGATCTTGCAGGCTCGTATAAGCTCAGAGAACACGATGGGACTTAAGTACATGATTCTAAAGCCTAAAAACAAAAACCCAAAACCTAAGCTAGAAGGGTTCATGGGTTTACCTTTTTCTCTTGGTTTTGCTAGCCATCGTTCAGTGCTCCAGCTTCATCCTCCGTCGTCTCTCAGTCCTCCCTCACTCTCAGTCTCTCTTAACCAGCACCATCGGGTGAACCAATGAAGGAAAATTGTGGGGGTGAGGGTTTCAGGTATGTTTGAAACAAAAAAGGGAAGGGAGGTGCAGATGCATGTATGTGGAAGTAAGGGTCATTGGGTGAGTGACACTTGTCACTCACCGTATGGTCTGTACAAAGATATTTTGGGTTCAACCAAAAACACTAAAAGTAACCTACCTCGTAAAATGTGCTTTTGTAAAATCCAATCGAACCTTTCGTGATCCATAACTTTCCCGTACAACGTCCAAATTCGACGCGCTACCTATCTACGGACTCTTAATCCCTCGATCTATGTAATAGACCTCGGTCCACGTGCAATTGACCTCTTAGGTCAAAAGTTAATATTTTCCCTTTTAGGGGCGAACTCGTCATTTCACCTCGACTAATCTCGATTAATCTCGATCAATCCTTAATTAAATCTTGATAATCACGAAGTTTCAGGATGGGTCGTTACACTATCCCTAATCCTAGTCCTAATTCTATCACAAATTTATGTACTTCTTCTCCTATAAGGATGTTAATAATTATCAAGAACTAGTGTATTAATCCTTAGAGGACGTTAACAATTAACAAAGCTTCACTTATCAGTTTGTTTTTAGGGAAAATTCTGAGGGCTCCAATCTTTCCACATAGATAAAAATAGAGACAAAATTTCCTACTCTAAGAATTTAAGAACCTCATACAAACTCATTCGCATTCGAGAAATTCGAAAGCAATCTTAAATCATCAAACCCAAAGAAATTGACCCAAAGAAATTGATCAAAAAAATTGAATAAAAAATCCTAAAGAAACTAACCCAAACACATCAATTAATCAAATTAGGAACCAAAATTAAAATCCCAAAACTACTTACCCCTACGCTACGAGAAGGAGAACGAGAATTCGGAGTAGGACATCGTTGTGGATGGAAAACCGAAAGTTTGGGGAGGGTTCTGCTGCTGCTGCGCTTAGGAAATTAGGGAGAGATTTAGAGAAGATGGAGAGGAAATTAGTGAGTGGGAAGTATGCCTTTCACGTCTTGCTGAAGGAAGGCTGTTTCACGTCTCATTGAAGATACGCATATAGTCGCCCGAAAAAGTACCCTTTGGTATATATTTTACGTTTTGTTTTTTCTTTTATTCGTTACTATTGGGTTTTGCCTCTAATACTAAGTCTAAGCACGAGTCTCCCCGCTTGATTAATTTTTTTTTTTGTGTATTCCCTTTTTTAGTTTTTGTGAGGAATTATAGAAGAATATGCGACACACATTTTTCGCATTTTCACAAATTCACAAATTCATTCCTGCCAAATAATGCTAAATTATCCGTGACGAATTTAGTTTTTCTCTAACTTATTTATCTATAATTTTACTTATAAGTGACCCTCCAAAAAATTCCTCACAAATTATTACCAAATGTGAGGAATTCATGGGTGCCACAAATTAATTGGTCACAGTATCCTTTTTTTTGTAGTGCAAAACGGAAAATATTGTGTTAGAGGAGATGTGTCGTGTCATATATGTATAAAAACAATTCGATAAATTGAAAAGATGGTACGATGTGGTACCACTAGAGTGAGATGTAAATATTTTTCATATATAAATTAATGACAAAAAAAAAGTAAATTAAAGTTGTAGTCTAACAGTTACTTTCTAACTTTCTTTTGATTTCCATCAAGTTGTATATACGTAATTATGCAGGTATTAAACATATATAAAGTACCATACCATTACCAAGGAATTTTCGTCCAAAAGTTGATCTCATATTGACTTTTGACATAGATATATCAAATTGTTATATATATATATATATATATATTATAATTAGAGCTAGGAATTTTCTAAATGAGCATTTCAAGATTATCTCTTAAATTCCATCTTACTCACTTCGCCCTAGCGTACTACATGGAGACTCGCAGAGGAAAGAAAAGATAGATAATAGCAGCCCAAATAGGCCTTACGAAACTACCAGCACATAAAAAATCAACAAAATTAAAGGACATTTAGCTATTCATACATATAAAATGAATTAACAATTTTGGTGACAATAAATATTTTAATGACGAATCGTTTATTTAGTTCATACATATGAATGACTAAATAATTACAAATTTTGTTGATTTTTTTTGCATTAATGATCTTGAAATAATGATTTAGGAATTGAATGGTTTTAATTATAATATATGTATAACCAGTGGCAGACCGAAGAAGGGGCAAGGAGGGTCACTTGACCCTCCTACGGTCGGAAATTCTTCGTTGATCTAGTAGGTTGACCCCTGTCCTTCTCTAACTTTACTCAAAATTGTTTATACATGACATTTTCAAAGGCATTTTCAAGGGGCACCTCATCGTATTGGAGTGTGGAAGAAGGCGGAAGAAGGCGTGTGAAAGTGACGCCTTCTTTGGTTCTCTGCGTTCTCAAGAAAGAAGACGGCCTCGCAATTGAAAATTGTCTTTTAGGTTTTGTGCACCAAACAACATCGTTTATGGTTAATCCTTTAACCTTACATGTTTCTATTTAATTGTTTCCTTTCATTTTCAAAGTTTTATAGAAAAATTATATGTTTTATAGATAAATTATATGTTTTATGGATATTATTAGAGTATTTCGTTAACCCTGATAAATAGCCAACCAATTAACAACCTCCATATCCTTTCTTATTATTAACTTTTCAAATTTCATTTTAAAATCTTTTAACTATACCGTTTTCTTTATGTATTCCAATATTATGCTTATATTGTTTTTTTTTTCCCAATTTTAAATTATTTTACATGAAACTAAACCTTGGTTAGAAAAACTAAGTATTCGAAGTTTTGGGATTGATGAGAAATATTCTGTGTATAATCTTATAATAATTAACTAAATTTTGGTCAGAAAAATTAAGTATTTTAATTTTTAGGATTGATGTGTTATACTATTTTTCTGTGAAATTTCTCTCAAAGTTTTAATCCGACCAAACCACATTTGGTGTACTCTATCCTCAACATACAATTTAAATTTTTGATGATTATTACTCCTTTTTATGGGAAAAGGTGAATATTGATATAGCAATGCTTCGCTAAACTTTGGCTAATAAAACTGTTTGTAGCAAGGTAGATTGATTTTTTTGGGTAATTACCAAGTTAGATTTTAAATTTACATTATCAATAAAAAAATTATGTTAGGAAAAAAAATCTTATGCTTTAACATAAGTTCAAAATTCTGTACATTTTCAATATCTAACTAGCCAACATTTTGTTTATTATGGTTTGTTTTGATTATAAAAAAAAAGGAAATCTTTACATATTATTGACCCCATCAACAAAAATTCTGGGTCCATTAATGTGTATAATAATAATTAAATAAATCAAAAAAGTGTTATAAGGAGATATTACCAAAATGAAATACAAATATTGTTTTTTAACGGAGCTACCCCAACTTCGTCAGTGCCTCAATTTTGTCATAGACCTAAAAACTCTCTTTCCTTTTCCGTACACACACAAAACTTATTACGTATTTCCATCTGCTTATAATATATACACAGAAGAAGTAATTTTTCAATACATAATCACACTTTTACTTAATATATATTACTAATCGTAGATTATCATAAATACGAGGCCGTATTGCAGTCGCACAAGTACTGATATATGCACGTAAACCGGTACACGTACGTGGTCTTGTTTCAATAGTTAAAACCGCGGCTAAAGGACCAAGAAGGCAACAAGTCAAGTACGAAGTCGCGTTGGCCTTAATTAATGAATTGCCCATGCAGTTAAGTACTTTTCCAGAAATTGGTTTATGGAGCCGCGTAAATTGAGACTGCATATCTGCATGCAACGTTTTCAAATAAGGCTGCCAATTAATAAGGGTTTATATATTAATAATTTGATTGAGCACCACGTACCCTAGCTAATGACAAAGCCCGGCCACATATATGAGGATGTTTCTAGCAACTAGTTTGGAAAAATTTAGGGCTGGGCACATGGAACCAAAATACCGAAATCGTACCGTTTCAGATCAAACCATACCGAAAAAAAACCGAATAGTAAAACCGTTGTATGATTGGTACAGTACCAAAACCGTACCGATATAATTCGGTACGGTTTCGGTATCAATATTTTAAAAAACCGTCCCGTACCGATACCGTACCGAATTATAATATTTTTTTAAATAATTAAATTTATTTCTTATTGGTTTATTAGGCCTTCTTCAAGAGTTGATATGACCATACATGTCTTAATTTAGCTTCTAAGAGTTGATATCTTCAACTTAGTGCAACTTTTTCAATACATATTTGAAAACTTAAGTCCTTCATAAATGTAGTTTTGTTTTTTCTTTAGTCTTTTCCTTGCTTTATAATCACAAACAAAATTTTGGCTCAAAACCGAAACCATACCGAAACCGTACCGAACTTAATTGGTACGGTACGATCTGGTTTCACTTTCAAAATATTGAATACCGAACCGTACCGTACCGATTAAAATTAAATGGTATGGTTCTGGTATCGATCAATTTTGTACCATACCGAACCGTGCCCACCCCTAGAAAAATTCAAGTTTGGCGAATAACTACGGATCGAGACCAAATTCGAGCTCTTCAGGGGCTAGGTCTTGTCATTGGGCCGGATCGGGTAAGTCCGATTCAAAATTTTTGGGCTTGGACCGGGCCTGGCCGGGCCTGGCCGGGCCTATTTCATAATTTAAAAATACCGGGCCGGGTCGGGCGGGCTTGATCATAAATATGAAAGCCCATGTCTTTTGTCGGGCCGAGTTTGGGTCAGGCTTTTATCGGGCTTTACGGGTCGGGCCTACTAAGCCCATTGGGCCGGGCCTACTAAGCCCATTTGTACCTACCTAATTGTAAAGAAAAAAATGAGTTGAGTTTAAATATTATTATCGAATATTGAAATAAGCTAATGAGGGGTACTATTGAATTTGAAGAATTGACTTAAATTTTCGACCATAAAGCCGAGATAAGATAAGCAGGTCGCTAAGAAAGTCAAAGACCTAGTGAGTTTTTTTGAATTTAGGGTTAGGGTTTGGTTTGGGCATTGGACTTTTAAATGACACTAGGTTGAGATTTGGTTGGAGTTTTGGATTTTGACTATAATAGAGTAACAAAATTGGATTGGGTATCAATTCTTAATTTATAATTATTTTATATTTTCGGGCTTATGGGTCGGGTTTACCTGGGCGGGTCGGGCTGGGCTGGGCTTACCGGGCTTTATCGGGCTCGGGCCTAGCGGGCTTGAATACCCTAAGCCCAAGTCCAGCCCGTCAACATGCGGGCCGGGTCGGGCTTTTTGTCATCGAGCCTATCGGGTACCCATAAACCCGTGGGCTTTTGGGCAAAATGATGAGGGCTATCAAGGGCGCACCAGATTCATTTACTCTTTCTTAATTAGGAGGGGCCAACTATATATATATATATTGATTATTGATAGGTTAGAAATATAACTATATATACTCTTTAATTTTTTTTTTTTTTTTAGAGCTGGACCTGATATCATAAATATGTAATACACGTACAATAAATTGACTTATATTGCGTCACAAATTGATCACTTATCAATCTAACGATGACATGATGGGTCACTATATATTGTTTAGCTGAACATGCAATCACGTACGTAATGATCAAGAGATGAGGAGGAAGAAAATAAAATATATACATCCAATGTTTAATTATTTGCCATTTTCATGTACATATATGACTTTTCCTCCAAATCTCTAACTCATTAAGTTGACAAGCATATATTAGACATCTAGACATACTCTAGAATGCAGGATTTGATCACAAAATCTACACAAAATAATTAACTATATATATAGATCACTTTCATTTCCTCTTCGTATGTTATTAATTTATTTTATCAATATAATATTTTCATGAAACGAGATGTAATATTATATATTACATATATGATGAGAAAATAATATATTAATTAATATTACTCATTGATATAATATCAGATGTTTTAATATATTATTAATATAATTATCGATATTTTTATCGAGAATCTAGCTTGATCTAGCTATAATAAAACGAGATTTTCTTTAAAAATAAGCAACAAACAAGTTTGAGAGAGCTAGATATGAGGATGAACTTGACCATATGCATCGATATACTCTTATGAGCCCTGTGGTGAAGGCAATGTAAATTGGGAAAACACAAAGAAGCAGAAGAAAGTTGATTCAAGCACTTTCATGATCACTTCCAATTCTATAAATGATATTTTCCATTGATGAAGACAGGCAAGATCTTAACTTGTAATATTATATATGCAATAGAGAGGTATATATATATATGTTCCCTAAGATGAAGGTAAACATAACACTTTCCGGAAATCTCATTGACATTTGACAGAGCCACCCCAACTTCTTCAATCTTGCCAGCTGTTGCCACGACCTAAAATAATTTCTTTCCGGCAATAATGCATTTTTCTGAAGTTTGTATGATCGATCGTAACATTATTACGTGATCATTACTCATCATTCTAAATATATAGAATATCAATTTTAAAGGGACACGGATCCTTTTGAGATCTAACAAGGATCATTGTATCCTGATCGTTAAATTAGATCCATCGGTTAGAAATTTGTTTTGATTTTCTCTCATTTTCACCACTAAATCCAAAATATAATCCATATACAATTATCCTCATTTTGTCAGATCTCTAGAGAATCCTTCTCCATTTTGAGCTACCTATATATGATGACAAATATGTAAGAAGTTGAGATTTCACCTCAAAATCAATTGACAATGAAGGGAGTAGCCTAAGATCATATAAGACACAAATTGTAATTGTGTTTTTCCGATGTGGAATATTTTCCACACATCTCAACATGCCCCCTCACGTGTGGCGGATTTTCCAGTTTATCACGTGACGATTTGAACATCTCAACACACTCTTCACGTACGTATGGCGGAATTTCCAGTCTATCACTCGACGATTTGAATGTGAACATACAACACGTATGACGGTTAAGCCCTCATGTGGGATAACCCCGTTCTGATACCATGTAAGAAGTTGACGTTCCGCTCCAAAACCAATTGGCAATGGTGGGAATAGTCCAAGATCATATAATACACAAATTATAGTTGTACTTTTTCAATGTGAGACATTTTTCTCACAACTCAACAAAATATAAAGCAGGTAGCTAGCATCCGAAAATAGGTTACAATCAAAACAGCCGCATATGATGTAATAATACAAGATTTAATTTCCAGTAGTTTTGAAATTCAAGTCGGGCGGACGGGGAGACCGATAATCCGAGTTCATTCCAGTAGGAATAAACTAATTAAACTTATATATATACACTAATTAACTATACCAGTATCCAGAAACCTCTTGGCTCTTGCTCTCATGATCGTACATATCATCGAAAAGTTGATCTCATATTGACATTTGACAGAGCCACCCCAACTTCCCCAGTTCCTCAATCTTGACATAGACCTAAAAAATCTCTTTCCTTTTCGCTGAACATGACAATCATTACGCATTTACATCTACTTATATACACATGGCGTACAATTAAGCTAGTAATTATTAATCAATATTTATTCATATATATACGTGAAAGGATAGGCGCCTGTATTAATCGCCCATCTATAAATATATATACTTCTTCAGAAATTAGTTAGTTTCTCAAACCTCGTAAATTGAGACTGCATCTGCATGCAACGTTTTCAAATGAGGCTGCAAATCAAGGGCTTGTATTTGCTCTCTAGTCTTGAGCACAAGCCTAAATAACTAAGTAAATATATATATATATATATATATATATGACGGAATAAACTAGAATGTTTCTAGCTAGCTTCAAGTTTAGGGAATATTCAAGTTTGGCGAATGGCTAGGGAGACTAATTCGAGCTCTTCAGGCCCCTACGTTCATATATTACTCTTTCTTAGAGGAAAAAACAATTAATAATATATATTTACATTTTTAATAAGAAGTATGTTGTGCCGGCCGGTATCGACACACGTACTAAAAAATATCTGGAATAATTGTGTTGAGATGACATGAGTGTTTCAAATTATGTTGGATTTGATTTAACAAAAAAGAAAAGAAAAGAAAAAATTAGTACTTTCGACTTGGACTCTAATTATAACTATACATTTTGTGATTTGGCCACATTTATGTGAAAGGTACGTATTATTATATTATTTTTTATTAGGGAAAGCAAATTTAGCCATGAAAAAGAACCGACATAATCAATCAGAATCCTTAAATATATAATTATATATACTTTTAATTTCTTTTAGAGCTAAATATCTGATTAATATACAATAATTGTAGATTTGTAATAAATTACTAATAATAAATAATATGTCAGAAATTGTTCACTTTATCGATCTGATATTCACGTGATAAGTTTAACTTAATCATTACGTAATTAATGATGAAGAGAGGAGCAAAATAAAACACATGCAATGGTTGATTATTTGCCATTTTCATGTACAAATATAAGACTTTTCCTCCAATAATTCATTAAGTTGACAAGCATTAGACATCTAGCTAGATATACGTACTCTAGAATGCAGGATTTGATCACAAAATCTATTTCCCAAAAGGACAGAACAACTAAACCATATTATAGATCCACTTGGATTTTCTCTTGGAGAATAAGAGAGCTAGAACAACTGACTCACTAACTATATATAGATGCATATATAGAAATAATTCTCCCTGTACTGTTACTGAAATATATAGGATCGGATATCGATATTTTTATTTATCTTATTAAATATAATATTTGCATGAAAATGCATGGTTATTATTCTTAGATTTGCTGTTCTTGAAGCTGGTTTTTCACAGAGAGAAGAAGAAGAGAGGGTTTTGAGAAGAAGATGAAGAGGGTCGAAGAAAGAGAGAGAGAGAGAGAGAGATTGAACAAACAGATTAGGGAGTGTATTCTCACATTACTTTCGTACACTTACTAATTCTTTGTTATATACTTATGATCAGGCATTACTTAATGCCTAAGCTATCGTCCTAAACATGTGCTAACTGTTAACTAACCCTAACTGAATTACTAACAGCCTAACTAATCGTGACAGCTGGTTGACAGCAATGGTTTTGCACACATGGGTGATGTGGTGCGGGTTCACTTGTTGTACCAACATGGTACGGGAAGCAGCAACACAATATGGACCACGGGACCTGCACAATGGACCACGGGACCTGCACACCATGGACCACGAGATGCTGAGTGATTCTTTCGTACACGGTGCAGTAGGAATCTCACCGTACATCCCCCCTCAAGCTGATGCGGGAAAGGCGGTGAGCATCAAATTGAACGTGTGCTGACAGAACAAGTCTTCATCCAGAGCTTTGGTGAAGATATCTGCAACTTGATCACAGGAGGACACATGCTGAACATCGAGATCTCCCTGAACCACCTGCTCTCTTACTAAGTGATAATCAATCTCTAAATGTTTAGCACGAGAATGAAATATAGGATTGGCACATAAACTGGTTGCAGAGGTGTTGTCGCAGAAGATCAAAGGGGGTTTCACAAGAGGAAGATGGAGAGCACATAGTAACTGCCTGATCCAAGCAACCTCAGCCGCAGTGATGGTAAGAGCCCTATACTCAGACTCAGTGCTCGAACGGGAAACAGTGGTCTGTTTTTTGGATATCCAGGAGATGGGATTACTTCCTAGGTAGACCACCATACCGGTAGTAGAACGACGATCACTGGGATCCCCAGCCCAATCGGCATCTGTATAGGCGATCAGGTCTAAGGAACCACGGGTGAGAGTGATGCCATAAAGTGAGACTCAGTGGGAGAATGCAAGTATTAGCAGACTTGGTTGACTGAGAAAACGATAACTGGCCTGGTGAAGGTGAGATACTGCAAGGCCCCTACAATGCTGCGATAATTTGTAGGATTAGCATAGGCAGAACCATCCCCTTTCTTGAGCCGAGAGCCAGGAACACTAGGAGTCTCAGCAGGTTTACTGCCCAACATAGATGTTTTGTCCAGTAGGTCACAAATGTACTTGGATTAGGACACGAATAAACCAGTGGAGGTGTAGGTTATCTCGAGGCCAAGGAAATAATGCAGGTTTCCCAGGTCCTTCATATCAAACTGAGCAGTAAGAGAAGTGATGACCTCTGAGATAGCAGATAAGCTACTACCAGTGAGAATAATATCATCAGCGTATAGGAGTAGGATGACAACTGATGAGGAAGTTTGTTGTACAAACAAAGAGGGATCAGACGAGTTGGTTTGAAAACCAAGCTCGGGAAGGAAGCTGGTGAACTTCTCATTCCAGGCCCGTGGTGCCTACTTGAGGCCATAAAGGGACTTCTGAAGCTTGCACACATAATCAGGATGGTGAGGATCTTCAAAACCTGGGGGCTGACTCATATAAACATCTTCTTGAAGTTCACCATGTAAAAAAGCATTCTTCACATCAAGTTGTTTGAGAGGCCAATTAAAATCAGTAGCCAAAGCAAGGACCAAACGAACTGTGGTGGTTTTCACAACATGACTAAATGTTTCACCATAATCCAAGCCTTCTTCCTGGCTGAAACCCTTGGCCACAAGCCTTGCTTTGTGTCTTGCAATTGTACCATCAGAGTTCCTCTTGATTCTATAAACCCATTTACAACCAACAAGATTCTTGGAGTGAGGGAGAGGAACCAAAGTCCAAGTAGCTTGGCTGTATAGAGAGGTCATTTCATCTTCCATGGCTTGGTGCCAAACTGGGGAGGTAAGAGCAGACCTGAAGGAGACTGGTTCAATCTAAGCTAGATCAACCTCTGGGGAAAGAGCATGCTTGGACAGGAAAACCTTGTTTTTGATAATGCCAGATTTGGAACGGGTCTGCATAGGGTGCATATTGATCCCAGTGATAGGGAGAACCACCTCAAGGAGCTAGGGATGAAAATCATCATCAGTTGTAGTGTAGGGGTGATCAGAAGAGGAACTAAGAGCTGTTGTAGGAGAAATGTCAGGACCCGACCCTCCTTGGTCAGGACCCGACTCATCTAGCACCATATTGCCCGCTTTGGGCCTCGCCCTCACGGTTTTATTTTCGGGAGCTCATGGTGCAACTTCCCAGGGGGTCACCCATCATGGAATTGCACCAGCCTTAACTCGCTTAACTTTGGAGTTCCAATTCACCCCAAAGCCACTTGAGCTCCCAAAAGGCCTAGCGCTAGATAGGTGTGTGCCTACACCTTTAAGGCACACCACCATCCTCTCCTAGAACATTCCCCCTCGCAGGAATGTGGGATTGTTCACCGTTCCCTCCAGAACACGGGTCTTACAATCCACCCCATTAGGGCCCAGCATCCTCGCTGGCACACTTCCTGGTCGGGGTCTGGCTCTGATACCAAATTGTCAGGACCCGACCCTCCTCGGTTAGGACCCGACTCATCTAGCACCATATTGTCCGCTTTGGGCCTCGCCCTCACGGTTTTGTTTTCGGGAGCTTATGGTGCAACTTCCTAGGGGATCACCCATCATAGAATTGCACCAGCCTCAACTCGCTTAACTTTGGGGTTCCAATCCCCCCCAAAGCCACTTGAGCTCCCAAAAGGCCTAGCGCTAGATAGGTGTGTGCCTACACCTTTAAGGCACACCACCATCCTCTCCCAGACCATTCCCCCTCGCAGGAATGTGGGATTGTTCACTGTTCCCTCCAGGACACGGGTCTTACAATCCACTTGTCAGGACCGGCCCCGAATCCCCTGGGATTAACGTGGGACCCGTCTGATCCCGTCTGACACCACGTGTCAGACCAGGGAAAATTTCATCTTTAGCCCTCGCCGGGCCTATCAGAGTGCGTCAGGATCGTAGGAGGAGGGGAGTGATGTCTCGTCTCTGCTACAGCCCGCATCCGCGATCAACCTGAAGGGCATTAAAACATTAAAAGTCGTGAGTGGACAAAATAATAATTTATTAAAAACATTTTCACTTTAAGACCTTTATGCCCTTCACTAAATACATATGCATGCATTCGAAAACCGTTTATCAAAACGTTCATAAAACTATTTGTCAAACATCTCAAAATCTTTCAAGGGTTCATGCCCGGCCCCATAAACCGTCTTGACCCATAAAAACCTTTCAAGGGTTCATGCCGGTTCCCATAAACCATCATGAATCGTAAATCCATTTGGGTCCCCGACCCGAAATCACAAACACTCGTAAATTCATATATGTGGGAACTCGGCCCAAATCATTCTCAGTGAAATACCAAAACATACAATACGGGGTCTCCGCCCCCAAACCATTTCTAAAATATCAAATACGGGGTCTCGCCCCAAAACAATTTCCGAATCATAAAACACGGAATACGGGGTCTCCGCCCCAAATCATTTTCCATAAAACCACATACGTATCAACATACGTATAACCCATCAGAGGCACTTTCGAGAATATGCCAACTCGGGGCACACAACCCCTAGGGAACACATCCCCGATATAGTCACGATGTCAAATCTATACTAGTGTGCACACTACTCGGGGTCTCACTCCGAGTCTTCTCTCAGGAATCTCCATCTGGGAGGCTCAATCTCTAGATCTAGTCCGAGCTCTCTCTCTGAATATAGTCCACAATCTCTCCAGAAACTGGTCCGGGACCACATCATAAGTGACCACCACTCCTGGAACGGGATCCCTATGGGGATACCCACTCTGGTCTGTGGATCGTGACTCTCCAGGTCGACGTCTGGAGGAGACCATATAATCAATATGGAGGGTTCATTCATTTCATTTCTTTTCTTTCTTTCTCAAATCACTTTTCAACTGGGTCTCATACCCGATTCATCTCAACGGGATTCCTTGAATCCGATTCAAATCAGTTTCATAGGCCTCGGCCTAAATCCACAGTTCAACTGGGTCTCATGCCCGAATTCTCATTTCATAAAACTGAACTGCGACTCAAGCCCGATATCACAACCAATTGGGTCCTTAGCCCGGAACCATAACCCAACAGGACCTCACGTCCGATTTCACAACCAACAGGGCCTTAAGCCCGATATATCAACCAAATGGGTCTCAGACCCGATATCGTAAATCAACGGGGCATCAAGCTCGATAGTACCACTAACTGGGCCTCAAACCCGAATCGTAGACCAACTGGACCCTCGGTCCGATCGTATGGCTCAAATGGACCCTAGGTCCGATTCCTCGTCAAATCAAATGGACTCCCAGTCCGAGAGTTTGTAAATAAATTGGGTCTAGTGCCCGATTCATATTTCTAAATCTGAAATTCATTTATTAAACTGACAGGACCGCCCCCGGAGGGACATTGATAACCATGCCCGGCCCTGCTCCCGTCTGGTAAGTCGACTGAAATTCCCAACTTACCCTCAGTGCTTGCCAAACCAGGGATAGCCACATGCGTACTTACTCATGCCTCCGCCTCACGATCAGCCTCGATCAACGCGCCACGACCAGGAGGGTCAATAAAAACGCAAAAGGTGTGAGTGGACAAAAATAAATCAGTTATAAAACAGTTACAGAAATACATTTCTACCCTCCACGTAAAAGCCAATGCATGCATTCGTAAATCATTTCGCAATCCGTTACATTTTCATCATAAGAAAACCGTGTACGAAAAATCAAAATCCGTTTTCTTAACCCTCGGGTCTTAGCCCGCAATCGCAATCAAATCCAAGTACACAACATAATCCAAATCCATCAAATCTTATAAACCGGGTCACTGCCCAACACATCCGAAACATCAGAAATTAACAATAAATCACAAGTCAATCAGTTTGCTGGATATCAAGTGCGCCCGAGTCTTTAAACTCAAAACCATGCGCATAATCAGGCCTTCCCGGGATATCAACGAGTTTTTAAACTCGGAACATAATCAATAGGCTTCGGGGGGTATCATACCGAGTCTTTAAACTCAAAACAGTAACCGAGTCTTTAAACTCATTAAGGGTTCTCCCCCGTCATCAATTAAACGAGTCTTTAAACTCAAAACGTGCTCCAGAAATATCAACGAGTCTTTAAACTCAGAATATAATCAATAGGCCTCGGGGGGTATCATACCGAGTTTTTAAACTCAAAACAGTAACCGAGTCATTAAACTCATTAAGGGCCCTCCCCCGTCATCAATTAAACGAGTCTTTAAACTCAAAACGTGCTCCAGCAATAGCACCGGGTCTTTAAACCCAAAAAAAATTTCAACGGGTATTTAAACCCAAACCATTTGTCAGTCACAACAACTCGGGATCCATCGTGATTCAAATTCCAAGACCCAAACGAAATCACATTTTGTTATAACAGGACTCGTGTCCGAATTTCAAATTCAATCCCCAAAATCTTACTTCACAAAACATAATCAAACCATCATTAAAAACGGGACATGTATAATCATGTCAAATCACTTTATCAACCGTCATCCATTTCCAAATTCGAATTCGCAATAATGATTTCGTAAGCCGGCATCCGGAAATATCATCCCGAACCCAAACTAGAAATCCATTTTCAACTTCCGAAACCGAAATCTCGTTAATCAAAATTACTTTTATGCCCTGGGCACCAAGCCCGAAATCACCTTTTTCAAAATCCGTTTTAAATCCTTGAAATCACAAATCTCATTTCAACTTCCAAATTCAATTTATCAAAATCATGATCAATCTCATAATAACTAAAATCTCGGTCAAACCACAACATACTCGAAATCTCGTAAAACGTGCAAAACCGTGTCATTCTCGAAATACGTATCAAAACCGTAAGTCATACCCACAATCACCATCAAAACATTCTTAAAACATCATACGCACACTTCATGTAAAATCGTTCATCACACCATCATCAAAACGTATGAGAAACCAGAGTCTCGAAATACGTGCAGTTTCATTTTTGCATTATTAAAATACGTATAAATACGGAAATCGAAATCACCACAAATCACATTCATATTCATAGCAATCATAGAAACATTTATGCATGCATTAAATTTTAGAAAGCAAAGTCCACTCACACATCGTCCTTAATGCTCGGTTTCGCGCTGCACGCGTTTCCGTAATTCCCGCCATTTTTCAGGTATCTCAAATCCTGTCCGAAATCACTCTTTAGTGTTACGAAGGACCCAAATAACAACATACTAATTTCCCAAAATTTTCCGGGAATTAAACATAAACCTTCGAACCCTCGAAACAACATCGAAACGGTGTCCGATTAATTCGAAACCAACGTTAAAATGTTTGTTACATTGTATAGGACAAAAGTCATGTTGATCTCACCTTGGGAGTCATGCCTACGCGCCGTCACGCGCCGTCGTGAGTGGCTGCGCGTGAAACCCGCGCGCCAGCTACAGTGCCAGCTACAGTTCATCTTCTTCACCCGTTTCCCTGGTAAACGGGCCATTCCACCCGCGTCTTGACCCGATTCAATCCCTGCGATAAACCATCTAATTTCTTCAATTGATCCATCAAGTAGACTCGCAACACACTTAATTAGAGGTCTGTATTACTCATTCAAGTCGACACGGCCTAAAACCAACTCAATTGAACTCAAGTCTTAATCGAAGTTATCGTTCCAATTCATCACACAGTCACTAATTCTTTCAATTGGTTATTTAGGAAGCATCGTAGACTCACTTTAAGGATGATTTCACAATCAATTTCACAAAAACTTACCTCAAACACCACGACGCCAAGCTCGATTTTTCTGAAGTTTTGCCGTCCTTGCCCATGGATTCCAGGGCCTTCCAACTTCGAAGTCATGATCTGGATCGACTAAGTGAAGTCCCAGAAGATTGAATTGAGCCTCAAATTGGCTTGGGCTAGCCTACATTTGAAATTGGAAATTTGAATTTGTTCAAACGTGGTTTCGGGTTTCCAGTGCAATCTCTCACCCAGTCCATCCGTTTCTCCTCCCAACTCGTCTCTTTGGTTCTCATTAGCTCTCTGTCCCTCTCAAAACATCCCAGAGTTGATTAAACCATCCAATTAATCCACCCAACCGACCAATGCTCTGTTCATCATTCTCAAGGGAATAAACAACCAGCCCGTGCACTGCACCTCACCATTCCAGGCACGTTTGTTTCCCACTCGGATGCATAAACAATTCCCTCAGTCCATTAACACCCAGCCCAAGCAATTGATTCCATAAACAATTGCACCCGTGCTCTGTTTTTTGAAGAATTTCCCCCATACACGGCTGTCTAACAAGCAGCATCCAAAATTACCATTTTACCCTCATTTTGACAAATTACCAAAATGCCCCTCACGCCTCTAGACCCGTAACTTGGTCATTCGAACTCTGATTGACGTGTGCCCCTGTCTACGGACTCAGGTCATCGAACATTTTCCCCCTTTTCGTCCAAATTACGAAAATTCCCTTGGATTTCCGAACGTCACAACTTTCACCTCGAACGTCGGAATCGAATGTGTCACCTGTCTATGAACTCGTGACGTCCCAAACTACATCACGGTCATCGGTCAAAATCCATTTGACCGCCCGAATAAAAAGTCAACGTTTTACCCACAACTAGGGGCAAAACGGTCATTTTGCATTGTTCGTCCGATTTCGCCCAACTAATCACCGATTAACCCCGTTAATCATGATTAGTTACTAATGTAATCCCGAATTCCGGGATGGGTCGTTACAATCTTCCCCCCTTAAATAATTTCGTCCTCGAAATTTCCAATTATCCTTGATCCACATCCACCTCGTGGAAGACATTTCGACCTCGCAAAACATGTACACTCGTACACCAACTAAACTCATCTGTACTCAGACGCCCCATCACAGTCTCACGTCGTACCGACCACACTCGACCACCACGAGTGAAATTGATCGCATGATCCGTGTTAATATCGCTTGTCAATTTCACCATTTTGCTGACTCCTTCAGCTTGTCGGTTTCTCTCAATCACTAATATACCTGACGTCTGCTCCCACTGGGAGTCACCAAATCCAACTTGTCAGTCCATGCTGACACTACCAGCCAAACTGTCACCACTAAGCTTTACCACCTTAGTAAAGCTCCAACCATCAGCCAATCGGTGACATCACCTCGTACTACAATTCACTCAATGTAGCGTAAGATCAACAACATGACCTCACCTCGCAAGGCAAGCCCAATCCTGCGACATATATCAAGCTCAATGTCCATAACCGTCGACTCCCTCTGCGAACCATGACGCTGGAAAGGTCTCGGGGTGATAACATCACGCAAGGCTACTCGTAGTTCCACTAACCACCAACTCACTCATCCTGAGTGTACGTATACCATCCTCGTTAAAAACCTAGAACGTATATGCATCGTATAAAATCGGAAATCTCAAAATACGTGCAAATACGTAAATCCTAGGCTACCACAAACAATTGCACTCATGGCAACACAAAACATATATTAAAATACTTATAAAACATTTATGCATGCATCAATTTCGAAAGAAGGGTCCACTCACAGACCGTCCGAAGCCGCACCTCGATACGCGTGCCAAAACTTCTTCCCGGGTCAAATGTCACCTCCGGGATTCCCGAACCTGTCCAAATTCATTTAGAGGGTTACTAATAGCCTCATTAACCTCTCATTGAAGTCCCATAATTTTCCGGATTTTCTAACTATTTTTAAAGTCGATTCTAAACCTTCGGACGTTCTGAACTATATCGAAACGATATTCGATTGACACGAAATTGCGGATTCGGATTCGGAATTGTAACTAAATTATGGGTGGAGTTTCGTTTTGTCTCATGCTGGATTGGGCAAACGTACTCCATTATTGGAACGCGTTCGGCTATGACCTAGGTGGTTGTAGTCTGGTTATTAGGTAGATGTGTGTACTTCGTACATGGCTCGAGGTACAACACCTTGTAGACTTGAGATGTCTAGTTATGGTATACGGGTTATACCCGAGGTGTGTCGGTGAGCGTGTTGGTAGCCGGATTAGTTCCGATACCATGGGATTAGTCGAGGTCGAGGATCGGACATTGGATACTATGCAATGGGTCATGGTATTTCCGATGAGTCTAAATACACACAGGTCGTGTGAAATGTCGGTAAGGGTATTGGTGAGTCGAGTACGTTGGTGGCATGTGTAGCCACGAGTGAGTCTAGTGTCAGTTTTCGACTGACAACAACTGTGTGGTGACAGATTGTCAGGATGTGTCAACATAGATCGTTGAGTGGGGTCAGCTGACTCCTAGTGGGAGTGGGAAAGGAACCGTCGAGTTGTTGCGTCAACAAGAGGGTTGATTTGACAAGTGGTGTCAAATTCGAAACAAGTAGTTTCAGTCATTCGACGGGGTCAAATGTAGTCGTTGCGTTTTGAGTATTAGTGGTACGTTTGGGTGTAGACAAGTTTTGTCTAAGTAGTTGGTGTACGGGTGTACACGTGTTGCGTGGTCGATTCCACTTTCCACGGGGTGTTTGTGGAATCAGGATAGTCGAGTTTCGAGAGCGAAACTTATTAAGGAGGGAAGTACGTTGAGATTAGAGCGGTTGGAATTTCGAGGACGAAATTTATTAAGGAGGGAAGATTGTAACGACCCGTCCCGAATTCTGGGATTAGATTAGTCACTAATCTTGATTAGTGAGGTTGAACGGTGGTTAGTAGGGCGGAATCGGACAAATTGTGCGAAATGACCGTTTTGCCCCTAGTCGTGGGCAAAATGTTGACTTTTTGTTCGGGCGGTCAAATGGACTTTGACCGATGACCGTGACGTAGTTCGGGACGTCACGAGTTCATAGACAGGTGGCACGTTCGATTCCGACATTCGTAGAGAAAGTTATGGTGTTCGGAAGTTGAGGGGTATTTTGGTAATTTGGCTTATTAGGGGCCAAATGTTGACTTTCTGACCGGGAGGTCCGATGGGCGAGGGCCAAGGACCGTTACGTAGGTATCGTCGATACGAATCCAACGACAGGCGGCATGCCGAAGTCGGAGTTACGATAACGAAGTTATGGTCAAGGAATCGGGCTCGGTTTACCGAACGAACCGGGATTAAAATAATAATAAAATAATGAATAGTGACCGTTGACCCTACACACCAGGATGAGTGACAAGTGTCACTCATCCCTTGAAATCAGAATCCATGTTTTTGGGGGAGACCTCATGATGATGTTTAATTAATTTTTAATTAATTAATTAATCTTTTAATTTCCATTAATCTCCATATTTTCCTTAACCGTGTACAACCAAATCCAATACTCTCCCAACCAATTCCTCTTCCATTGCTGAACCTGAGAGTGTGAATTTGTGAGCAATTTGAGAGTGAATTCAACTGGGTAAACAAGAGAGATTGACTGTGAGGAGGAACTGAGAATTCGAAAGATTAAGTTTTGGGAGGGAAAATCAAATTGGACGAATTGAGCTGCGATGATCGAATTGGAGCTTGGAAACATCTTACTGAGGTTGTGACGAGTCGATCCACGTCAAAAATGAGAAGAATTGGTGCCGTTTTGGCTCTGATCGAGCTTGGTGACAGAGGAAGAAATCGAGGATGAGTCGTGGAGTTTGGAGCTGCGATTGACTCAATTGTTGTGGGGAAATGACTCCTCATGATCCCACGATGCTTCTGGGTTCATCAATTGAAGGAAACCGATCGAGATCGATGGAACTCCATTGTTGAACAGTGACGGTGCTCGAGCTTGAGTCGTGACGATTGGGCGCAGGTTTGATGCAATTGATGTGGGGGAATTGTTCCTCAGGGTCCGTTGATGCTTCTGGAATCATCAATTTGATGAAACCTGCAGATATTGAGGGAGTTCCATGAACGCACAGTAACCTGGGTGTTCTTCGTGTTCATCGTGGAATCGATGGAATTTGGGTAAGTTATCGTGTAATTGATGTTACAGACTTATAATTGGACTTAAAACGAAGCTAATGGAATGATCAATTGAAGGAATTAGGATCGAATTGACAGGATTGGAACCGGGTTGTGTCGCGGGTGAATTGGACCCGTTTACCAGACAAACGGGTTGGGCTGGTGACACTGTAGCAGGCGCGTGGGTTTCACGCGCAGCCACTCACGGCGGCGCGTGGCGGCGCGTGGGCACGAATCTCGAGGTGAGGTCAACATGACTTCTGTCCTATTTAATGTAACGGACATTTTGGAATTGGTTTCGTGTCGATCGGACACCGTCTCGATATTGTTCGGGATGTCCGAAGGTTTTTAATTAAGTTTAAAAATAAGTAAAAATTCGGGAAAATTACGGGACTTTGATAGGATGTTAATGTTGAGGTTAGTAACCCTCTAATGTGATTTGGACAGGATTGGGAGTCCCGGTGATAGTGGTGTGGCCCGGGAGGGCCGGTGGCACGCGTATCGAGGCATACCGTTAAAACGGTCTGTGAGTGGACTTTGGTTTTATAAATTCTATGCATGCTTAAATGTTTTATATGGATTATGGTTGTGATTGTGTGATGTTGATTTGGTTGTTGGTAAATTGTACGGTTTCACGTATTTCGAGGCGATTTATGTGCTTGCACGTAAATCGAGGTTTTCCGGTTTTACATGGATTTTCCATATTTATGACTTGGATATAATGTGATGAAATGGTTTTGAAATTGGAAATATGAACTCGGGCTTGAGGCCCAATTATGTTGGAAATTTCGGACTTGGAGTCCATTTGAATATCGGGTCGTGGGCCCAGTTGGTTTATAAGTCGGGCTGCGGGCCCAGTTGGTTTACAAATCGGGCCGTGGGCCCAGTGGTTCATAAAATCGGGCATGAGGCCCAATTGGATTATAATGGTGATTTCGGGTCAGGGACCCTATATTTAATAATTGTGATTTTGGGTCAGGGACCCTAAATGGAATTATGTGGTTTTATTAAAATTTCGGGCAAGGCCCAATGGTAATAATGTGATAAAAGGATTTAATAAAACTGTTTTCCATATACCATCTGGACACAAGGATATATGATGGTCTCCTCCAGATGTCTGGGACACTGGGGAAGTCACGGTGCATTGCCTGCGAGGGGTCATTATACGGAGCAGCCGGACCGTATGATGACTCAGGAGCAGGATTGCTATGATTGACGTCAGACATCAGGGATGTCAGATATATGGACCCGGAGAGACCCCGGGCAGCACGCGTAGCTTATGAAACCGTGAGATATGATGTCAGGGACGCTAAGCATCTGGGATGCTGGTGATGGTAATGGTAAAATATGGTTTAATGAATAAAATGGCTTATTGATTGGATATGTGTTATGTGGTAAAAATGGATTATTGGTTATGAAATGGTATGTAGGGTCGGGGACCCTAAATGGTTTTGGATTTTGAATTGATGTTCATTTATGGTCGTGGGTGGTGACCCACATGGTTTTAATATGTATGGTGGTGGTATTCCACAGTTTTGGGCTGAGTTCCCACACTTGGTTTTTGGCTAACGGTTTTTGGGCTAAGGCCCTAATGGCTCGGTTGAGCAAACGTTTTGGTTACTGGTTTTCGTGGCATGCATACGTTTTTATTGGAGGGCATAAATGTCTTATAAATGTATTTGATGAACTTACTGGTTTTTGTCCACTCACAGCTTTTGGTTTTAATGCCCTTTAGGTTGATTACGGATGCGATTGCAGCAGAGACTGGGACATTGCACACCTCCTCCATCGATCCTTGCGCACTCTGGATGCCCCGTTTGGGAAGTGGCTCTTGGTTATCCCTTGTCCGACACCCCTTGTTGGACGGGAGCAGGGCACATTCCACGGTAATCCCGAGGGGATTGGGATGGGTCCTGTCAACTTGGTATCAGAGCATGGTTGCTCTATTTGTGCGCGCAGGTCGAGGGTGTGATGTCTCATTGGGCTGCAATTCGTTATCAACCTGATAGATAGTTTTTGGGTTTGGATAGTGGATGGAGTGCGATTGGCCCGATACGCCGTGCGTTAATGTGATTCGACCCAAGTGGGGTTGATTGTGGTGAACTGGTATAGTGGGACCGTCGGTTCGGTCATGTGAGATTGGATTGTTGTCCTGCTAGGTGCAGCCAAGTTCGGGGAACCTCATGTGAGTAATGGTCTAAAATGTGAACCCTTGTGGTAGTTTCTAGTGTGAGGGATGTTGGTTCATCGGAGTTGGCCGATGACCTAGTGGTGGAACCCACGTTGATGGAATGGTAGGATTGGATTTGACGTCTACTCGATGTCTAGACCGCGGGGTCGGTCAGGTTGTGGCTTTTATATTACGGAGAGCTGTTTGGTTCGGTTGAACCATAGGGTGTGATTGTGGAACCCTAGTATTAAAAAGGTAAACCTTAATTGTGACTAGTGGATGAGAACTTGTGCTGCGACGAGTGGCTGAGGTCGTAGATGACCATGTGGATGGCTCTGGTGAGTCTAGTCAGAACTATGGGATTCGATTTACGGATACGGTTCTGAGATAAATTATGGAATCCCGTGTTGGATCGGGTATTGGTGTGATGTGTGGATGCGGATCTCGATAGCAATGACAGTTAGTCGGTAGTCATATGGAGATGACTGGCTATCGAGGGTAATTAGTGTGGTTATAATACTTGGGGGCGTTCAGGGAACGTTCACTTTCCTGATGTGGATTGTCAGAATAGTGGTACCCATAGTCGTGAGGTACGGGATCGTCGTTCCGTATGAACGGAGATCCAGGGTTGTCGTATTTGCACACGGTGTGCAGTATGGATGTTTGCGGGTTGGTACTTTTGTGCTGATGCTAGTATGGATGCCTGTGTGCTGATACTAGTGTTGTTGATAGTATGTTGGTGCTGGTACTAGCGCTGGTGCTAGTGTCGGTAATGGTGTTGACGATGAGCCACAAATTGGGGTGTGACTCCGTCATGATGAACATATGTTCGGTCTTTGAGATTCGGTAGTGGTTGAGTGATGGACTGGATGTGATGCAGTTAAGATTGTGCTGTGTTGGGATAAGTCCCAATAGTGGTGAGATAACCAGTGATGAGTGGATTAAAAGGGTATAATTGAGACTTGAGTAATCTTGGGATGGCGTCCCCTACGTCATGATAATTGGTGGATTTGGGGGAGTTGTTGGCAACTCCAAAATTTTTGTGATTTTATGTTTTTAAATATCCCTAAAATGTACATGGAAATGATTAAAACTGGAAAAGACGAGGAAAACCATTAGTGGTATAAAGGTAGGAATTTGTAATTGAGAACTTGGAAAACCGAGTGTTGAACCTGTAAAGGTCGGGATGTGCGAACGGAACAATAACGGATTGATTGTGGACACGGGGTTGTCCAAGTGAATTGAGGAGGTAGGAAGTCTAGTTGTTAGACTTGACGTCTTGTTGGGAGCATATCTGTTTCCAACATGGTTGGAACCTTAGTGTCGAAGAGAGTTGTGATTGGGGAACGAGAGTGGTGTTCGTTTTTGGTGATTGGTATTCCGAAGTCATTGGGGTTGACTTCTTGCTTTCTGCCCTGGCAGACATTGACTGTAGTTACCAGTACGTTGAGCGTGTATTGGTTGGTGTGTAACGACCCGTCCCGAATTCCGGGATTAGTTTAGTGACTAATCTCGATTAGTGAGGTTGAACGGTGCTTAGTAGGGCGGAATCGTACAAATTGTGCAAAATGACCGTTTTGCCCCTGGTCGTGGGCAAAATGTTGACTTTTTGTTCGGGCGGTCAAATGGACTTTGACCGTTGACTGTGACGTAGTTCGGGACGTCACGAGTTCATAGACAGGTGGCACGTTCGATTCCGACATTCGTAGAGGAAGTTATGATGTTCGGAAGTTGAGGGGTATTTTGGTAATTTGGCTTATTAGGGGCCAAATGTTGACTTTTTGACCGGGAGGTCCGATGGGCGAGGGCCAAGGACCGTTACGTAGGTATCGTCGATACGAATCCAACCACAGGCGGCATGCCAAAATCGGAGATTCGACGACGAAGTTATGGTCAAGGACGTGAAACGCGATTAACCGAGACTCGGAATAAAATAATAATATAATAATAGAATCTGATTACTTTAACCAAACCAATCTGGACCCTTGATGAGTGACACATGTCATCATCCCCTTCAATCCTTAAATCATGGATCTTGGTTGGCCATTGATTTAATTAATTAATTTTCTCCCCTCAAATCCTCACCATTGATTTTAAAACTCAAACTGATCCCAGCCCTTGATCTCCTCTTCTTTTATTTCTTAAACCATCAGACTACTCATCTCTCACTTTCATTTCTCTCAAAACAGTGAGCACGGTTTCCCTCCTTGATCGTGCACATCATCACCCCACAACATCACTCCACACCCAGGTAATCTCCAAAGGACGACCACCACCCACCACCTTCACCTGGTGCGGCCACCACCACCACGGACGGCGGCGCAGTCCAGAAAACCCCCCAGACCCGAGAGGAACCCGATCGGCCCAAAACCATCCAACCGTCCAAACCTTGACATCTGGACTCGAACCAACGTAGGGATAGGACCACTGGAACCTTAGGACGACTCAGACCACGACTGGACGGTGTACGGCGGCGGCACGACGGCGATATGATCGAAAACCCGAGAAGGTTTGATTTCTTCCCTGTTTCGAAACACTGGTTTTTGACGTTAGGATTGTTTGCTTACTTCTGAAACATGTCCTAGGAACCTAGACGACCATTTTGGACCATGAACCACGGCCGGAATCTCGACGAGTCGCCGGAGTCGATGACCTGAGTTCTCAGCCGTTTTTCCTGTCAGATTTCAGGTAGTTAAATCAACCTAAAAATGAGTTTGGATGTCACAGAACCGTAGAGGAGGTTATGACGAGTCCATAGGATCAAACCGCATCAAAAATGGTGGTCTGGAACTCGATCTGTGATCGGGTCAAGCCGCGGGTCGACGGCGACCCGGTTACAGACCCGGTTTCAGAACCCGGTTACTGTAGCATGACGTCATCATTGTTGACCTGAATGTTGACCTGGCGCGTGGGGGCGCGTGAAGGGTATTTTGGGGAAACTTCCAACATGACTTTTAATCTATTCGATGTAACGGACATTTTGGAATTGGTTTCGTGTCGATCGGACACCGTCTCGATAGTGTTCGGGATGTCCGAAGGTTTTAAATTAAGTTTAAAAATAAGTAAAAATTCGGGAAAATTACGGGACTTTGATAGGATGTTAATAATGAGGTTAGTAACCCTCTAATGTGATTTGGACAGGATTGGGAGTCCCGGTGATAGTGGTGTGGCCCGGGAGGGCCGGTGGCACGCGTATCGAGGCACACGGTTAAAACGGTCTGTGAGTGGACTTTGGTTTTATAAATCCTATGCATGCTTAAATGTGTTATATGGTTTATATACATGATTTCTATGATGGTATTTGTGAGCATTGATTTTGGGTATGTTGCACGTATTTCGAGGTGTTTTCCGTATTTCACGTATATCGGGATTAACGGTTTATTTGTGATTTTGCGTGCTTGTGGTTAAATAAGTAATATGATAAAATGGTTTTTATATTGGAAAGATGAATTCGGGCTTGAAGCCCACTTGTTTTGGAAATCTCGGACTTGGAGTCCATTTGAGTACGCAAATCGGGTCGTGGGCCCAGTGGTTCATAAAATCGGGCATGAGGCCCAGTTGGATAATAAATGTGATTTCGGGTCAGGGACCCTATATTTAATAATTGTGGTTTCGGGTCAGGGACCCTAAATGGAAATGTGTTGTTTTATGGAAAATTCGGGCAGGGCCCATTGTGATGTTGTGAAATGAATTAATAAAACTGTTTTTCCATATACCATCTATACACATGGATATATGATGGTCTCCTCCAGATGTCTGGGACACTGGGGAAGTCACGGTGCATTGCCTGTGAAGGGTCACCATACGGAGCAGCCGGACCGTATGATGACTCAGGAGCAGGATTGCTATGATTGACGTCAGGGACGTCAGACATCAGGGATGTCAGATATATGGACCCGGAGAGACCCCGGGCAGCACGCGTAGCTTATGAAACCGTGAGACATGACGTCAGGGACGTCTCGCATCAGGGATGCTGGTGATGGTAATGGTAAAATACGAATTAATGAAATGGCTTTCCGGGCGGATTTATGATTGTGTGATTTTAATGAATTGATGTTCATTTATGGTCGTGGGTGGTGACCCACATGGTTTTAATATGTATGGTGGTGGTATTCCACAGTTTTGGGCTGAGTTCCCACACTTGGTTTTTGGTTAACGGTTTTGGGCTAAAGCCCTAATGGCTCGGTTGAGCAAACGTTTTGGTTACTGGTTTTGGTGGCATGCATACGTTTTTTTATTGGAGGGCATAAATGTCTTATAAATGTATTTGATGAACTTATTGGTTTTGTCCACTCACAGCTTTTGGTTTTAATGCCCTTCAGGTTGATCACGGATGCGATTGCAGCAGAGACTGGGACATTGCACACCTCCTCCATCGATCCTTGCGCACTCTGGAAGCCCCGTTTGGGCAGTGGCTCGTGGTTATCCCTTGTCTGACACCCCTTGTTGGACGGGAGCAGGGCACATTCCACGGTAATCCCGGGGGGATTGGGATGGGTCCTGTCAACTTGGTATCAGAGCATGGTTGCTCTAATTGTGCGTGCAGGTCGAGGGTGTGATGTCTCATTGGGCTGCAATTCGTTATCAACCTGATAGATAGTTTTTGGGTTTGGATAGTGGATGGAGTGTGATTGGCCCGATACGCCGTGCATTAATGTGATTCGACCCAAGTGGGGTTGATTGTGGTGAACTGGTATTGTGGAACTCGGTTCGGTCATGTGATATTGGATTGTTGTGCTGCTAGGTGCAGCCAGGTTCGGGGAACCTCACGTCAGTAATGGTCTAGAATGTGAACCCTTGTGGTGGTTTCTAGTGTGAGGGATGTTGGTTCATCGGAGTTGGCCGATGACCTAGTGGTGGAACCCACGTTGATGGGATGGTAGGATTGGCTTTGACGTCTATTCGATGTCTAGACCGCGGGGTCGGTCAGGTGGTGAATTTTATATTACGGAAAGTGGTTGGGTTCGGGGGAACCATAGGGTGTGATTGTGGAACTCTAGTATTAAAAAGGTAAACCTTAATTGTGGCTAGTGGATGAGAACTTGTGCTGCGACTAGCGGCTGAGGTCATGGATGACCATGTGGATGGTTCTGGTGAGTTTAGGCAGAACTATGGGATTCGATTTACGGATACGGTTCTGAGATAAATTATGGAATCCCGTGTTGGATCGGGTATTGGTGTGATGTGTGGATGCGGATCTCGATAGCAATGACAGTTAGTCGGAAGTCATATGGAGATGACTGGCTATCGAGGGTAATTAGTGTGGTTATAATACTTGGGGATCAGGGGACGTTCGGGGAACGTTCATTTTCCTAATGAGGATTGTCAGAATAGTGGTACCCATAATCGTGAGGTACGGGATCGTCGTTCCGTATGAACGGAGATCCAGGGTTGTCGTATTTGCACACGGTGTGCAGTATGGATGTTTGCGGGGTTGGTACTTTTGTGCTGATGCTAGTATGGATGCCTGTGTACTGATACTAGTGTTGTTGATAGAGTGTTGGTGCTGGTACTAGCGCTGGTGCTAGTGTCGGTAATGGTGTTGACGATGAGCCACAAGTTGGGGTGTGACTCCGTCATGATGAACATATGTTCGGTCCTTGAGATTCGGTAGTGGTTGAGTGATGGACTGGATGGGTTCCAGTTAAGATCGTAATGTGTTGGGATAAGTTCCAATAGTGGTGAGATAACCAGTAAGGAGTGGATTAAAATGGTATAATTAAGACTTAACAAATTCTGGGATGACGTCCCCTACGTCATGATAATTAGTGGATTTGGGGGAGTTGTTGGCAACTCCAAAATTTGTGCGATTTTATGTTTTAAATATCCCTAAAAAGTACATGGAAATGATTAAAACTGGAAAAGACGAGGAAAACTATTAGTGGTATAGATGTGGAAATTTGTAATTAAGAACTTAGAAAACCGAGTGTTGAACCTGTAAAGGTTGGGATGTGCGAACGAAATAATAACGGATTGATTGCGGACATGGGGTTGTCCAAGTGAATTGAGGAGGTAGGAAGTCTAGTGGTTAGACTTGACGTCTTGTTGGGAGCATGTCTGTTGCCAACATGGTTGGAACCTTAGATTCGAGAAGCGTTGTGATTGGGGAACGAGAGTGGTGTTCGTTCTTGGTGATTGGTATTCCGAAGTCATTGGGGTTGACTTCTTGCTTTCTGCCCTGGCAGACATCGACTGTAGTTACCAGTACGTTGAGCGTGTATTGGTCGGTGAGCCCATGTGTGTTGTGGGGTCATCAAGGGGAGTTGCGTGTTCAAGTTAGGTAAACGAAATTTCTCATTTTCTGCTTGGTGGCAGACGATGTTGTGTCACGTGGTGTGGTGAGTGCAGTGAGTCTGGTTGCATCCACGTTGGATGAGTATCGACGTCATTGTGTTGGATCATCCTTGGTTTTTCCTAGGTGGAATGACAAGGATCGATACAAGGTAATCCGTGAGAATCCGCAGTCTCGACGTGTCTCGTCGTTGACTGGTCTGTCTAGTTGTGGGAGTCGGTTGTCGATCGTTGTGGCGATCTAGGATTTTGACGTTATAGTCAGGGACACAGTGTCTATCTGGGTCGTGACCTTGATGATTCAGATAGGGGGAGAGTATATCACTCTTACCTTGGTACGTGAGTCGTAAATGACGGGATTGAACTTCTTTTCGTAGTGGGGCCGTACGGTATTCTACTCAGGTGAGTAGGTCTTCGATGTAGTCGAATTTTGTCAACCTTAGACGTGTGGAGGTTGGATTGGCTTCCCTATGAAGTCAATCAAGTGTGTTGAACGTGTGGATGTGTCTTGGTAAATGTAACGAGATTTCGGGATTTGAAATCGAATTTCTGGGTGACGATTCAGGATTCGATTTTGAAACTTGAAAGTATATTTCTAGATTTGGGTACGGAATGATTATTCCAAATGCTAGCTTACGGAATAATGATTTCGGATTCGGATTTGGATAAGAATTAAAATTTGATGTCTGGGCTTGGATCCGGGATTTCTTACGAAATTGCGGATTCAGATTCGGAGTTGAAACTAGATGTTGGGTGGAGTTTCGATTTGTCTCATGCTGGATTGGGCAAACGTACTCCATTATTGGAACGCGTTCGGCTATGACCTAGGTGGTTGTAGTCTGGTCATTAGATAGATGTGTGTACTTCATACATGGTTCGAGGTACAATACTTGTAGACTTGTGATGTCTAGTTACGGTATACGGGATATACCCGAGGTGTGTCGGTGAACGTGTTGGTAGTCGGATTGGTTCCGATACCATGGGATTGGTTGTGGATCAGACATTGGATACTATGCAATGGGTCATGGTATTTCCGATGAGTCTAATTACACACAGGTCGTATGAAATGTCGGTAAGGGTATTGGTGAGTCGAGTACGTTGGTGGCATGTGTAGCCACGAGTGAGTCTAGTGTCAGTTTTCGACTGACAACAACTGTGTGGTGACAGATTGTCAGGATGTGTCAACATAGATCGTTGAGTGGGGTCAGCTGACTCCTAGTGGGAGTGGGAAAGGAACCGTCAAGTTGTTGCGTCAACAAGAGGGTTGATTTGACAAGTGGTGTCAAATTCGAAACAAGTAGTTTCAGTCATTCGACGGGGTCGAATGTAGTCGTTGCGTTTTGAGTATTAGTGGTACGTTTGGGTGTAGACAAGTTTTGTCTAAGTTGTTGGTGTACGGGTGTACACGTGTTGCGTGGTCGATTCCACTTTCCACGGGGTGTTTGTGGAATCAGGATAGTCGAGTTTCGAGGGCGAAACTTATTAAGGAGGGAAGTACGTTGAGATTAGAGCGGTTGGAATTTCGAGGACGAAATTTATTAAGGAGGGAAGATTGTAACGACCCGTCCCGAATTCTGGGATTAGATTAGTCACTAATCTTGATTAGTGAGGTTGAACGGTGGTTAGTAGGGCGGAATCGGACAAATTGTGCGAAATGACCGTTTTGCCCCTAGTCGTGGGCAAAATGTTGACTTTTTGTTCGGGCGGTCAAATGGACTTTGACCGATGACCGTGACGTAGTTCGGGACGTCACGAGTTCATAGACAGGTGGCACGTTCGATTCCGACATTCGTAGAGAAAGTTATGGTGTTCGGAAGTTGAGGGGTATTTTGGTAATTTGGCTTATTAGGGGCCAAATGTTGACTTTCTGACCGGGAGGTCCGATGGGCGAGGGCCAAGGACCGTTACGTAGGTATCGTCGATACGAATCCAACGACAGGCGGCATGCCGAAGTCGGAGTTACGATAACGAAGTTATGGTCAAGGAATCGGGCTCGGTTTACCGAACGAACCGGGATTAAAATAATAATAAAATAATGAATAGTGACCGTTGACCCTACACACCTGGATGAGTGACAAGTGTCACTCATCCCTTGAAATCAGAATCCATGTTTTTGGGGGAGACCTCATGATGATGTTTAATTAATTTTTAATTAATTAATTAATCTTTTAATTTCCATTAATCTCCATATTTTCCTTAACCATGTACAACCAAATCCAATACTCTCCCAACCAATTCCTCTTCCATTGCTGAACCTGAGAGTGTGGATTTGTGAGCAATTTGAGAGTGAATTCAACTGGGTAAACACGAGAGATTAACTGTGAGGAGGAACTGAGAATTCGAAAGATTAAGTTTTGGGAGGGAAAATCAAATTGGACGAATTGAGCTGCGATGATCGAATTGGAGCTTGGAAACATCTTACTGAGGTTGTGACGAGTCGATCCACGTCAAAAACGAGAAGAATTGGTGCCGTTTTGGCTCTGATCGAGCTTGGTGACAGAGGAAGAAATCGAGGATGAGTCGTGGAGTTTGGAGCTGCGATTGACTCAATTGTTGTGGGGAAATGACTCCTCATGATCCCACGATGCTTCTGGGTTCATCAATTGAAGGAAACCGATCGAGATCGATGGAACTCCATTGTTGAACAGTGACGGTGCTCGAGCTTGAGTCGTGACGATTAGGCACAGGTTTGATGCAATTGATGTGGGGGAATTGTTCCTCAGGGTCCGTTGATGCTTCTGGAATCATCAATTTGATGAAACCTGCAGCAATTGAGGGAGTTCCATGAACGCACAGTAACCTGGGTGTTCTTCGTGTTCATCATGGAATCGATGGAATTTGGGTAAGTTATCGTGTAATTGATGTTACAGACTTATAATTGGACTTAAAACGAAGCTAATGGAATGATCAATTGAAGGAATTAGGATCGAATTGACAGGATTGGAACCGGGTTGTGTCGCGGGTGAATTGGACCCGTTTACCAGACAAACGGGTTGGGCTGGTGACACTGTAGCAGGCGCGTGGGTTTCACGCGCAGCCACTCACGGCGGCGCGTGGCGGCGCGTGGGCACGAATCTCGAGGTGAGGTCAACATGACTTCTGTCCTATTTAATGTAACGGACATTTTGGAATTGGTTTCGTGTCGATCGGACACCGTCTCGATATTGTTCGGGATGTCCGAAGGTTTTTAATTAAGTTTAAAAATAAGTAAAAATTCGGGAAAATTACGGGACTTTGATAGGATGTTAATGTTGAGGTTAGTAACCCTCTAATGTGATTTGGACAGGATTGGGAGTCCCGGTGATAGTGGTGTGGCCCGGGAGGGCCGGTGGCACGCGTATCGAGGCATACCGTTAAAACGGTCTGTGAGTGGACTTTGGTTTTATAAATTCTATGCATGCTTAAATGTTTTATATGGATTATGGTTGTGATTGTGTGATGTTGATTTGGTTGTTGGTAAATTGTACGGTTTCACGTATTTCGAGGCGATTTACGTGCTTGCACGTAAATCGAGGTTTTCCGATTTTACATGGATTTTCCATATTTATGACTTGGATATAATGTGATGAAATGGTTTTGAAATTGGAAATATGAACTCGGGCTTGAGGCCCAATTATGTTGGAAATTTCGGACTTGGAGTCCATTTGAATATCGGGCCGTGGGCCCAGTTGGTTTATAAGTCGGGCTGCGGGCCCAGTTGGTTTACAAATCGGGCCGTGGGCCCAGTGGTTCATAAAATCGGGCATGAGGCCCAATTGGATTATAATGGTGATTTCGGGTCAGGGACCCTATATTTAATAATTGTGATTTTGGGTCAGGGACCCTAAATGGAATTATGTGGTTTTATGGAAATTTCGGGCAGGGCCCAATGGTAATAATGTGATAAAAGGATTTAATAAAACTGTTTTCCATATACCATCTGGACACAAGGATATATGATGGTCTCCTCCAGATGTCTGGGACACTGGGGAAGTCACGGTGCATTGCCTGCGAGGGGTCATTATACGGAGCAGCCGGACCGTATGATGACTCAGGAGCAGGATTGCTATGATTGACGTCAGGGACGTCAGACATCAGGGATGTCAGATATATGGACCCGGAGAGACCCCGGGCAGCACACGTAGCTTATGAAACCGTGAGATATGACGTCAGGGACGCTAAGCATCTGGGATGCTGGTGATGGTAATGGTAAAATATGGTTTAATGAATAAAATGGCTTATTGATTGGATATGTGTTATGTGGTAAAAATGGATTATTGGTTATGAAATGGTATGTAGGGTCGGGGACCCTAAATGGTTTTGGATTTTGAATTGATGTTCATTTATGGTCGTGGGTGGTGACCCACATGGTTTTAATATGTATGGTGGTGGTATTCCACAGTTTTGGGCTGAGTTCCCACACTTGGTTTTTGGCTAACGGTTTTTGGGCTAAGGCCCTAATGGCTCGGTTGAGCAAACGTTTTGGTTACTGGTTTTCGTGGCATGCATACGTTTTTATTGGAGGGCATAAATGTCTTATAAATGTATTTGATGAACTTACTGGTTTTTGTCCACTCACAGCTTTTGGTTTTAATGCCCTTTAGGTTGATTACGGATGCGATTGCAGCAGAGACTGGGACATTGCACACCTCCTCCATCGATCCTTGCGCACTCTGGATGCCCCGTTTGGGAAGTGGCTCTTGGTTATCCCTTGTCCGACACCCCTTGTTGGACGGGAGCAGGGCACATTCCACGGTAATCCCGAGGGGATTGGGATGGGTCCTGTCAACTTGGTATCAGAGCATGGTTGCTCTATTTGTGCGCGCAGGTCGAGGGTGTGATGTCTCATTGGGCTGCAATTCGTTATCAACCTGATAGATAGTTTTTGGGTTTGGATAGTGGATGGAGTGCGATTGGCCCGATACGCCGTGCGTTAATGTGATTCGACCCAAGTGGGGTTGATTGTGGTGAACTGGTATAGTGGGACCGTCGGTTCGGTCATGTGAGATTGGATTGTTGTGCTGCTAGGTGCAGCCAAGTTCGGGGAACCTCATGTGAGTAATGGTCTAAAATGTGAACCCTTGTGGTAGTTTCTAGTGTGAGGGATGTTGGTTCATCGGAGTTGGCCGATGACCTAGTGGTGGAACCCACGTTGATGGAATGGTAGGATTGGATTTGACGTCTACTCGATGTCTAGACCGCGGGGTCGGTCAGGTTGTGGCTTTTATATTACGGAGAGCTGTTTGGTTCGGTTGAACCATAGGGTGTGATTGTGGAACCCTAGTATTAAAAAGGTAAACCTTAATTGTGACTAGTGGATGAGAACTTGTGCTGCGACGAGTGGCTGAGGTCGTAGATGACCATGTGGATGGCTCTGGTGAGTCTAGTCAGAACTATGGGATTCGATTTACGGATACGGTTCTGAGATAAATTATGGAATCCCGTGTTGGATCGGGTATTGGTGTGATGTGTGGATGCGGATCTCGATAGCAATGACAGTTAGTCGGTAGTCATATGGAGATGACTGGCTATCGAGGGTAATTAGTGTGGTTATAATACTTGGGGGCGTTCAGGGAACGTTCACTTTCCTGATGTGGATTGTCAGAATAGTGGTACCCATAGTCGTGAGGTACGGGATCGTCGTTCCGTATGAACGGAGATCCAGGGTTGTCGTATTTGCACACGGTGTGCAGTATGGATGTTTGCGGGTTGGTACTTTTGTGCTGATGCTAGTATGGATGCCTGTGTGCTGATACTAGTGTTGTTGATAGTATGTTGGTGCTGGTACTAGCGCTGGTGCTAGTGTCGGTAATGGTGTTGACGATGAGCCACAAATTGGGGTGTGACTCCGTCATGATGAACATATGTTCGGTCTTTGAGATTCGGTAGTGGTTGAGTGATGGACTGGATGTGATGCAGTTAAGATTGTGCTGTGTTGGGATAAGTCCCAATAGTGGTGAGATAACCAGTGATGAGTGGATTAAAAGGGTATAATTGAGACTTGAGTAATCTTGGGATGGCGTCCCCTACGTCATGATAATTGGTGGATTTGGGGGAGTTGTTGGCAACTCCAAAATTTTTGTGATTTTATGTTTTTAAATATCCCTAAAATGTACATGGAAATGATTAAAACTGGAAAAGACGAGGAAAACCATTAGTGGTATAAAGGTAGGAATTTGTAATTGAGAACTTGGAAAACCGAGTGTTGAACCTGTAAAGGTCGGGATGTGCGAACGGAACAATAACGGATTGATTGTGGACACGGGGTTGTCCAAGTGAATTGAGGAGGTAGGAAGTCTAGTTGTTAGACTTGACGTCTTGTTGGGAGCATATCTGTTTCCAACATGGTTGGAACCTTAGTGTCGAAGAGAGTTGTGATTGGGGAACGAGAGTGGTGTTCGTTTTTGGTGATTGGTATTCCGAAGTCATTGGGGTTGACTTCTTGCTTTCTGCCCTGGCAGACATTGACTGTAGTTACCAGTACGTTGAGCGTGTATTGGTTGGTGTGTAACGACCCGTCCCGAATTCCGGGATTAGTTTAGTGACTAATCTCGATTAGTGAGGTTGAACGGTGCTTAGTAGGGCGGAATCGTACAAATTGTGCAAAATGACCGTTTTGCCCCTGGTCGTGGGCAAAATGTTGACTTTTTGTTCGGGCGGTCAAATGGACTTTGACCGTTGACTGTGACGTAGTTCGGGACGTCACGAGTTCATAGACAGGTGGCACGTTCGATTCCGACATTCGTAGAGGAAGTTATGATGTTCGGAAGTTGAGGGGTATTTTGGTAATTTGGCTTATTAGGGGCCAAATGTTGACTTTTTGACCGGGAGGTCCGATGGGCGAGGGCCAAGGACCGTTACGTAGGTATCGTCGATACGAATCCAACCACAGGCGGCATGCCAAAATCGGAGATTCGACGACGAAGTTATGGTCAAGGACGTGAAACGCGATTAACCGAGACTCGGAATAAAATAATAATATAATAATAGAATCTGATTACTTTAACCAAACCAATCTGGACCCTTGATGAGTGACACATGTCATCATCCCCTTCAATCCTTAAATCATGGATCTTGGTTGGCCATTGATTTAATTAATTAATTTTCTCCCCTCAAATCCTCACCATTGATTTTAAAACTCAAACTGATCCCAGCCCTTGATCTCCTCTTCTTTTATTTCTTAAACCATCAGACTACTCATCTCTCACTTTCATTTCTCTCAAAACAGTGAGCACGGTTTCCCTCCTTGATCGTGCACATCATCACCCCACAACATCACTCCACACCCAGGTAATCTCCAAAGGACGACCACCACCCACCACCTTCACCTGGTGCGGCCACCACCACCACGGACGGCGGCGCAGTCCAGAAAACCCCCCAGACCCGAGAGGAACCCGATCGGCCCAAAACCATCCAACCGTCCAAACCTTGACATCTGGACTCGAACCAACGTAGGGATAGGACCACTGGAACCTTAGGACGACTCAGACCACGACTGGACGGTGTACGGCGGCGGCACGACGGCGATATGATCGAAAACCCGAGAAGGTTTGATTTCTTCCCTGTTTCGAAACACTGGTTTTTGACGTTAGGATTGTTTGCTTACTTCTGAAACATGTCCTAGGAACCTAGACGACCATTTTGGACCATGAACCACGGCCGGAATCTCGACGAGTCGCCGGAGTCGATGACCTGAGTTCTCAGCCGTTTTTCCTGTCAGATTTCAGGTAGTTAAATCAACCTAAAAATGAGTTTGGATGTCACAGAACCGTAGAGGAGGTTATGACGAGTCCATAGGATCAAACCGCATCAAAAATGGTGGTCTGGAACTCGATCTGTGATCGGGTCAAGCCGCGGGTCGACGGCGACCCGGTTACAGACCCGGTTTCAGAACCCGGTTACTGTAGCATGACGTCATCATTGTTGACCTGAATGTTGACCTGGCGCGTGGGGGCGCGTGAAGGGTATTTTGGGGAAACTTCCAACATGACTTTTAATCTATTCGATGTAACGGACATTTTGGAATTGGTTTCGTGTCGATCGGACACCGTCTCGATAGTGTTCGGGATGTCCGAAGGTTTTAAATTAAGTTTAAAAATAAGTAAAAATTCGGGAAAATTACGGGACTTTGATAGGATGTTAATAATGAGGTTAGTAACCCTCTAATGTGATTTGGACAGGATTGGGAGTCCCGGTGATAGTGGTGTGGCCCGGGAGGGCCGGTGGCACGCGTATCGAGGCACACGGTTAAAACGGTCTGTGAGTGGACTTTGGTTTTATAAATCCTATGCATGCTTAAATGTGTTATATGGTTTATATACATGATTTCTATGATGGTATTTGTGAGCATTGATTTTGGGTATGTTGCACGTATTTCGAGGTGTTTTCCGTATTTCACGTATATCGGGATTAACGGTTTATTTGTGATTTTGCGTGCTTGTGGTTAAATAAGTAATATGATAAAATGGTTTTTATATTGGAAAGATGAATTCGGGCTTGAAGCCCACTTGTTTTGGAAATCTCGGACTTGGAGTCCATTTGAGTACGCAAATCGGGTCGTGGGCCCAGTGGTTCATAAAATCGGGCATGAGGCCCAGTTGGATAATAAATGTGATTTCGGGTCAGGGACCCTATATTTAATAATTGTGGTTTCGGGTCTGGGACCCTAAATGGAAATGTGTTGTTTTATGGAAAATTCGGGCAGGGCCCATTGTGATGTTGTGAAATGAATTAATAAAACTGTTTTTCCATATACCATCTATACACATGGATATATGATGGTCTCCTCCAGATGTCTGGGACACTGGGGAAGTCACGGTGCATTGCCTGTGAAGGGTCACCATACGGAGCAGCCGGACCGTATGATGACTCAGGAGCAGGATTGCTATGATTGACGTCAGGGACGTCAGACATCAGGGATGTCAGATATATGGACCCGGAGAGACCCCGGGCAGCACGCGTAGCTTATGAAACCGTGAGACATGACGTCAGGGACGTCTCGCATCAGGGATGCTGGTGATGGTAATGGTAAAATACGAATTAATGAAATGGCTTTCCGGGCGGATTTATGATTGTGTGATTTTAATGAATTGATGTTCATTTATGGTCGTGGGTGGTGACCCACATGGTTTTAATATGTATGGTGGTGGTATTCCACAGTTTTGGGCTGAGTTCCCACACTTGGTTTTTGGTTAACGGTTTTGGGCTAAAGCCCTAATGGCTCGGTTGAGCAAACGTTTTGGTTACTGGTTTTGGTGGCATGCATACGTTTTTTTATTGGAGGGCATAAATGTCTTATAAATGTATTTGATGAACTTATTGGTTTTGTCCACTCACAGCTTTTGGTTTTAATGCCCTTCAGGTTGATCACGGATGCGATTGCAGCAGAGACTGGGACATTGCACACCTCCTCCATCGATCCTTGCGCACTCTGGAAGCCCCGTTTGGGCAGTGGCTCGTGGTTATCCCTTGTCTGACACCCCTTGTTGGACGGGAGCAGGGCACATTCCACGGTAATCCCGGGGGGATTGGGATGGGTCCTGTCAACTTGGTATCAGAGCATGGTTGCTCTAATTGTGCGTGCAGGTCGAGGGTGTGATGTCTCATTGGGCTGCAATTCGTTATCAACCTGATAGATAGTTTTTGGGTTTGGATAGTGGATGGAGTGTGATTGGCCCGATACGCCGTGCATTAATGTGATTCGACCCAAGTGGGGTTGATTGTGGTGAACTGGTATTGTGGAACTCGGTTCGGTCATGTGATATTGGATTGTTGTGCTGCTAGGTGCAGCCAGGTTCGGGGAACCTCACGTCAGTAATGGTCTAGAATGTGAACCCTTGTGGTGGTTTCTAGTGTGAGGGATGTTGGTTCATCGGAGTTGGCCGATGACCTAGTGGTGGAACCCACGTTGATGGGATGGTAGGATTGGCTTTGACGTCTATTCGATGTCTAGACCGCGGGGTCGGTCAGGTGGTGAATTTTATATTACGGAAAGTGGTTGGGTTCGGGGGAACCATAGGGTGTGATTGTGGAACTCTAGTATTAAAAAGGTAAACCTTAATTGTGGCTAGTGGATGAGAACTTGTGCTGCGACTAGCGGCTGAGGTCATGGATGACCATGTGGATGGTTCTGGTGAGTTTAGGCAGAACTATGGGATTCGATTTACGGATACGGTTCTGAGATAAATTATGGAATCCCGTGTTGGATCGGGTATTGGTGTGATGTGTGGATGCGGATCTCGATAGCAATGACAGTTAGTCGGAAGTCATATGGAGATGACTGGCTATCGAGGGTAATTAGTGTGGTTATAATACTTGGGGATCAGGGGACGTTCGGGGAACGTTCATTTTCCTAATGAGGATTGTCAGAATAGTGGTACCCATAGTCGTGAGGTACGGGATCGTCGTTCCGTATGAACGGAGATCCAGGGTTGTCGTATTTGCACACGGTGTGCAGTATGGATGTTTGCGGGGTTGGTACTTTTGTGCTGATGCTAGTATGGATGCCTGTGTACTGATACTAGTGTTGTTGATAGAGTGTTGGTGCTGGTACTAGCGCTGGTGCTAGTGTCGGTAATGGTGTTGACGATGAGCCACAAGTTGGGGTGTGACTCCGTCATGATGAACATATGTTCGGTCCTTGAGATTCGGTAGTGGTTGAGTGATGGACTGGATGGGTTCCAGTTAAGATCGTAATGTGTTGGGATAAGTTCCAATAGTGGTGAGATAACCAGTAAGGAGTGGATTAAAATGGTATAATTAAGACTTAACAAATTCTGGGATGACGTCCCCTACGTCATGATAATTAGTGGATTTGGGGGAGTTGTTGGCAACTCCAAAATTTGTGCGATTTTATGTTTTAAATATCCCTAAAAAGTACATGGAAATGATTAAAACTGGAAAAGACGAGGAAAACTATTAGTGGTATAGATGTGGAAATTTGTAATTAAGAACTTAGAAAACCGAGTGTTGAACCTGTAAAGGTTGGGATGTGCGAACGAAATAATAACGGATTGATTGCGGACACGGGGTTGTCCAAGTGAATTGAGGAGGTAGGAAGTCTAGTGGTTAGACTTGACGTCTTGTTGGGAGCATGTCTGTTGCCAACATGGTTGGAACCTTAGATTCGAGAAGCGTTGTGATTGGGGAACGAGAGTGGTGTTCGTTCTTGGTGATTGGTATTCCGAAGTCATTGGGGTTGACTTCTTGCTTTCTGCCCTGGCAGACATCGACTGTAGTTACCAGTACGTTGAGCGTGTATTGGTCGGTGAGCCCATGTGTGTTGTGGGGTCATCAAGGGGAGTTGCGTGTTCAAGTTAGGTAAACGAAATTTCTCATTTTCTGCTTGGTGGCAGACGATGTTGTGTCACGTGGTGTGGTGAGTGCAGTGAGTCTGGTTGCATCCACGTTGGATGAGTATCGACGTCATTGTGTTGGATCATCCTTGGTTTTTCCTAGGTGGAATGACAAGGATCGATACAAGGTAATCCGTGAGAATCCGCAGTCTCGACGTGTCTCGTCGTTGACTGGTCTGTCTAGTTGTGGGAGTCGGTTGTCGATCGTTGTGGCGATCTAGGATTTTGACGTTATAGTCAGGGACACAGTGTCTATCTGGGTCGTGACCTTGATGATTCAGATAGGGGGAGAGTATATCACTCTTACCTTGGTACGTGAGTCGTAAATGACGGGATTGAACTTCTTTTCGTAGTGGGGCCGTACGGTATTCTACTCAGGTGAGTAGGTCTTCGATGTAGTCGAATTTTGTCAACCTTAGACGTGTGGAGGTTGGATTGGCTCCCTATGAAGTCAATCAAGTGTGTTGAACGTGTGGATGTGTCTTGGTAAATGTAACGAGATTTCGGGATTTGAAATCGAATTTCTGGGTGACGATTCAGGATTCGATTTTGAAACTTGAAAGTATATTTCTAGATTTGGGTACGGAATGATTATTCCAAATGCTAGCTTACGGAATAATGATTTCGGATTCGGATTTGGATAAGAATTAAAATTTGATGTCTGGGCTTGGATCCGGGATTTCTTACGAAATTGCGGATTCAGATTCGGAGTTGAAACTAGATGTTGGGGGGAGTTTCGATTTGTCTCATGCTGGATTGGGCAAACGTACTCCATTATTGGAACGCGTTCGGCTATGACCTAGGTGGTTGTAGTCTGGTCATTAGATAGATGTGTGTACTTCGTACATGGTTCGAGGTACAATACTTGTAGACTTGTGATGTCTAGTTACGGTATACGGGATATACCCGAGGTGTGTCGGTGAACGTGTTGGTAGTCGGATTGGTTCCGATACCATGGGATTGGTTGTGGATCAGACATTGGATACTATGCAATGGGTCATGGTATTTCCGATGAGTCTAATTACACACAGGTCGTATGAAATGTCGGTAAGGGTATTGGTGAGTCGAGTACGTTGGTGGCATGTGTAGCCACGAGTGAGTCTAGTGTCAGTTTTCGACTGACAACAACTGTGTGGTGACAGATTGTCAGGATGTGTCAACATAGATCGTTGAGTGGGGTCAGCTGACTCCTAGTGGGAGTGGGAAAGGAACCGTTGAGTTGTTGCGTCAACAAGAGGGTTGATTTGACAAGTGGTGTCAAATTCGAAACAAGTAGTTTCAGTCATTCGACGGGGTCGAATGTAGTCGTTGCGTTTTGAGTATTAGTGGTACGTTTGGGTGTAGACAAGTTTTGTCTAAGTTGTTGGTGTACGGGTGTACACGTGTTGCGTGGTCGATTCCACTTTCCACGGGGTGTTTGTGGAATCAGGATAGTCGAGTTTCGAGAGCGAAACTTATTAAGGAGGGAAGTACGTTGAGATTAGAGCGGTTGGAATTTCGAGGACGAAATTTATTAAGGAGGGAAGATTGTAACGACCCGTCCCGAATTCTGGGATTAGATTAGTCACTAATCTTGATTAGTGAGGTTGAACGGTGGTTAGTAGGGCGGAATCGGACAAATTGTGCGAAATGACCGTTTTGCCCCTAGTCGTGGGCAAAATGTTGACTTTTTGTTCGGGCGGTCAAATGGACTTTGACCGATGACCGTGACGTAGTTCGGGACGTCACGAGTTCATAGACAGGTGGCACGTTCGATTCCGACATTCGTAGAGAAAGTTATGGTGTTCGGAAGTTGAGGGGTATTTTGGTAATTTGGCTTATTAGGGGCCAAATGTTGACTTTCTGACCGGGAGGTCCGATGGGCGAGGGCCAAGGACCGTTACGTAGGTATCGTCGATACGAATCCAACGACAGGCGGCATGCCGAAGTCGGAGTTACGATAACGAAGTTATGGTCAAGGAATCGGGCTCGGTTTACCGAACGAACCGGGATTAAAATAATAATAAAATAATGAATAGTGACCGTTGACCCTACACACCTGGATGAGTGACAAGTGTCACTCATCCCTTGAAATCAGAATCCATGTTTTTGGGGGAGACCTCATGATGATGTTTAATTAATTTTTAATTAATTAATTAATCTTTTAATTTCCATTAATCTCCATATTTTCCTTAACCATGTACAACCAAATCCAATACTCTCCCAACCAATTCCTCTTCCATTGCTGAACCTGAGAGTGTGGATTTGTGAGCAATTTGAGAGTGAATTCAACTGGGTAAACACGAGAGATTAACTGTGAGGAGGAACTGAGAATTCGAAAGATTAAGTTTTGGGAGGGAAAATCAAATTGGACGAATTGAGCTGCGATGATCGAATTGGAGCTTGGAAACATCTTACTGAGGTTGTGACGAGTCGATCCACGTCAAAAACGAGAAGAATTGGTGCCGTTTTGGCTCTGATCGAGCTTGGTGACAGAGGAAGAAATCGAGGATGAGTCGTGGAGTTTGGAGCTGCGATTGACTCAATTGTTGTGGGGAAATGACTCCTCATGATCCCACGATGCTTCTGGGTTCATCAATTGAAGGAAACCGATCGAGATCGATGGAACTCCATTGTTGAACAGTGACGGTGCTCGAGCTTGAGTCGTGACGATTAGGCACAGGTTTGATGCAATTGATGTGGGGGAATTGTTCCTCAGGGTCCGTTGATGCTTCTGGAATCATCAATTTGATGAAACCTGCAGCAATTGAGGGAGTTCCATGAACGCACAGTAACCTGGGTGTTCTTCGTGTTCATCATGGAATCGATGGAATTTGGGTAAGTTATCGTGTAATTGATGTTACAGACTTATAATTGGACTTAAAACGAAGCTAATGGAATGATCAATTGAAGGAATTAGGATCGAATTGACAGGATTGGAACCGGGTTGTGTCGCGGGTGAATTGGACCCGTTTACCAGACAAACGGGTTGGGCTGGTGACACTGTAGCAGGCGCGTGGGTTTCACGCGCAGCCACTCACGGCGGCGCGTGGCGGCGCGTGGGCACGAATCTCGAGGTGAGGTCAACATGACTTCTGTCCTATTTAATGTAACGGACATTTTGGAATTGGTTTCGTGTCGATCGGACACCGTCTCGATATTGTTCGGGATGTCCGAAGGTTTTTAATTAAGTTTAAAAATAAGTAAAAATTCGGGAAAATTACGGGACTTTGATAGGATGTTAATGTTGAGGTTAGTAACCCTCTAATGTGATTTGGACAGGATTGAGAGTCCCGGTGATAGTGGTGTGGCCCGGGAGGGCCGGTGGCACGCGTATCGAGGCATACCGTTAAAACGGTCTGTGAGTGGACTTTGGTTTTATAAATTCTATGCATGCTTAAATGTTTTATATGGATTATGGTTGTGATTGTGTGATGTTGATTTGGTTGTTGGTAAATTGTACGGTTTCACGTATTTCGAGGCGATTTACGTGCTTGCACGTAAATCGAGGTTTTCCGATTTTACATGGATTTTCCATATTTATGACTTGGATATAATGTGATGAAATGGTTTTGTAATTGGAAATATGAACTCGGGCTTGAGGCCCAATTATGTTGGAAATTTCGGACTTGGAGTCCATTTGAATATCGGGCCGTGGGCCCAGTTGGTTTATAAGTCGGGCTGCGGGCCCAGTTGGTTTACAAATCGGGCCGTGGGCCCAGTGGTTCATAAAATCGGGCATGAGGCCCAATTGGATTATAATGGTGATTTCGGGTCAGGGACCCTATATTTAATAATTGTGATTTTGGGTCAGGGACCCTAAATGGAATTATGTGGTTTTATGGAAATTTCGGGCAGGGCCCAATGGTAATAATGTGATAAAAGGATTTAATAAAACTGTTTTCCATATACCATCTGGACACAAGGATATATGATGGTCTCCTCCAGATGTCTGGGACACTGGGGAAGTCACGGTGCATTGCCTGCGAGGGGTCATTATACGGAGCAGCCGGACCGTATGATGACTCAGGAGCAGGATTGCTATGATTGACGTCAGGGACGTCAGACATCAGGGATGTCAGATATATGGACCCGGAGAGACCCCGGGCAGCACACGTAGCTTATGAAACCGTGAGATATGACGTCAGGGACGCTAAGCATCTGGGATGCTGGTGATGGTAATGGTAAAATATGGTTTAATGAATAAAATGGCTTATTGATTGGATATGTGTTATGTGGTAAAAATGGATTATTGGTTATGAAATGGTATGTAGGGTCGGGGACCCTAAATGGTTTTGGATTTTGAATTGATGTTCATTTATGGTCGTGGGTGGTGACCCACATGGTTTTAATATGTATGGTGGTGGTATTCCACAGTTTTGGGCTGAGTTCCCACACTTGGTTTTTGGCTAACGGTTTTTGGGCTAAGGCCCTAATGGCTCGGTTGAGCAAACGTTTTGGTTACTGGTTTTCGTGGCATGCATACGTTTTTATTGGAGGGCATAAATGTCTTATAAATGTATTTGATGAACTTACTGGTTTTTGTCCACTCACAGCTTTTGGTTTTAATGCCCTTCAGGTTGATTACGGATGCGATTGCAGCAGAGACTGGGACATTGCACACCTCCTCCATCGATCCTTGCGCACTCTGGATGCCCCGTTTGGGCAGTGGCTCTTGGTTATCCCTTGTCCGACACCCCTTGTTGGACGGGAGCAGGGCACATTCCACGGTAATCCCGAGGGGATTGGGATGGGTCCTGTCAGTTTGGATTGGAGCGGTTTGGGTGGGAATGATTGGGTTTGGGTTTTGGTGAGGAAGAAATGATCGATGCCATAACAAGGGGGTGGATGCATGAATGGGTGAGGTTGGCCAGTGGATGGGTGACACTTGTCACTCATCCATTGGTCCCTGAAAAGTAACTGGGCCCACAAAAGACAAAACTTCACTTTTTATCTCGTAAAATGTGTCGCTGTGAATAGTACCCCCAGAACTTCCGTGAACCGTAACTTCGCCATCGAACGTCCAAATTCGACGTGCCGCCTGTCTACGGATTCATATCGTCCCGATCTACGTAAAAGTCTTCAGTCAAAGTCCATTTGACCGCCGAAACGAAAAGTCAACGATTTGCCCATTCCAGGGGCAAAATGTCATTTCGTCCGAACGTTCGCTAATCCTCGTCTAATCTCCGATTAGTTTTTGATAATCCGTCATTAAATCTTAATTAATCCCGCTAATTCGGGACGGGTCGTCACAAGAAATGAGAGTAGATGAAGTAGGACCAGGATCTGGTGCAGGAGAGGAAGGAGGGGAGGTGTCTGCACCATGAGATGAGAAGTGGGACACTGATGAGTCCAAAACATCTGCAAAATGATGAAGATGAGGACCTGAGATGTTGGTTGGAAGAAAGTCAGAGTGTATAGGCTCTAGGGAACCTGAGGTTTGGAGAGGAAAGAAGGGAATTGAGCTAAATGATTCATAAGTTGGACAAGCAGGTGTGACAGATGTAGGATCAAAAGAAGAACAAGGTGCTTGTTTACACAAAGTGGGATAGGGAAACTGAAGTTCATCAAAAAGAACATGTCTACATTCAAAGTTCTTGTGAAACAACACATCATGACAAACAAAGCCCTTATATTTAGCAGCATAGCCTAGAAAGATACACTTCCTGGTTTTGGGTTGAAGTTTGGTTGAATTGTATGGTCTTAGGAGAGGAAAACAAGCACACCCGAAGACCTTGAGATGTGTGATAACATGTGGCTTAGAGAACAAGGCTTCATAGGGAGACTTCATGCTGAGTAAAGGGCACGGCATACGATTTATGAGATAGACAGCTATGGTATAAGCATAGAACCAAAAAATAGGTGGCAATGAGGCAGTTTGAAGAAGAGTAAGAGCTGTTTCAAGGATGTGCTTATGCTTCCTTTCAGCCAAACCATTCTGCTCAGTAGTATATGGACATGATCTGTCGTGTGCAATGCCTTTAAGGGAGAGAAAAGACTGAAAACTCTTACTGATGTATTCCCCTCCACCATCACTTTGGAGTATCTTAATTGAAATAGAAAACTGATTCAGAATGTAGGAGTAGAAATTCTCAAAAATGGTCTGGACTTCAGATTTATTTTTCATTGGAAAAATCCAAGTATATCGTGTACATTCATCTACAAGATTGACATAGTACTTGAAACCTTCACATGACACATTTGGAGAAGGTCCCCAAACATCAGAGTGCACAATTTTAAAAGGAAGAGCAGACTTTGAACTGGAAACAGTAAAGGTTTGTTTTGACAGCTTCCCTTCTAAGCATGACTCACAAATGGTGGAAGATAAGTCTTTCGAGGCTGTGATGTTAGCCTTGTGAAGTGCAGCAGAAACAATCTGATTAGAGGGATGTCCCAGCCTTCTGTGCCAAAGTTGACAATCTGTATGTTTACCAAGGAGAGCAGTGTGAAACTGATTCTGCGTTACAATAAGGACTTGATTTGGGAGATGATAGAAAGGAAGGGGGTACAAGCCATCTTTACTCAATCCCTGAAAGAGCACTGTTCCTGTGAGTCTGTCCTGAATCAAAAAGGAAGATTCATCACAAAGGAAAGTACACAGATTATCCCTGCACAGTTTATTGACAGATAAGAGGTTGGCTGTAATATGAGGAAGATGAAGGACTTCTGCCAAAGTAAAACTGTGAGTGGGAGGATTAGATGTTTCAAGACTTGAGGAACCAAGATGAGCAACTTTCAGAGCTGAGCCTCCTGCAGTTGTAATGACTTCTTCAGAATTAAAAAGACTTGGCTTGTGAATCTGTGACAGATCTGAGGTCATATGAGCTGTTGCCCCAGTATCTGCAATCCAGTACCCTTGTTGTTGCCTAGAGGGTATTTGTGCACTCATGGCAGTAAGGTTGCTTGGAGAAGAAGATCCTTGATAGGAGTAATTATCCCTTTGATAACAGTTGACAGCTGAGTGACCAGTCTTCCAGCAAATTTGGCATGGTTCACTTACCCGTGCAGGCTAATTCTGGTGTCTATAGTAGCAATCTGAAGCTGTATGTCCTCTCTTTCCACAGATTTGACAAGTTGGAGGTTGCTGAAAAACATTATGAGCTGGTGCACCCAGAATTCCAGAAGCAGATGAAGCTGAAGAGTTGTTGATCCCCCTACCATTGTTCCAGTTTCCATTGTTCCAGTTTCTAGAGTTACCCCCATAATTGTTGTTCCACCTGCCTTTGTTCTTGTTCCTTTTACCATTTCCTCTATTTCCATAGTTAATATTGCTATTGTTGTAACCACTACTTTGATTATAACCTCCATTGTATCCAAAGTATTGGGAGTTTTCAGAAGCCTGCTGAAAATTTCTAGTATTGCTGTTACCAGCAGCATTGCTAGACAAGGTACCACCATTGAAGTTACCAATATCAGAGGTGTTCGAGTTTTCTTGGTCAAAACTGGATGAGGAATTTGTTAGATCACCATTTTTGGTAACTGACAGTGCAGTCAGGAAGGAGGATTGCATGGAGGTTTGTTCTATGACAGCTTCCTCGGCCAAGAGTTGTGACCTGAAATCCTTTAAACTAATAGAACTCTCCCTTCCATGAATTTCACATCTAAAAGTGTTATTCTCTGCAGGTAAGCCTCTTAGTGCAAGTATAACAACATCATCATCCCCAAAGTAAACATTACACGACACTAGAAGGTCTCTTGCATCTTTGATTCTTTGTAGATACTGAGTCATGTTTTCTGAGCCTTTCTTTATATTTTGCAGATCAGTCTTTAATTGAAAAATGGAAGATTTGGTAGAGGAGGCAAACCTGTGCTTTAAATTTGTCCACATTTCCTTAGCACTCTTGCACCCGATCATGCATGAGATTGCAGAAGAAGAAAGAGTGGCTGTGACGAGTTGCATCATGTAACAACCCGTCCCGAATTCCAGGATTATATTAGTGACTAATCAAGATTAGTGAGGATAATCCGTGATTAGTTAGGCGAAATCGGACGAACGATGCAAAATGACCGTTTTGCCCCTAGAATGGGTAAAATGTTGACTTTTCATTCAGGAGGTCAAATGGACTTTAGTCGATGACCGTGACGTAGTTCGGGACGTCACGAGTTCATAGACAGGTGGCACGTTCAATTCCGACATTCGAGGAAGAAGTTATGACGTTCGGAAATTCGAGGGCATTTTCGTAATTAAGGTAAAAGAGGGAATTTGTTGACTTTTTACACGACAACTACTTTTCACGAAATTCGAGGACCATTAGGAAGGTCTCGAGTCCCTGATTCCAACGACAGGCGGCATGTAGCATTTGGAGTTCGGGAAATAAAATTACGAGTCTAAGTTTGTGAGGGGTAAAACGGTAATTTGTGCAATAATGGTCATTGTGTTTCCTTGGGATTTGTGCCCAGTTAGTGCTTGACAAGTGGCTATTCTGGGAAGTTCTAACCACAGAGAAGAGGACACCTGTCCTTCTCTGGATGGTGGTAGAACCTCACACAAGTGGGTTTAAACGGTTTAGTGTTTGTGCCGTGCTTAGTTTGGGGACAAACAGAAAACAAGGCTTGACTCCTCCTCTTCCTTCGTTCTTCAGCAGTTTTTTTGAGGATTGAGCGTGGAAGGGAGAGATAGGAGGATGGGGAAGGTGGTGATACCGCCACAAGGAATGGCTGGAGACGGTGGCTGACGGTGGTTTCTTGAAAACGTGAGGCAAAGGGGAGAACAGGGGAAACCGTGAACTAAACCAACTAAACTCCTTCAATTCTCATCTTTGGTCCATGATTTGTGAAGAAAAGATGTCGAGGGTGATGATATGAGTGGGGTGGTAACCACGGAGGTGTACGACGGCGCCGTATGGTGAGTTCCTGTGAGGCTTAGGTTTAAATTCAAAATGGTAATTTTTGAATTGAGGATTATTAACTGATCTGATGCATTAGGAAATACTCTAGGAGTGATCAGAAGTTGATCCAGCCCAGTCTTAAGAGCTATGGAGGACGGTAAGGTTCCTTCTCGCGAAAAAGTCTCGGTTTCAATTTAAAATGGTAACTCATTGATTTGGACTTAGTGCTCACATTTGTGACTTGGGAACGGATTAGAAGGACGATAGGAAACTCTGAGACGTGAGCCTGGGACCTTAGATGGCTGGAACCACAGGAACAGAGGAGGAAGGCTGCTGGGCGTTTCTTCGATTTTGGAAGGTAAGAAACCAACTTCAAATTCTTGTTTTTAGTAGCTAGATCGATTAGGGATAGGGGGATGAAACTATTGAACTAAAACGGGTTTGAAAACCGGCTGGAATTGGACGGAATCGTGGACGTCGGTTCAACTGAACCGGCAGAACTTTGGACCGAACTGAACCTGGTTTGCGCAAGGTAGGAGATGAACAGTGACTGCGCGTGGCTCCCACGCGCAGCCCTTTTGGGCGGCGCGTGTGGGCGCGTGTCATGTTTTTCAAGAAAGGTTCCAACACGACTTTTAAAGTATTCGATGTAACGAACATTTTGGCGCTGGTTTCGAGTCAATCAGACCTCGGCTCGATATGTTTCGGGTTGTCCGAAGGTTTTAGGGCTTAGTTAAAAATAGTTAAAAATACGAGAAAATTATGGGACTTGAGTAGGACTTTTGTAAAGTAGTTAGTGACCTCGTTATGGGATTTGGACAGGTTCGGGAAAGTCGAAGATAGCGGAATGGCCGGAAACGGCGTAAGTGGACGCGCATCGAGGCGACGTCGGAATGGTCTGTGAGTGGACTTTGCTTTCTAACTCTTGATGCATGCATATATGTTTTTATATGTTTTCTATATTGTTTCTATGATTTGATTTATGATTGTGATGGTTTACGGTTTGTGCATGTTTTTCGAGGAAATTACGGTATTTCACGTTTTACGAGATTTTGATGGATATTGTGATTTGAACCTGGTTTTAATGATTTGATTTCGGAATTTGAAATGCGATTTGATTTCAAAGTAAGTAAAAAGATTTCAGAAAAGTGTTTTCGGAAAAGGGTTTTCGGGCTTGAAGCCCAGTTCAGAAAAATGGTTTTGGAGAAACGTGATTTCGGGTTTTTAAATCGGATTTTCGGATGACGATTCGGGATTCGATTTGAGACTTGAACATAGATTCCGGGTTTGGGTTCAGAATGGTTATTCCGGATGCCGTCTTACGGAATGGTGGTTGCGGACTCGGACCTAGAAAGGAAATGGATAAAGGTTTTTTAATGGTTTTGGATTGGATTTGCTGGATCTGGTTATTGGGTTTAAAGACCCGGATTATGATTGACGGGGGAAGGGCCCGGATTGGGTTTAAAGACCCGGATTGAGTTTAAAGACTCGGGAGTTTAAAGACTCGGATATATTGATATTTTCCCCGTAGGCCTGTTGAGTTTAAAGACTCGGGAGTTTAAAGACTCGGATTATATTAAGACCTGGATTGAGTTTAAAGACTCGGGAGTTTAAAGAATCGGATAGATCCAGCAGGTTCGATTGATGAAAATGTGGTTGCAAATGTGTTTGGTTTTCAATCATGGTTTTCCGAGGTTTTGGGCTATGCCCGGATGAAATGGTTTTCGGTGGTTTTGGGCCGAGGCCCGTGATTTGGAAAAAGGAACTTGTGTTCGGTTTTTCTTATATGGTTTGTTTAACCGGAATATTGAATGGTTTTATGACATGACTTTGATATGCATGCATTGCTTTTTGAAACGCAGGTATAAATGCTATTGTTTTATGAAATTTTTTTGAACTTATACTTTATTTTTGTCCACTCACAGTCTTTTTTTTGTTTTCGATACCCTCCAGGTTGTTGCGGTACGGGCTGTTGGTCGAGAGAGACGGAGACATCACACCCGCGATCCACAGTAGCTCGGATGACTGGATTCGAGAATCCCTGGTCCGACTTAAGTGTTACATGGAGGTTAGACGTCAGACTGGCATTCGTGTCATGCGTAAGTCAGACGGGAGCAGGGTTTAGTCCCTAATCCTGGGGGATTAGGGGTGGGCCCTGACACATCATGGCCTGATCGTGCATTTTCCAAACCATAAATGCATCTGAAGAAGAGGTTTCTGTGGCAGAATCAGAGGAAAACTGTGGAGGACAAGGTCTTGTGCCATCGATGAAGCCATTGACACCGTTTACATTGAATAGAAGTTCCATTTGGAAATTCCAAGTGATGAAATTGTGATAATCAAGCTTTACTGTCACAGCATTTCCAATCGTTGGGATAAGTGAAGCAATTGGTGATTGAAGAATCTGGAGTTGATTGACTGTAACCATGATGAATCTTGAATCTTTGACTCTAAAAAAAAGGAAGAAGATTTCTTGCGATTTTTCTTGAGAGGAGGTGCGGAAGCAAGAAGGCTAGAATCACTTGTGAATGGGGTTAACCATTGATCACAAGACTAGCTCTGATACCATCTTAGATTTGTTGTTCTTGAAGCTGGTTTTTCACAGAGAGAAGAAGAAGAGAGGGTTTTGAGAAGAAGATGAAGAGGGTCGAAGAAAGAGAGAGAGAGAGAGAGAGAGAGAGAGAGAGAGAGATTGAACAAACAGATTAGGGAGTGTATTCTCACTTTACATTTGTACACTTACTAATACTTGGTTATATACTCATGATTAGGCATTACTTAATGCCTAAGCTATCGTCCTAAACATGTGCTAACTGTTAACTAACCCTAACTGAATTACTAACAGCCTAACTAACCGTGACAGCTAGTTGACAACAATGGTTTTGCACACATGGGTGATGTGGTGCGGGTTCACTTGTTGTACCAACATGGTACGAGAAGCAGCAACACAATATGGACCACGGGACCTGCACACCATGGACCACGAGATGCTGAGTGATACTTCCGTACACGGTGCAGCAGGAATCTCACCGTACAATTATGTTATTAATATAATATTAGATGTCTTAAATATATTATTGATATGACTATCGATGGTACGCTGTAGTTGAGAATAATCTCACTCCATTTACAACAAAACGAGATTCTATCTAAAAAGCAGTAACAAATTAAACAATTTCTGTGAGGGTGCAAGATATGATGATGAACTTGATGATACATCCATATACTCTTAATTAAATGAGCCATGTGGTGAAGGCAATGTAAATTGGGAAAACATAAAGGAGCAAAAGAAAGTTGATTTCAAGCACTTTCATGACTTTCAATTTTGTAAATATGATACTGCATGCCCATTGATGAAGACATGAATGATCTCGATCTCAACTTACTGAAATATTATATATACATGTAATAGAGAGGTTTGTTCCCTCAGATGAAGGTAAACATAGCACTAACCTAAATTCTCTTGGCGATCTTATTGTATGATCATCATCCACGTACAACTCTCATTAACATTTGACAGAGCCACCCCAACTTCTTCAATCTTGCCACGGCCTAACAAATCTCTTTCCACGTTGCTACGTGTTGCGTTAGTCCTAATTCCTATGTCAATGTACGTATGTTTCCACAAAATTAATTTGCATTAACGTTATTATGTAATAACTAATAATAATTCAACATAAAATATCGGTGTTAAAGTCCCACAAGTATTTATTTTGCATTAACGTTAATATGTAATAACTAATAATAATTCAACGTAAAATATCAATGTTAAAGTCCCTATTACTGAATAAGTAGTTTAAGCTGGTGTGACTGTTGCCTAGTGTTAGGCTTGTTCACTGGTCCTTGTGGGTCGGCGTTTGTCTCCTGATTCTCTCTGGGTGAGTTGCTTCTTTCTTCTGAGGCTTTTTGTTGTTGCTCTTCTAGGTTCTTTTTAGGGCTTGCCCTTTAATACAATTTTGATTTATCAAAAAAAAAAAAGTCCCACAAGTATTTGTTTCTCATTAAAGATGACTGACCACGTATGATATATGTTATGGAGTTTAAAGCCATTTTTAGTGAAGAAACTTGAAGGTAGTATTTGTGTTTTTTTAAAACCTAAGAGATGTTTGTGAAAATACAACAAACTTTAGGAAGTTATTGTGTAAATATTAAATAACTCGACTTGGAGCTGCCTATGACACTACAAGAGAATTAGATAGGCCCGATGAAACTTTGCCAGACGAAGAAAATTTTGTTGTTAAAATCAAGGTTGCCCGACGAATATGAGGGGCTCATTGGGTCACTTTATGGCACAAAGGAAATTGATTCGAGCGCTAAAATATGCAAATTACCTGACGAAAAAAGAGTGCTCGTCGTAAATATGTTGCATATTATTTGTCAGGTAACCTAAAACGTTGACCAAGGTATTTACGTTGCCCGCCGAAGATTATCGTCGGGTAATCTGTTTGGCAGGAAGGAAATTCCTTTGGCACCAAAATATTCAGGTTGTCTAACGAATAATCAAATGTTGCCCAACGAAATACTTTGTCGGGCAAACTTCTATCAGTATTTAACACAGACGACCCACTCTTCTTCCTCTCCACCTAAATTTTTTTTCTCACATCTCTCTCTCTCTCTCTCTCTCTCTCTCTCTCTCTCTCTCTCTCAAATCCTATCTTCACTAACTAATTGATTCTCTCACAACATTAGTTTATATTCTCATTACTCCATCTCTCATCAATACAAAAGGTATATATTTATTGTGTATTTAATTTTGGTATATAATTTTGGAAATAATTAGATTTTGAAATTGTGTTTTTATTGTGAAAAATATATTGAAATTGTTGGTAATTGGTGTAGAAATTGTGTAGGAAATTAGAAGATTTGTTAGGAAAATATGAAAATAGAAAATATGATATCAATTAGGAAATATAAATTGTGATAGGAAATTAGAAAATTATAAAATTATAAAATATGTTAGAAAATTTGAAAAATAGAAAATATGTTATGAATTAGGAAATAGAAAATGTGATAGGAAATTAGAAAAGTAGAAAATATGTTTGGAAATTAGGAAATTGGAAAATATGTTAGGAAATTAGAAAATTAGAAAAAATGTTAGGACATTAGGAAATTAGAAAAATAGAAACTTTTTGATAATATTTGTTTTCATATATTTCGATGGTTTGAAATGTGTTTATATTTCATAACAATTTATGGAAAGTTAATCAAGTTAATTAACTTCGTATAATTAAATTTAAGGAACAACTTTAGACCCGTTTAAGAGTCAGTGAATCGAGTTGATTGACTGATTCATGAATTGTCCATTTATTTGGACCGTTTGGGGGTGTGCAACTATGTGCTGTATAGTTTGTGGTCTACGAGGTCAAGTTTCGATTGTGGAAAATTCGGTTTGTTTTCATCCCGCAATGTTCTCTGAATGCACACTAGATATTTATTTATAATATCTACGCCGAGTATTTGGGGAACTGTAAGGAGATGCTGCTGAAATTTCCATTGATCAAAACTTTGGCTTGTATATTGCAAACCGAACAACACAGAATGTGCACTCTTAAATGAGATAGGACGACAAAACCTGAGTACTAAGAGACAGATGACTTTTGATATTCACTTGTCGGACCATTAGGAGACAATGTTAACTCAACTATTTACATTGATTATATTTTGTGAAAGCAGGTATAATGGATAGACAGTGGATGCAAATATTTGACAGATCTGCGGATCAATATATGGATGTGATCGACACATTCATTGATTTTACACGTAATCATTGGATTAATAAGAGACGTATAATTTGTTTGTATCGTAAATGTAATAACTGCAGTCAAATACCATTGAATAAGGTCCGATATCATTTGGATCAAAATGAGATCGTACACAACTACACTAATTGGATCTATCACGTCAAAGAAATATTTACTAAATCAACATCTTCGATTCCCAGGCCCAACGAAAAGAAAGTACTTTGGATGAGCGATGTGATAATGATCAAATCATTAAGAAATTAATGGATGTTTTTCCTCCTGCATCCAATGATATAGATGGTGAAGCACTTATGTCAGGACCCACCCCGGTTTCACCCCGAAAACCGAGGTAAATCCTGCTCCCGTCTGACACCCTGACACAAAACCAAAATAAACTCACAATAAACCGCCAAAGTACTCAGTCAGACGCAGGAGAAACGATAAACAACAGCCCGAAGTTAAAATTTTACAGAGCATAGTACCCAAATACCAAAGAAAGAAAACCGTTACAAAGAGTACACGCACACGGAAAAATCTAAAACACTCCTGGGTCGCTCTCGTGACTTCTATGCCTCAGACGCTGCCTCGACGCCGAAATCCCGCGCTAGCTCCACGACCTGGAGGGCAATTTAAAACAAAAGGTGTGAGTCGACCATAAATAAAAGAAAAGTTTTCAAAACCATTTATAAGAAAACCGGGTTTGGCCCTCCGTTTTGAAACCACATGCATAACCCAGTTATTAAAACAGTTATAGGTCACGTAAACCTCCTCATAAGAACAGAAACACTATAAAACACAGTTATAAAAATCGTATCATAAACATCATAAAACCGTATCATAAACCGTGAATATAAATCATCATTTTTCGATCAAACTTGCTGGACCTATCCGAGTCTTTAAACTCCCGAGTCATTAAACTCAACAGGCCTACGGGGGAAATATCAATATATTCGAGTCTTTAAACTCCCGAGTCTTTAAACTCAATCCGGGTCTTTAAACCCAATCTGGGCCCGTCCCCCGTCAATCAATATCCGGGTCTTTAAACCCAATAACCAGATCCAGCAAATCCAATCCAAAACCATTTGAAAACCATTTCTCAATCCATATCCAAACCCGAATCCGAAATCACTGGTTCGATGCCCTTCCGGCATTCCGAACCGTCATTCCGAACCCAAATCCAGAAATCCACTTTTCAACCTTAAAATCAAATCCCGTTACCGAAATCCGATTTCAAAATCGAAAACTCTTTAATCACCAAATCATGTTTCAAAATCCCTTTATGAGCATTTAAACCACTTATCCATTGAAATCCCAAATCCATAGAATTATACTCAGAAATCACACTTTTCTCGTAAAACGTGCTGAAAACCGAACTTCCTCGAAAAACGTGCAATTTTGTAAAATCAACAAAGCATATCCGATAGACATAGAATCATGATTAAAACCATAAAACAATTACAGAAAAACAGTTATGCATGCTCGAGTTTAAGGAAAGGGTCCACTCACAGTACCGAGCCCTCAATCGCGCCCCGAACGTCCCGTACGTTCCTCAGCTTCCTCGGGAAGTCCTGATCCAGTCAACAACTGCCAAAGTACGTTACTAACACATCTACGAAGGTCCACCTAATTTTCCCTAAAAATCCCCGGGTCCTAATCGTAACGAACCGAAACCCTAAACCTTCCACCTCGCGGAACTAACTTCAAACGACGTCCGAACAACCCAAAACCAATCCTATTAGACTCGTCACAACACCTAGACCAAAAACCATGTTGACCGTTTCCCCAACTGCCGCCGCACGAGCCCCCACGCGCCGCCCAAATTGGCTGCGCATAGCCCTCACGCGCCAGCTACAGTGTCTTCGTCTACCTCTGGTCGACCCGGTTCGACACAGTTGCTGTAAATCAAACCGGCGAGAACGGTTCACCGCCGTCCGTCCACCAAAACACCTCTTTTCTTCACCATCCTCTTCGTCCCGTCCTAAGGTATCCATTCCCCTCACTCAAACATCTCGACACGGCCTAAAACCTGTCGACTCAAGCTCTAACAGAAACCCGAACACCTCCCCTGTTCTCTTCTCCGGCCACCCATGTCACCCCTCGTCACGGTGGCTGTCTTAAACCCTTCCTAGGACTTTCCTAAGCCTCACCCAACTCACCAAGACCGTCGACTCACGCCCAAAACCCACGACTAAAGGTCTAAAACAAAACGGAAAAACAGAGAACGGCGGGTACTCTTCGTCGTTCTGGACTCCGCCGTGCACTCCTCCGCCACGGCTGCACAACCAGAAGACACCTAGGACCCTAATGAGTTCCCTAGACCTCACTAGACTCCTCGATTCAACCCCTAAAGCCACGACTTGGCGTCTGAACCCAAACGGCAAAACAGAGCAAGTTAATGGGGATGAGGAATTACCTGTCCTCTGGTCGCCGTCGCGAGCTCTGCTGGGGCTAGTCGACTCCTCTCAACTCTCACGACACCACCACGAGTCCAATTGCACCGTACACGGCCACACCACCACCACGATCTCTCAATTCCTCCCTCTGTTTCGGTCTAGTTCGAAGAACACACGAACACACACACGGGCACCCCAAATAATTGGGACCGTGTTCCCTAGAACCATCCAGAACCCGTACACGTGTCACCATCCCCTCAGCCTTCTCACAAGTGGCTCAATCTCATCCCTTCATTTTCCCTCTCTGTTGCACAAATCCCCATGTGCAAAAGACCAACATGCCCCTCCTTTTAAGTCAAATTTACGGTTTTGCCACTACCTTTCTAGACCCGTAACTCACACATCGTAAGTCCAATGAATATGTACCGCCTGTCATCGAACTCAGGACGACGAGATCTATCTAATGGTCCTAGGTCAACGTGTTAAAACCCGATCGTACGAAAAGTCAACTATTCCCCCTATTTAGCCAAATTACGGTTATGCCATCAACCTTCCGAACATCATAACTTCCTCCTCGGATGTCGGAATCGGGCGTACCACCTGTCCACGGATTCGTGACGCCCTAAACTACGTCCTGGTCACCGGTCAAAGTCCATTTGACAGCCCGAACTAAAAGTCAACTTTTTACCCGAACTAGGGGTAAAATCGTCATTCTAGACTAACGACCTTATCGGGACCAACTAACTCCCGAATAAGCTCACTAATCCCATCTTAATCACCGTCTTAACCCTAATTTTCGGGACAGGTCGTTACAACTTAGGTTTCAACCCGAAAATTCTGAACTTCATTACTAGAGGTTGTTGAAAGAAACTCAACATGAATTGTACCCGGGTTGTAAATGTTTTTCGGTTCTAGGGGCAGTTGTGGAGTTGATGCACATGAAAATTGAGTATGATCAAACGAACAAGCATTTTGATCACATGATGGATATCATAATTCGAATGCTCCTTGAAAAAAATGGTCTTCCTAAAGATCATTATAACTCGAAGAAGTTGTTGAAGAATTTCAATTTAGGGCATGTCAAAGCCATGCATGCAAGAACAACTGTGCATTATTTTAAGGTGAATTTGAGAAACTGATAATTGTCTCGTGTGTAATGAGTCTAGATTTAAAAAAAAAAGATTATGAACAAAGAGCTGCTTTATTTTCTACTGAACTCAAGATTACAGCGATTCTACATGTCATCTCACACAACCCGTGATATGAGGTGACACAAAGATGAGCACATTGATGATGATACATTGAGACATTTGGCTGATGGAGAGGTTTGGAAGGAATTCGATAAAATGTATCCTGATTTTGCTGCGGAGTCAAAAAATGTTAGATTAGAGCTTGTTACTGATGGTTTTAATCCCTTCAGAAGTTTTGCAAATTTGTATAGTACATGTCTAGTGGTTTTGGTTTCGTATAACTTACATCTTTGGAGATGCATGAAGAAAGAATTCACAATCCTAAGTACTTTGACATTGGGACCTAAAACCCCAAGTAATTTCATCAATGTTTATTTACGGCCATTAATTGATGAGCTCGTGGATCTATGGAAAAATGGTGTACGGACGTACAACAAGTTTAGTGGACAAATATCCACTCTATGAGCAGCAGTAATATGAATAATTAATGATTTTCTAGCTTAATTAATCAGAAAAAAAAAATTTAATATTCAATTTTGCCCGACGAAGAGCTTTCATCGAGAAACGATAACTTGGTGGGTGGCCATCGAAACTCTCACGAATCGTTCAATTTTACCCAAAAAAACATTTTGATATTACCCGATGAACCATGCAATTTTACTCGAAAAAGTTTTTATTGTTACCTGATGAACTTTCGTCATTCGGTGGGTGGTTGCATAACCATTCAAAAATTCGGAGAAGTCCTTGTTACCTGACAAGGCGATATTCGTTGACTCTATGTTACCTGATGAACTTAGTCCAACAACGATTTCTTCAGATAAAATTGTTGTTACCTGACGAACGTGATATTTTCGTCCTTAGGACTGTTGGCCCGATGGCTATTGCACCACAAATCATGCCCAACGGACGCGCGTCGATTTAACATTTACCCGAAAATAATTTCTTTTACCCGACGAATCATATTCGCCGGATAAAGTTCAGTTTCTTGTAGTGTGAGGACATATTTAAATAAATTAAGCAGGTAGTTAGCATCCTAAAATGGGCATACAAACAACACAGTTCGCATATCATGTAATACAAAGTTTAATTTCCCATACTTTTGAAATTCATTTCACATGTTCCATAATTTCAATTTCTCTGTAAACCCGTTATAAATACAATTAGGTTTACATTAACTCGATTTTCAGTCTAATTCACATAATAAAACTTTCATAAATTTCAATTCCTGTTCAATTTATAACTTAAGCTCAGCTGATCCATATTATCCAATCTAATTAACAATTTGGCTCTAGTAGCTACCATGTATTGTGTTTGGAAGGAAAGAAATAATCGAGTCTTCGAGAGCAGTAGAAGTGTTGATACCATATCGACCGACCAGGTTAGACTCGGAAGATCACTCGGACCAAGCTCAGCCCACCATCAGGGCCCATCGAGACATGAATGGCCACCTGGACTAGACCCATCAAGATGGCTCATGCCTAAAACCCATTACTAAGCCCATCATCTAAACTTAGATATTTCCTATAAATAGGGAGCCCCCTCCCTCATTTGAAGGATTCCACTTTCTCTCTAGAAATGGGCACTCATTTCTCTCTATATTCTTACTCTTTCTCTAAGGCTCAAGGCTTCATATATCATGTACAAACACTTACATCATTAATAAGAATAGAGTAACACCATAGACGTAACCCGATTTGGGTGACCACGTACATCTTATGTCCGTTGTGTGTGTACGGTCTTCACGGATTAGTTGGTCCATTTTATGCATCAACAAGAAGCATGCTTGCTATTATTTACAATCTGATTTTGGAGATAATCCATCTAAAATTATTTTGATTGAAGGTTAAATTCAATGCTAATAATGTCCGGATAGCTAGAATATAGAACATCCTTGTTTGGTAGTTCTTCAGTTCTTTGCCTTTGGCTGAGCTTGCTGTGTCTTTTACTTTTGTTCTCGTGTTCTGTTTTTCAAGGTCGTTTTTTTTTTTTTTGTGTTTCCTTCTAGTTTATTGGGTTGGAGTTTGAGACTTTGCTCTCTTCTATTCAATTTTAAATTATCAAAAAATTATGTTTTAATTTTTTTGTACAAAAAAAAATCATGTTTTAATTTTTACGTATTTAAATTTGAAATTGAATTCAAAGGTGCTAAAATTTGAAATTGAATTCAGAGGAGATAAAATTTGAATTGACCTGATCCATGCATCACAAAATCAAACATGCATGTCACACACCTATCACACCTAACTCAATAGTAACGTTCCACAACACTCTTTTTACATAAAATTGGATAATATATAGTTTCTAAAACAAAATCTTTACTTTTTAGGCCCCTTTGGAATGACTAGCGCCTAAATTCATTATATATATATATATATATGTAAACATATAAACATAAATTTATTTTGTACGTTGCTTCATTTTGCGGGGCAAATTAAAATAATTAATTTTCCATACAAGTAGCTTTATTTAAATTAACCTAAATTATAACATGATAATTCAATCTCAAGTGCATATATATATATATATATATATAAAGTTGTAAGTTATTAGGATTAGCCTAGTTATATTCCTCTCCTCATATTATGTGAGAGATCTCATATTCAATTATGAAATAACGAAGTTAATTTCTAACGTGTATAACATAATCTCGTTTTCATAATGCCATTATACTAAAAGTGAATATAAAGTTTGGTTTAATTTTTTTAATCAACAATGATATCATTGTATATCATAAAGAACATGCATAACTATATTATCAAAATCAAGTTATGATATTAAGATCTACAACTAATAAAGTACAAAAAATCCTAATCTTACTACTGTAACCAAAACCAATGGGAGATATGGTGACAAATTCCTCCAACGTCAAGGTTGAACAAGACTTAGGAAAAAAAATTAAAGGAAGATTTTGGGTACTTTGGGATGGTTTTAAAAAATAGCAAAATAACATGATAGGACACTCAAATATGAGTAAGACTCGGATTATACAATCTCTATAAAACCAAAACCAAAATCAATGGGAGATATGACGATAAATTCCTCCAATAGCAAGGTTGAACAAGATTTAGGAAAAAAATTAAGGAATATTTTGGATAATTTGGGATGGTTTGAAAAAAATAGCCAAATAACATGATACAAAACTCAAACATGGGCAAGACTCAGATTATACAATCACCACAAAAAGAACATTTATTACTAAGTCAAAAGAAAAAAGAGAAAAAAATTGAGGGGAAGAGAGAATTAAATGTTTTTCCTTTTGATATAAGAGAAAATAGAGGCTATAGTTTTTTGTGTTTGAACAAAAATGGTAATTATAAAGTTAAATTTACTTCTTTTTTTTTAAAAAACAGTCCAATTACTATTATTTACAAGAGAAAAGAAAATTTACCACATAATATATTATCGAGTTGAGACTAATTATCTGTAAGTTAAGATTAAATTACTAGAATCATATTAACTAGATCCACTTAATATAAAGTTAGATTTACTTAAATCAATAAGTACATTTGGCCCATAAATTAAATTAGATAAATTAAGTTAGAAGGTTACTCTCAGTTTGGTCATTTTTGGTGAGGCGCTAATCAAGCAAGCACTGTAATGGCAATTTTCTATGTTGAGGTGGCAGGCAAGAACTTGTGGCAATTACCGAATAAAGCAAAACCCAATAACCAAAGCAACCCAAAAACAAACACCCAGATACCGAACCAGTAAGCAAATAATAAAATATTTCAGATATTTTCATGGCTTATTCTATGAAACTAAATATTTTTTTCACACTTTATATATAAGATTGATTTTTATAAAAATAAATAAAACCAATGTATAATATAATTTCTTCCTCAAATATTATTGTCCAAAACAAATTAAACAAAACAAAAATCCAAGCTTCGAAGAAAACCACTTGCGGTCATGAGTCAGCGGTTGCCAATGAATTTGGCAGCTTCGCTCAAAAGCTCACAAAAACCAACTAACCGCCCCCCCCCCCCCCCCCCCCCCCCCCCAAACCTTGACTCTCTCTCTCTCTCTCTAGAAAAATGGGTGATGGAAAATTATTAAGCAAAAAAATCAATTTTTGCAGAGGCGGGTTTTGTGGACGATTTACAGCCTGAAAAACACGCTCGATTGTCAAAACAGAAGCTTCTTAATAATTGGGTTCTCTTCGATTCCCTTTCCCTCACAAAAATCGCCAGTTGTTTTCTTCCTACAAAGCCAAAGGCCTATATTTTCTTTGTCCACGAGCAAAAATATAGCTCCAATGGAAGAAGAAAAAGCAGATAGATAAAAGAAAGCGACAGACAGAAAAAGAAAAGAAAAGTAAAAGCTTTAAATGCGAGTTGGTTGATGTGGTTTTCTTTCTCTCCTTCTACCCATCTTCTCTTAGGCACTAAGCATACCTATCTCCTCCTCCTATTTCCTCTTTACATATATTTACAGATATTTATATATATATATATATATATATATTGGTGGTCTCTTTAAAGGGTTTTCAAATCAACTGCTTTAAGATCAACAAAGCCAGCTGCAAAAAGAGGTTTCATTTATAAACGCACCAGTTTCTGACCCAACAATGGATTTTATTGCGCACCCATCTCGATTTTCTTCTTCCTCTTCCTTTTCCTTTTGCAATTTCTTCGAAAGGGTCAAGGAATCTTGCAACTTTGCTGTGTCTGCGATTCTGGGGAACATTTTCTCTGCGATCTTCACCTTCTTCTTTGCATTGGGTTCGTGCTTTTATCTGCCTCATTTGCTTTTTATTTATTGGGTTCTGTTGGTTCATTGTCGTTTGCTGTGAATGCTTTTTGTCTTTCTTTGTTAATGGCTTAATAGGGTGTTAGATTTTTATCGGTTTCTGTGTTATTGACGTTGGTATTTGGAATGAATTGGATTTGGGTCTTGGCTTGATGGTATCTGGAAGAACATTTGGGTTCTATTTCTCTAACAGAAGAAATAGAACTCTATTACATGCATTCAAATTCGTAGATTCTATAGACCCAGAATTGAATTTATTTCCTAGCAAGATGCATGAACTGAAATGCCATTGATTTGTTAAGTTAGTATCCCAATTTAAAGTGAGACGCTTTTGCTTATAGGCAAGGGGTTTTTTTGGGATCTCTTGTGCCTTCATTAAGAACTATTTGTTATCTTAAGATTCTCACTAATGGAAAGGGAAATGAATTATGTGTGCAGTTGGAACCTTGTTAGGAGCTATGACTGGAGCTTTGATAGGCCAAGAAACTGAGAGTGGATTTGTAAGAGGGGCAGCTGTTGGAGCAATCTCTGGAGCTGTTTTCTCCATTGAAGTGTTTGAATCTTCTCTTATTCTTTGGCAATCAGATGAATCAGGAATTGGGTGTCTTCTTTATTTGGTGAGCAATTAAGCTTTGGATCCCATCCTTTGTATGGTCAGGTGGTTACTTAATCAAGCGTTGGTTCTTTGGAATCCATGAGTTTTGGTGAATTTGATCTCCAGCTTTAATTGGGCGTCATTTTGTACTTGAACATGCCATTATGAGTGCCTAATTTATGTTTTCATAAATCATGCAGATTGATGTCATTGCAAGTCTGCTTAGTGGTAGATTAGTTCGCGAACGGATTGGTCCGGCCATGTTAAGTGCAGTGCAAAGTCAGGTAAATTTCATGCTTTGATCATGCGAGATGTTATGTCAGTGAGACAAACCCCAAAGGCTCATTCTTGTGTTAACTATTTATTCTTTGTACTTAACCAGATGGGTGCTGTAGAATCAAGCTTCGATGAGATCCCTAATATCTTCGACACCGGTGGGTCCAAAGGGTTGCCTGGAGATTCAGTTGAGAAGATCCCAAAGATCACAATCACTAGCAACAACAATGTGGATGCTTCTGGGGAGAAAGTCTCTTGCTCAGTTTGCCTTCAGGTTAATTCTTTAAAACCCTTTTATTCTAGATTCCTTTGTTTTTGCCCTCACATGCAAAGATTGCTGCTGTAACTTTTTAATCTTGTTGGTTAAAATTGTGAATATTGTTTTCCCTCTATCAGGATTTTCAGCTTGGAGAGACAGTGAGAAGTTTGCCTCATTGCCATCACATGTTTCATCTACCATGTATAGATAAGTGGCTGTTGAGGCATGGATCTTGCCCATTATGCAGAAGAGATCTGTGATGTGTCTGTAAATTACCAAATGAGTAAATTAAGGTTCTTTTATTGATTAATACAAATTTTGTACCCTTTTCATCTGTATTTTCATCACCAGGCTGCTGCTCCATTAGTTTCGTGCTACATTGTGAGCTCATGTATAAAAAATTTGATTCATTTATGTTTAGCTTTTATATATTGCACAGGAACACCCTATTTCTGGAGCACCCTTAATGGTTGTAACTTGTAATATATTTGTATATAAAGGGATAAGGACCATTTGGTTAAATTTTATAATACCAAAAATACCCTTGCATGACTAAATAATTCAAAGATTGATGATTTGATAGGTGAGAGTATAATAGTAAAAATTGGTTAATTTCTCATGATCCCCAAAATATCCTTATTTAACAAATTTATTTAAAAATGAATAATTTAAATTTTATAATACCAAAAATACCCTTGCATGACTAATTAATTCAAAGATTGATAATTTAATTAGTGAGGGTAAAATAGTAAAAATAAAAATAATATTAATTAGAATAAATAAATGTATATTACATATAATATATATATATATATATATGTGTGTGTATATATATATATTAAAGAAAAGTCCAAATTTTGAAGTAAATATAAAAACCAGACAATCTAATTATATTAAAGCTAAATGGTCAAATGAATAATCAAATAAAAAATATATAAATATTTACTTGTTATACACTTTTGGATTTTTAAATCAATCAACATTATCTATTTTTTTTTATTTAGTTATTTCGTAAGTAGAAATGAGCATTAAATCTAAATTGTTAAAATCGATAAAGTTTGAATTTTCAAAAAATAGAATTAAAGTCGTTCCAATCCAACTTGTTATCAACGGTTTGATTTGAATTTGTTTTGAAAATTTAGGCATAATATTTTCATATAATTTGCTCACTAAAAAAACTCTTACAAAACATATATATCTCATCAATATTTCATTTATTCACATCAAAATTTCATTTATTCACATCAAAATTTCATTTGTTTGCATTAATATTTTATTCACACATATCAAAAAATTCAAATTTTTTTCATTTTAACATATTATAGAATGAAAAATATTAACTAACAAATATAAATAAATAAAAACTTTAAGTTCCGTTTTTAATTCATCAGTTTTTAAAATGAAAATTCAAAATAAAACTAATGGAATGGTTTGAATTTTCTAATTTAATTTTTATCCAGTTAAATCCAAACAGAAGTACCAATAACAGTTTGAATCAAATCGTTTACTAATTTCAATAGATTTATACCTACAAATCATCATAGAGGCATTCTTTGATTGTATTTTTTTCCACATATCTATATTCACTTTTTTTTTTCCAGTTAACAAACCAAATCAAACTTTAGGAATATAGAATTCCCAGCATCCATTTACATTTTTGTCCATTCGTTTTAAAAATAAAAAAATTGTATCACATTTTATAGATTGAAAAAATGTAGATGGACACGTATACAATAAATTCCAGGGCATTTAAACTCGCACATAGTGCTATATGATATGAAAATATATCACGCACGCATATGCCAATTTATTATTGAGTTATGAAGTCACGCACACTGCATGGAAATGCGTCTAGGATTCGCGGAGTACTTGCATTTTTTTTTTTTGGTTAAATTCTTAAAATTTCAAAATTTACCATTCTTTAAGCATAGTTTTAAAAACATGATATTTAATTGGATAAACTATAAAAAAATATTCAAATTATAAGGATCATTTCAAATTTGTATCTTAATTATGAAAATTGGTATCTAAGTACCCAAATTATATTGCGTGCGTGATACATTTTCATAAGGAGGATCCAAATTTTTGTTATATGCACACGTGATAACTCTTTGATCTAATCCGTCCATGATTTGGCCAAATTTTGGAGGGCAATTTTGTCCCAAAATTTCTCATCATCTTCATCAATCATCCTCGTCATCTTAGTCGTTCTCATAATCCCCAGATTGAAACCTACCCCCAAATTGAAAACTCTTCCCAAATTGAAACTCCTCATTATCGACTCTCACGTAATTTCATCAGTACGAAATCTATAAAATCAACGATGACCATGGTAAGAAACCCAGAATATCGATGAAATCACCTGCTTTTCTCTGTTGCAACATGAAAGCGGTTTGTAAGTGGAGGTTCCAAGTGGGTTGAAAATCAGGTTAGTTTGTTGGTAGCAGTTAGAGCAAGGCTCGCATTGCAGCCAGTTGAGGTCGCTGCCGTTGTCGAGCACCATGTAGAAGGACTTGGCCAAGGTCCCGAGCCGATACGCACGAAGTACTCGCCGCTTTTTTGGCTGACGCCGGAGACAATGTGAGCGAAGAGGTCCTAGGGTCGGATCTCGGCTTGCATGGATTTGAGCTAGGAACTTTGCTTGTTTTGAAGTGCCATCTGAAGCTAGATTTAGAGCGAATTGATTCGGTCTGAGTCGCGGTCTAATCGGGAAAGGTTTGAGCTATTCGGGGCTGAAGGAGAGGACGTCGAGGACTGCGGGCTGGTCCTTTGTCTGAATGGATTCATTATTGTACGGGTTTTGAGCCATTTGTAGCTTTGCATAGACGACTTTAATAAAAGTGACGTCGGCGAAGAGCTTGACGAGCAGAGCCTCTATGATTGCTCTGTTTCTGGCTTTGAAATCTTCTCCTTTTTGTCTAAAGGTTTGTACATTTCGAAAGGGTCGTCCGTCGGTGTCTTCTTTGATGACGATGCCGATAGCTCCGGTTTCAACGGAGATGGCAGCAATTTTTACTCGCCATGAGATGGATTTCAATCTAGGGAGGGTTTTCAATTGGAGGATCGATTTCAACATGTAGATGATGAGAATGATGAAGATGATGAGGGTGATTGATGAAGATGATGAAAAAAAATAGTGATGAAATTGCCCTTCTATTTTTCTCCAAATTAAGAGCTAATTGGACATCACGTGTATTTTTAATGAAAATTTGGATGGAAGGCCTATCGAAGATAGTGATTTATTGGTGGCGATATAATTTAGGTATCTAGATGCCAATTTCCATAATCAAAGTACGAATTTAAAATGATCCTTTAGATCAGATATTTTTATGTAATTTATCTTATTTAATTATAAGGGTATAATAGAAAAAAATATAATACCTTGTAATAATTAAAAATTTAAAAGCATATTATTTAAATAATAAAAATAAAAATAACAAAAGTATAGCCTTCAATAAGAAAAAGTTAATTTCTTCGTCATATTAATCCATTTCTTATAAAGTTTTTGGTTTAAAATATAATTAAAAATAATATCAAAATGTAAATTGGCACATGCATAACCGGCGCCAAAAGGCTAGAGTTTGCTACCAAGTTTAGGGTTGTATTTTTGCTTCTTAATTATTCAATAATATTTTTGAATTTTTAAAGCAATAAACATTATTTTATTCTATGCTCTTAGTTATTATAAGTAGGGGAGCATGGTTTGGATAGATGCGACATTATTTAAACTGTTAAAATCTCAATGGTCCGATACGATTTAAATTTAAAAAAAAAAATAGAATTGGAATTGTTCTAATCATAATTGTTATTAACAAGTTTGGTTTAGATTTGCTTGTATGGTTTATACATAAAATTTTCATGTATTTTGTTAACATCAAGATTTCATTTATTCACATAATTGTTTTCTTCATACATATCAACAAATTAAGAATTTCAACATTTTAACCTTCAAAATATGTAAGGTTATGTTTAACTGTAATTTAAAGGTAGCACAAAATAAGTAATAATTAAGTGATTAGGGTAAAAAAATACTCACATTAATAAATACTTACATTAATATATTATAGGGTAAAAAATATTAATTAATAAATAATATAAATAAATAATAATCTTAACAGTTCGGTTTACCGATTACTATGATTTTCAATAAACCCAAAAATATTTTGTTGAAGAAAAAAAATTAAAGAAAAGGCAATCTAGCTAAGAATTAAAGCGTACAATCGATAATGAAATGAAAAATACATAAATATTTAATTGTTGTATTTTTGCAATTTAATTATCAAGAAATTTTTTGGATTTTTAAAACAATCAACATTAAGTGATTCTTTATTTTTTTTTATTATCATAAATTCATAAGGGCATTCTTTGCTTGTACTTGTACTTTCTTCCATATACCCATAATTTTTTCTTTCCTATTTTTTTTCAATTACAAAAGCAAACCAAACTCCAGAAATATGAAACTACTAGCATTCCTTTGCTTTGAATTTTTTTTTTCCAATTGTTTTTAAAATAAAATTTAAGAATTTAAAATTATAATCACATCTCATATATTAAAAAATTAAAATTGACTCGCACGTATATAATAAATTTAAGTGCGTTTAAAATCACACGCAGTGAGACATGATATAAAAATATAGATGGTATGCCTGTATTAATTTAGTCTTTAAGTACGTTGTGAAGACTTGCCAAAATGCCTCAAGCGCGCCTGCTATTATGCTAGTAATTTTTGAAAGAATAATGTGTTTTATAACTTTGGAATCACAAAAACTTACCGTTATCTTATATTTATTGCATAATGTAGCTAGGTCACAAATAATTTGATGAATACTTATAAAAAAAAATAATAATAATAATAATTTGATGAACAGGTATTTTCTCTGAGAATACTGGTTAGCAATTTTTCAGAGAATCTTTGAATTCAAATTTCAATGGATGATATTGTCTGAGCGCAGAAGTAATCACTGTTGAGCGCCATCCCACCATGAATACGTCTCCACAAAAGGATAAGTTTTGGAGTTGTCTTCTCTGGAATTCCACTTAAACCAAGATGACACTTGAGATTCATAACTGTGTGTTTTAACTATAAAAACATATATAAGATGTCTCATGTTAGCTGTGTCTTTAGTAAAAATTTCGCCTCCTAACCGAATCAAGTAATATGTGATATAAACTAGAGATTTCGCCTCGTGTAGGGACCATATTTGATCAATTACATCCTAAGTTTGTGTCCTTACTGTTAATTGGACCAATCTTGAGGGTTAATTGGGATTAACCTTCGACCCTTTTAGGGGTTAATTGGGATAAGCTTTTGGTTATTATAATGCTTGTCGCTCCAATCCAATCACTTGTCTTCTGATGCAAGTGATTGGGGAATTGGTTGGCTTGGCTCCAACAATTGAGATATTTTGGCATAAATTTTGCAAGTTGTCTCATAAGGTAGGTAACAACATTATAGCACATTAGCTAATAGGCGCTTCCTTTTATGATTTTTGTTGCTTCTAAATCCAACCCACTTTCTCAAGGGAAAAAAAAATTCCTAAATAATTTAAGGAATGTAAAAAATTCTTGTTCGCAACTTTTCAGACCTCAAATTCGATGTAAAAAATAACAGTTTTGTAACTTTGTATTGATTTATTTTAGACCTCAAATTAGTAGCAAAATCAAACAAAATAATCTTGACTTGTTTGTACGTGTACCTGTACGTGCATTGTAACAAGCAAGTAAAAAGCTTCATTTTTATTTTTATTTTTGGGTCTGATCGAGAAAGAGAAAGTAGAAAGTTTCTAACCAGGCAAACACAAGTAGGTAAAATTTTCTAATTTCTTTGCTGGTTTTCTAAGGTATATCAGACCGAGTCAAGCCAGTAGAATATTTTGTATCTGTGTACAATAAACAAGTAAAACCAAAACTTTAAAGTAACCTAGTCAGGAGTCAGCTACCACTAACATAACACGGGTTCATCAGGAAAACAGATTCCTTAAACACTAAACAAGTGCGATATTCAAATTAGGGAGTTAATTAATCGTAAATTCATTAAAATTTTATATATATTAGAGGTTATGAAATTATGAAATATGGGGAGATGATTTATTTTATTGATTGATTAAAACAAATTGAATTGAATTGAATTGTACAAAGCAGTGTCATAAGGTGTTGTGGTATCACATGAATAATTTAGAAATCTGAAACGAACTTACCAGGGGGGGCATAGCTTTTATTTTCTTATGAGTGATCCATTTCAACATCGCCTGTTTATTGAATTTGAAACCAAAGTTGAGATTATTGGAAATTTGGGAGCTAGGCAATCACCAACTTTCAACAAGTAGATAGTAATTCTTAATTTAGACACGAAAATCACGTACATCTGTCACAATCAATGTAGACTGGCCGTTTATATTCAAATTCAAATAGTAATTTGTCATTCATTTCATTTTAGTGAAAATGATACGCGAAGAGTTATATCAAGTAATCCAATTATTGATATGTGCGTAATCATAAAGTAATTTTTTGTTGGTAAATTATAACTTGTATATTTATTTGTAATTTTGTATGATTTTAGTGACTTAAATGTGTTAATTGTTAATAAAAGTATTATCTACATTAATATTGTGATATTGATTTATAAGTTTTGTTGTAATAGCTCAAACTCCTTTCCTCACTTACTAGTTGTACCACTTTAGCTAACAATAGGGGCGGATTTATGTTTATTTTTTGTTGGTGTAAGTTTAATTCGTAGGTTGGGGTCGTCCTTTTCTTAGTACCCTTTTCTTTTATTTTCTTTAACCTATAACCTAAATGCCAGTAGCTACCAACGTCCATAGATTCAAGTATTCAATTCTCTCTCTCTCTCTCTCTCTCTCTCTCTCTCTCTCTCTCTCTCTCTCTCTCTCTCTCTCTCTCTCTCTCTCGTGCCAACTCAGGTGAAATCACACTCATTGATGATGAGTCTGTTTTTGATGTTATATTTATGGCTGTGTTATTTGCATCCTTATGCTGTGGATGATATGTTGAATCATGTGATCTATCTTCTGATCGAGTTCTCACAATATGCATGATTCAGTTATTTCCTCAATTAATGGAGAGAAGACCTTTAATTCGCCTTAATAAAAATATTGATGAGAGCCACCGGTCGCTAGCTTTTAACCAAATCATCATCTGCAAAGGAATCCTCGTGACTCTCAAGCATAGTCATTCCTATTTGATCAAATTGGACACAGAATGCTAGCTAGATATCAATTTCATTTCATGTTTACTCATGCATGCATGTCCATCACTAGCTACGTTGTTAAAAATCTTTTAGTTATTGCTTGTCAACAGTAGAATATTTCATGGTATTTCTTTCCAGTTACACTTCTTTTCTTATATAGGTTTCCTACTTATTGTGGGACTTTACTATCCAAAGATATTGGGATAAGAAGCAGAATAAAAGGTAAATTTAGCAAAGTTAAACCTTATGATAAGTATACATATAGAGAACTAACCTCATAAATATGTGTTGAAAGGTTATCACGGATATGAAATTGAAGAAACAACTTGATAACCAAAAGATTATAAGGTTTAAAGAAATGGGAGATTATGTGAGTAGTTTGGGTTTGAACCCAAAGATCCTCTACACGGCGAAAACTTTTCCACAAGAAAAAGAAGTTTTCAAGGAAATATGATTCCGAAAAACCTTATCAATCATCTAAACCTTATAGGTCCTCCCGATACCGTAAGATTTCCTCTCGTAAATTTAAAGAAGGACGAGGCAGGAAAGGGAAATATAAGAGAGAAAGGTCCGCTAAAAAACCTTTTGTTTGTTACAACTATGGAAAAGTTGGGCATACCCGACCTAAATGTAGGATTAAAAAAAGATTAATAATCTGAATCTAGATGAAGGATTAAAATGTCAGTTATTTCAACTCATGTTAAATTCATGTGATTCTGATAGCAATGATGATGAAGTAGCAATTCTTGAAGATGAATAGTTGTTTACTTCATCCACAGAAGAAGACTGTGACACATATTCAGAAGAAGATTGTGCTTGTAAAATGAATCTCTGTGTCATCACAAAGGAAGAAAGTCTGATTTTAGACTTAATTGACAAAATTGAGGATCCTCTTGAAAAGAGAGAAGTCCTTGAAAAATATCTAAATATGGCTACGGAGAAAGAAGCTCCTAAGCCAAGTGCTAAACAACCAGTTGAAGCTTATAGTTTTAAAACTATTACTGATAGAATAGCGCAGAAAACTCAAAAAAAAAAAAACCTACAATTCCTGAAAATACAACAAGAGATCAATGCCACAAAAGATGAAATCAAAAGTCTCAAAAAAAGAGTTCGGATTTTGGAACTCTATCATCCTTCGCTTGAAAATGACGACAATGATAAAAAAAAAAACTGAAAAGGAGTTTCAGCGTCTTCTGAAATTTTTTGTGAAAGTCAAAACACTGGAACCTGAACAGGAGATGGAACACGTCAATCCTGAAGGCAGCATCTCAGCTCTCAAGTTTGTTAATAGCATCAACAAGGTAATTTCTCAAAAAGGGTATTCTATAATTACCTTTGTTATTAACAAAACTTTCAGGTTTTCAGTTGAAACACTGATAGATTCCGGGGCAGACCTAAATTGCATCAATGAAGAAGTAGTGCCAGTAAAATATTTCTCCAAAACCTCTCAAGGTTTGCTTAGTGCTATTGATCAGCCAATGAAGATTCAATATAAGGTGTCTGATGTAGTTGTTATTCAAAATGAGGTATGTTTTCAATTTTCTTTTGTTATGGTGAAAGGATTAAGTCATGATGTAATCTTAGGAACTCCTTTCTTGAGTATGCTATACCCATTCAAAGTTTCAGACAAGGGTATAGAAGTTGAAGTCGAAGGGATCAAGGTAATGTTCACTTTCACGTGAATCGAAAATGCAGTATGTCAATACCATTCAAAAGAAAATTCTAAATAAAGAAAAATTTCTTTGCTCTCTGAAAAAAAAAGATACACTTTAGATGAACAGAAGAACAATTAATCATGAAACTAATCAAGGAAAAAATTAATTCTGCTCAAAAGGATTTTGAGCGGCAAGTATGTGCTGAAGTTCCAACTGCTTTTTGGAACTGCAAGAAGCACATTGTCGACCTTCCATACAAACCTGATTTTGATGAGAAGAAAATTTCTACCAAGGCTCGACCTATTTAGATGAATGGCAACTGATGGAGATCTGCAAAAAGGAAATCACTGAACTTCTTGAAAAGAAGTTGATTCGAAAGAGCTATTCTCCATGGAGTTGTTCCACCTTATATGTTAAAAAAGCGGTCGAACTCGAAAGATGAGCACCAAGATTGATAATCAATTATAAACCTCTGAATAAAGCTATTCGTTGGATCAGGTATCTCGTTCCTAATAAGAAAAAATTATTGGAAAGATTAAATCAAGCAATAATCTTTTCAAAATTTGATATGAAATTAGGATATTGGTAGATCTAGATAGCTAAGAAGGATAGGTATAAATTGACATTTAATGTACCATTTGGGCATTATGAATGGAATGTTATGCCTTTTGGCTTGAAAAATGCTCTTTTTGAATTTCAGAATATTATGAATGATATCTTCAATCCTTACTTTACTTTTACCATCGTTTACATTGATGATGTTTTGGTTTATTCTAATTCTCTAGAACAATATTTTAAACATCTTAATATTTTCTTAAAAGTGATGAAAAATGCAGGATTAGTGGTTTCAGCTAGGAAGATGAAACTTTTCTAAACTAAGGTGAGATTTTTAGGGCATAATATTCAAAAATGAATCATCCTGCCCATTCCATTGCCTTTGTTGATAAATTTCTCAATGAAATTCTGGACAAAAAGCAATTGCAAAGATTTTTAGGAAGCCTAAATTATAAAGGTGATTTTTACAAAGATTTGGAAAAGGACAACAAGCCACTTTATGATCGACTGAAGAGAAACCTTGTTCCTTGGACTGAAGAGCAAACTCAAGCAATCAGGTTACTAACACGGAAAGTGAAGGAACTTCCACGCTTAGCCTTGGCAAATCCTGAACAGCAAAATAGTAGAAACTGATACTTCAGATGAAGGCGGTGGAGAAATTTTGAAACAGCAAAATAGTGATGGACATAAAGTCTTAGGCCGCTTCACTTCTGGAGTCTAGAAACCAGCCCATAAGAACTATTCAACAACCAAGAAAGAACTGTTATCTATAGTTCATACTGTTACTAAATTTGAGAGTGATTTTCTCATTAGGCGGTTCCTGATAGGAAAGAGACTATGATACAATCACTTGAGAGATTGCGAAAGCTTCGGAAACCCTTATTTTTCATATAAGCAAGAAAGACTATGATATCTTCAATTACAAACTCGTCTCCACTTGTTTCGACCGAATTAAAAATGGTATAATGGTCTTTTCTCATGCCAAAGGTTTTCGTTCATTTTTCATATACAATAACTGTTTAAAAAATGAGCGTTTAATTTTGATTGAAATTAGTACGGATATATTGATATCATATTTACTCTATATTCAATACATTTGACAATACTTTCAATACATTGCATTCTATACACATGTCACATTTGATCTCAAGAGGCATGAGAATTTAATGCCTCTTCAAGCAAGAAATCCTCTGTCATGCAATTCACAAATAATACGCATAAAGTATAGAAATATATATATATATATATATATATATTCATGTATGCATGTTGTTTTTGGCCTATATGCCGTCTTAGCTGGAGACCTAGTCGTAAGTGGTGTGACTTGAATACTGACACTTACCGTTACAATGCACACTTAATTTTCATAACATTATTATTATCCGGCACATTATATATCATACGCTTTCTGCTCACATTATATACACTGAACACTTCACAACATTCCTTCCCCCGCTTCTCCTTCTCATTTCTGTTTTTTTCTCTCTTCGATGCTGACAATGAATTGCTCTAGAAAAAATTAATTTTCTCCGGCAAAATGGAACCTGGACAGTGGACACCGATCGACTGCGGCACCGTCGTCGCCAAGTTTGAATCATGTTCATCAGAAACACATTTGGGGAGGATTTGCTATTGGCATTTTGACAGTCTTGCTGTTTGCTTTGTTGTTCTACTTGATCAAGTGGAGGCTCATGCCAGTTCTCAAGAAAAGGCAATTACCACAGAAACTTAGGCACAAAGGTGAGAGAGTAAAATTTCATTATCTGACATGTTACCTTACAATAATTTTATTTTGATATGGCACAACAAAAGTAAGAATTAATAGTAGTTTAGAAAATAAAATTTTACAATGGTTTAATAAGAGGACATTATTAACGAACCTTGATTAGGAGAGTTCACGTAGATACCAAAATTAAGGCTGTCAGTTAGACTATCTAGATGATTTTTTGCCTAGGTTGCTCAAATTGTGTCAGTTGCGTACTAATTGTGATGATGAAATTTGTTAGGAATTTTGAAAGAAGAGAAAATAATGCTGAGGAGGTTCCAGTTGGAGGAACTAGAAAAGGCTACCAAGAATTTCAGCAAAGACTGCTTGCTGGGTTGTGGTGCTTTTGCAAATGTCTACAAGGGGACCTTTGATGATGTGGGAATTTTGGCCATTAAAAGAACCCACGGCCATTCTTTTCAGAATGCAGAAGAATCTAGAAATGGTAAGTCTTAACCAAAATAAACCTGTACATTGGCGAATGCTTTTGAAATAACTATTAAATAATCAGAAATACTCCTTATAATGTTTGATGATGCAAAAAATTAAAAATACTTGTAAGTCATAAAATCTCTTTCTCGAGATATGTGCTTAGCATAAGTGTTTTTCACATAAGCAATCCTACACAAAAACACACTTTGTGTCACACACTAGAAGAAGCTGGTTACTTAGATTTATAAATTGAGTATTAATCTGATTTCTGTGTAGTGTTTCCTTGAACAGAAGTGAAGCTGCTCTGTTAGGTCAAGCACAGAAACCTCGTAGGTTTGGTCGGGTTTTGCGAAGAACCGTCGGGTATGTACATCAATCATGTTACATTAGATTGTTCATGTTAGCTAGTGTAGTTTTCCAAGTTTTGCTTCTTGTCATAAACAATTTGGGCTCGTTTCATGTTCAAGATTAAATTGAATTGAAAACTCATAAAATTCAAATTAATTTTAAGTAAATATGAACATTTCTTGTTTCTTGGAGATAAGTTCATTAGACATGAAAAAATTTACATTTTCTAATTCTATCATTTTAAGGGGATTTGATTAAGTGTCTAATCTCCTAAGAAGGAAATTTTATTCACTTGAATTTTATGACTTTTTCAATTCAACCCCACTAAAGGAGCCTTTTTTATATATTAATATGTCTGGATTGTGACTTGATAGGAGCAAGAGGTGGGAAAGTGCTGGTCTATGAATATGTACCAAATGGTTCTCTACTTGATTACTTTATGGGTATGTTTGTTCCTTGCTTACCTTAAAAATAAACCTACTTAAGTATTAAAAATAAAAGTATCTTACTGACATGTAGGAAGAAAATGGAGGAGCTTAACTTGGAGGCAAAGAGTGAACATAGCCATTGGAGCAGCAAAAGGTCGGTAACAATGAGTACCAACATGTTATCGATAGAAAATCCGTCCTTTAAAAAAAGACAAAACAGGTTACAGAAACAAACAAGTTGCTGATATAAGAAGTTGATTGTACAATTTTGCAGGCATTGCTCATTTGCATGAAGGGGTCAACCCAAGCATAATCCACCGGGACCTAAAGCCAAGCAACATTTTGATAGGAGATGGGTTTGAAGCCAAGGTTTCAGATTTTGGCCTGGTGAGGTCAGGGCCCACTGGGGACCATTCACACGTCAGCAGCCAAATCAAAGGCACGCCAGGATATCTTGACCCTGCTTATTGTTCAAGTTTCCATTTAACCCCATTTAGTGATGTACGCCAGGATACCTTGACCCTGCTTATTGTTCAAGTTTCCATTTAACCCCATTTAGTGATGTCTACAGCTTTGGTGTCATACTTCTTCAGCTTGTTTCCTCCCGGCCCGCGGTTGATCTTGTCGGCCACCGCCCTAATCAACACATCATTAACTGGGTAAACAAATAATTCAACCAATTTTCGTTGCTAACTGTTTTTTGAGTTGCGGTGAAAATGAAATAGGTTTGTTTTGTTGAATGCTGCTGCTGCTGCAGGCAAGGCCTAGCTTGGAACACGGCCGTGTCGAGGAGATTTTAGATGCGAATCTTTTGACAGAGCAGTGCAACACAGAGATGATGCTAAAGATGGGGCAGCTTAGCCTGAAATGTGTGGTGAAAGTGCCCAAAAACCGGCCTACAATGTCTAATGTGTGGCAAGCACTTGAGGAAGCTCTCTACTCTGCAGATAACTTCATCAGCAAGCAACCTTCAACGGGATCTCGAAGAACAAGAGATCTAGGGGGTAAAAGATCCATGGACTATGATCAGTCTCTAAACTCCGTGAGCATAGACGGAATTGGCTTTCAGAGGTTTCACGTAGACCTGGACAAGCGTCTCCTTCCAGAGCACAAGCCTGAGGTGTTTGGAGCTGGACAATAGTAGTATCAGTATTGAAATAGATAATTTGGAAGATATAAATGAGGAAAATTGTAGAGCTAAAGACCTATACATGTAAATGTAAGATGATTCTCATGTTTTTCTTTCATTTGTGTGTGAGATAAAGAAATTGCTGAACTGATATATTCTCATTACATTTTCGCTTTCACAGCTAGACTGCAAATTTTGATGTAAGATTGACATAACTATCATATAAATCGGTTCTTAGAAGTTCCTAACATTCTCAAACCCTTTCAGCATTTCTGGCATCGGTGTGGACTTCATTTTCACTGAATGTTGTAAGGCCATCATACATTTTCGTGGCAGTCTTTGAAAACTCAGCCAAGGATTCGAAAACTGAAGAAAACCCGGTCAGAAATCCATTCACAGCGATATGCTGAGTCTCCTGCATGCTGGTTTGATGTTTCGTCTTCTCTATCTCTAACCGCTTCCTAGACATATCCAACTGCTTCTTCATCTCAGTCAAGTACTCAATTCGATTTCTCACATGGAGTTCTGTCTCCTGCTCAGAGAACTTCAACCCAAGAACCCTCCTTTCTGTCCTTTCAAATGCCAAACCTTTCCTGTCAAGTTCTCGGGCTAGTCCATCAACTTTCCTCTTTTGCTGATGCTCCTTGCATTGTTGAACCATCAGGGCCCTGACATCCTTCCCGAAGCTTTTCATGGCCAAAGTGACAGCTCTATCCGGCAGCTTATCAAGGCAGCCTAACCAATCATGACAGATTGGCAGATTGCAAGTAATGGTGGCCCGCTGACGTGAAGTGAAGACCATCCCTTTTTGTGGAATTCAGTATGAGGGGTAACAAACTTAAGTAGCCATCCAGCAAGAGCTTCCACGTACTCCTTCTGCGATGAAACATATGAAGCAAAGCAAGAGTGCCAATTTTGAAGCTTGGCCTCAAGCTTAAGAGTAGCTAGCTGATGTGATTCATTGTTGAACATTCCATAGGATGGAAGGCTGAGAGATGTCACTTCAGACATTATTCTGTTTTGGGTTTCATGATATTCAGACATTATCTTCCAATTTCTCATTAGGCTGCAGAAGGGAACCGAAGGTTAAAACAAAATTCAAAAAAATTGAGGCTTCACGAAAATTTGGACATCTATCATACCCTTGGAGTAGCTCAACAAGTTGTGGCTGCAGCTCTTCGTCTCTCAGTTTTTGAATTCTTTGGGAGATTGATTCCGCTCTTTTAATGGCAACCAAAATTTTGGAATATAGGTTCTTTACTTCAACTAAATTTTCGTCCTCAGAGTTAAGTCCTTCTCCTCTAGCATCTTGGTTTCGCAATTGGGAGCATTTTCGCTCATAGATTCTCCTAGTTTCTTCTCCAACCTGAATATACAAGTTTAAAGACGGCAATGATGCTTAATAAATTATTCAAGTTATTCTCAGATTATCTACACAATGATGAATTTGTTTTTGTTTCAGGCAACCAATATAGTTGATTCATCCCGATAAACACAAACAAATGTATAAATGATCAGATTACGGGGAAGAAGAAATCACAAAAACAGACGAACCAAAATTACCAAATCAACAAAAAAATTCGATTTGCATTATACCTTGACCTCCTCATAGAGTTTCTTCTCCCAAGCATATAGCCTTCCGAGTGTTAACGAATGGTTACCAGCTCCCATTGCTCCATTGTCATCAAAGAGATAATTATTGAACTGAGTCCATGTTGAAGAACTTTTGGAGCTGGATGATGTTAGGAGACTTTTGCAGGAGGAAGACCAAGATAATGTGGATGAGGTGGAGCCGCTCCGCGTTATTGACCTCATGAGCTTACTTGAGTTTTCTGCACCCAAAATCATATACGATGGAAAAACCAGTATATCAACAATTTGCTAGAAAAGTTAGGGTTTTGTTGTATTTAGCATAACTGGATTTTTTTCTTATGGATGTATCAAGAAAGGTTGCAACTTTTTTCATCTTAGAATTAAACATACATGAATTGCAACAAGCACATAAAGATAGCAAACAAGAAGAAAGAGAAAGACGCCACCTTTAATTTTAGCAAGTTTTATAATCATAGTTCAGCAAGCAAATAAGATAGACATGAATTGCAGCAAGCAAATAAAAATAGGAGACAAGATTTTGATAGCGAAAGGGAAAGAAATAAAAGAGAAAGAGCCCACCTTTAATTTGCTCCAAGGCAGATTGCATTTGAGCCATGTTGGTCTCAAGCATTCTGGAAACATCCAAGCCAGAATCATAAGCCCTAAGGAAATGGTCCTCAACATCTCTCAATGCCTCCAGCAATTCTCTCCCACTTTGAAGTTCATCAATCACTCTCATCACACCCTTTTGCTTCTCCTCCCCCTCCTCGTGGGTCAAATTACCACAATCTCCTTGTGCCCCAGCATCAACCCCACCATCCCCCTCATGACCCACCCACATCACAATGTCTCAAATTCCCAACCTTTTCCTCACTAGTTACTCTTTCACCATCCTCTTCCAACTCAGGAATCCCTTCTTTCTCGCTCACCACCTTCAAATCCTCATCAAAATTCTGATTAAACCCATTTACCATTTCTGCCCTCACCCCATGAAAGAAAGGGTTGAAGAAATCCCACGCAAAATCTCTCTGTGGAAAGGGCATTCTTGGAGCCATCCCCATCCCACTATAAAATTGCTCACAAGCCAACCCTTCCTCATCACCTGGGTTTTCTTCTTGTTCTTGCTCTCCTCTATTTACCTTTGGAATGCCTAGGGAATTTGCAAAATCAGAAAATGGGCAGGTTATAGTTTTGAGGGTGGGTTCTGATGGCCTCTGCTGAAGAAACATTGGGTTGTTGCAGATAGAGGGATCATTGGCCTCAGAAGAAATATTAGCACAACGGAAGGTTATGAGAAATAGAGAAGGGGGAAAGGAATGTCTTGCTACAAACAACCTTATGGCAGTTGATACTGCATTACATTGAGCAACTGCAAAAGCATACCTTCTCTCTACAGCCAATTTCAGCTGCCTTTTTGTCTCCCCACAAAGCAAAACCACATCCTCTTCTTCCCCTTTCTTAGACACAACACAACCCATTTCTCTCTTTTCCTCTGAATTTTGATGGTAAAAACTAGAAAGACTTTGATTCAATTTGGTTGAGTGTAAAACAGGTGGGTTTTGCTTCAACAGTAAAACCGAAGATGAAAGCTGTGGTCTTGGAAGCACAGAGGGAGCTAAATTGGTCTTGGAAAAGCTGCAAAGAATTATATCATTTCATGTCAAATATATCATGCAATTATTATATAAGTGAAACACAAAAGTTATAACCACTGTGTAGGTTTGTCCTCGGCCTCTGTCTGGAAATTGAGGTGGGTTTGGTTTGGTTAAGGGTTTAGCATGGTTTTGGTGGGGAAGTAAGAGAGAAGAAGGATGGATTTGTCAGAAGATGTAGTAAAACAACTGATAGTGGCAATCAAATACCATCCCCTATGCGGCTATGCCCTATAACACAAAGCTTGAACAACATTTATTTTTATATACCCAAATTTTCTATTTACTTTGGCTACACAAATATATGAAAATTCAGGATTCAGCTAACCTCATTACCATAAGAGAGTCATATTAGGTGCACTTGGAAGATGGGGTAGGAGGATGAGTTTTTATGGTCAATGTGGCCTGGAAAAACTCATAAAACATTACCTTTTTTGTCAATTAGCACATAAATAGGGGATTAACAGGGTGTTTCATGCTTCGATGTTGTGTTTCCTGTTTTATCTAGGCACGCATGAGAAGTGTTGACCATTGTTACTTGTTGTTGACACCATATCTGACCAGACCCATTGGGCCGTATACTTAAAGCCCAGACAACGCTCAAGGCCCAAAAGCACCATACTTACGGCAGCCCTAACACCGGACCCAATGCGGGATGCCACGTGGAAGCATATTCACCCTCGATTTACGTAACACGTGTCCACACGTAAATCGAGAAGCATTTGTCCCACATCGGAACTTTGGGAATTGAATATCCCACCTACCTATACATAAAGGGTACACATTTCCCAATAAAGGTAACTAAGTTTTACTATTACAATTACTCTACCGAACTTACCATTTACTGTTTCCTCTTACGAACAAAGTAACTGACTTGATCGTCGGAGAGCCTTGGGCCGGCACCACACCGGTGCCCGTACTAACGGAAACCCGCGATCCACTTGAGTTGACAGGTCACAGGAGGGACACGCGTCATTTGGTGATTGGGCAACGAGTACTCGACAGTTGGAACATTTAACGCTTCAACAGTTTGGTGCCGTCTGTGGGAACTCTGACTAAGGTTGCCCACGCTCAACCAGACCGGGTTACGACTCATCCACCAGTTACACCGAGAAATAGCTCGTCGTCACTGAACATGCAGGGCGAACACGACCTCGGTGAAATCACACCCGGGCAAGGCCCCAGAACGAGGGGAGAACCCTCTCCTAACTTCTTGCAGATAATCGAGAAACTCCAGAGCGACATGGCCGAGGTAAAAGCTAAGGGCACCCAGGCCGAGTCGAGGTGTCAGGTGCTCGACGATCGATACACTGAGGTGGCCGAACAGCTACGGGTCGCACAGGCAGAACTCGCTGCCCACAGAGCACGCGTCGGTAGAGCTGAGGCCGACAAGGTAGTGGCCGAATGCGCGGAGCGTGCCGAGAAGAATCGCCGGCTGGCGGAAAAAGGAAAAGAACATGCGGCCGCCGAGCCGCGTAAGGGAAGGCATGGGGACGCCGAGCCGAGCAAGAAACCGGCTCGGATGCTGATCATTCCCGGCAGTCAGCCCGGTAACACCAGGATCTACCGGGACGCCCGAGACGCCCTCAGCGAGGGAGGGCGAAACCGGTCGGTCAACGAACAACCATCACGCCGACCTGACCCTCGGTCGGAGGTGGGAAGGGAAGACCACCACCGAGGAAACATAACCGCTCGGTGGTCCCGCCCAAATGTCAGCCACGGGACCTTCTCAACGGGGGACCCTGTCCCCGTCACCGACTCGTCCATGGAAGCCGAGAGCACGGCCAAGTCCGCTCGGCATCTTGGCACCAGGACCAACCACTCGGACAGGGGGAGGCAAACATCGAGGTCCCCTCGCAGCGACACCGAGCGGTCAACCCACCTCGGCCTCCCGCTCCCTCCTCACCTTGAACCAACCCGCCGAAGGAGCACCGAGCGGTCAGGGCAGGCTGGGCGGCAGAATGACAAGCCTCAGGAACGATCCCGCCTGCGGGACACCGAGCGGTCTAGGCCGGTCGGTCAAAATGCAAGTATATGCCGGAGCATACCCAAACAGGGGTACACCGAGCGGTCGCGGCAGGTCGGTCACAGAAGGAGTGAGTCACAGAGCCCGCCAAGCGGAGGTGGCACCGACCGGACTTATAGGGTCGACCGCGACCAAGCATCCAGGGATAAACACCAATCCAAGACCGACTCGCTCGTCCAGCACCTTATGGACCGAGTCCGGACGCTTGAGGCCGGGACGGCCCGGGAAGCGAGGCCAGCCTGGTCGAAAACCAGCCCGGGCCTCTTCACAGAAAGAATCAACCAGTTCAGGATCAACCACGAGATTAAACCCCTGAAAATTCCCCTTTACAACGGAAAGGACGACCCGTGGAATCATCTGAACAACTTCTACTCGGCCATCGCCCTCAAGAACCTCGCCGATGAGGAACAGTGCCTCATCTTCAGTTCCACACTGACCGAGGCAGCGATCAATTGGTTCTACAAGTTGGAATCTAGGTCCATCGACTTTTTCGAGCAGCTCACCTCCACCTTCATGAACCAGTTCATGATACAAACCGACCGCCTGTCCTCGGCCGAGGACCTCTTCCAGCTCAAACAAGGAGAACACGAGTCGCTACAACGATATGCAGCAAGATTCAGTCATGAGTACTCTCGGTGCGCGGAAACGGACGATCGAGCAGCTTTCACGGCCTTCAAGGGCGGCCTCCGAGACTCCCCATTCAGGTACGCAGCTCACACCCAAGGTTGGACAACTTATAACGAAATAATGAAACAGGCGGCGATCCACGCCAAAGCTGAGGCACTAACCCAAAAGTCCAACGCTGCCAATGCCTACCAACCCCCCCCCCCCCCCCCCCCCCCCCCCGGGCCGACTCGGTGAAAACATACCCACCGAGCGTCCCGGAACAGCAGGGCTCGGCACAGCGTCCACAGGAGCAGGGGCAACAGAGCTATGGGGGAAAACGGAAAGACTACCCCCACAGCAACAATTTGTACCGCCCTGGGAAGAAGGGTAAGAACCCGAATCACCAGGAAAGACAACAGGGGGAGCGGTCAAACACCGGGGAAAAACGGGTTCCTCGTTCCAAGTACGAGACATACACCATCCTCAATACCCCCTACGAAAATGTCCTCCTCAATGTGGAACACATGATCCCAAAGTCTACTTGGGCACCAGCGAAGGGCAAGCTTGGCAAAGACACGGGAATTTATTGCCAATACCACAAATACAATGGCCATAGCATTGACCAATGCGTTGCATTCCGGGATCTGGTAGAGGCTCTGGCCCGGGATGGGAAGATCAACCAATTTCTTCAACACGCTCCGCCTCCACCTCGCAACCCGCAGATCAACACGATCTCCGGAGGACCGTCAATTTCTTGCCCGCTCACTTCCAACCGGGCAAAGAAGAACTTTCTACGGGCCACCAAACAGAATCAGCAGCTCTTCAGTATCGAGGAGGGAAGAGCCAAGAAGACAAGTCGACTCGGCTGGGAACCGATCACGTTTTCCGAGGAGGAGGAGCGCGGGATCATCTACCCTCACGATGACCCCATTGTCGTTATGGCGGAGATATCTAACTTCGACGTACAACGGGTAATGGTCGACACTGGAAGCTCGGTCAACGTCCTTTTCATGCAAGCTTTCAAGCAATTAGGCATCCCAGAAGCAAGTCTGGACCGCTCACCTACGCCGCTCTTTGGCTTCACGGGGGACTCCATTGTCCCGCATGGAACGGTCACTCTCCCCCTCTCCCTCGGAACACACCCACGGAGGGCAACCGTACTGGCACCTTTCTTGGTGGTAGATTGCCCCGCGGCCTATATCGCCATTCTCGGGCGGGGAATACTCAACCAGATGAGGGCAGTCGTCTCCACCCACCTACTACTAGTAAAGTTCCCAACCCCTATGGGGATTGGTCAAGTCAAAGGAGACCAAATGGCTGCAAGGGCCTGCAATTCTGTCACCCTCATCCAACCTCCGAAAGAGACCATGGCAGTATCAGAGTCCGCGTTCGAGGCTGACCCCGTGAGCCCTCAGGACGCACAGAAAATCCGGGCCGAACCAATCGAAAATCCTCGGGACCATTCAGCAACACCCCATCCACAGCCCATTGAGGATGTCGAAGAGATAGTACCCTCCCACGACTTTGCGGACCGGAGGGTAAAGATTGGGACCACTCTTTTGCCCGACCTGCGCTCACAACTAATCCGGTTTTTAAGGGACAACTCTGAGGTCTTTGCCTGGTCGTACGCCGACATGCCCGACATCTCCACCGACGTGATCTGCCACCGGCTCAGTATCGATCCTACCTACAAGCCTGTCGAACAGAAACGCCGCCTCTACGATGCTGAGAGGACCGAGGCTATGAAGGCAGAGATCATCAAGCTCAGCACCATCCACTTTGTCCGGAAGGCCGTCTATGCTGCCTGGGTTGCCAATGTTGTACTCGTCAAAAAACCCTCTGGGGCGTGGCGAATGCATTGATTTTACTGACCTTAACAAGGCCTGCCCCAAGGACAGTTTTCCTTTGCCCAAGATTGACCAACTGGTCGACGCCACGGCAGGACATGGACTCCTGAGTTTTATGGATGCGTACTCGGGCTACAACCAAATCATTATGCATCCGGCAGATCAGATCCACACAACCTTCCGGACAGATCAGGGGTTATACTGCTACAATGTCATGCCTTTCGGACTCAAAAACGCCGGGGCCACTTACCAGCGCCTAGTGAACTTCATGTTCGCCGACCAAATTGGGAAAACCATGGAGGTTTACGTCGACGACGTGCTCGTCAAGAGTAAATCGGCTGACCTCCACATCCCCAATCTCTCGCGAATGTTCGACGTTCTCAAACGGTATCGAATGAGGTTAAATCCGGCGAAGTGCGTGTTCGGAGTCAGCTCTGGAAAATTTCTGGGTTTCATGATTAGCCAGAGGGGCATCGAGGCCAACCCGGAAAAAATCAAGGCCCTGGTCGATATGGAGCCCCCAAGAACCCAGAAAGAAGTGCAGAGCTTAACGGGCCAAGTCGCAGCCCTTACACGCTTCATCTCCAGGGCCACGGACAGGTGCGTGCCTTTCTTCAAGGCCCTAAAGGGCAGGTCCAAACACATCACCTGGATCGAGGAATGCACCATGGCCTTCACTGAACTTAAGGAATACATGGGAAAAGCGCCGCTGCTAGCAAGACCAGAAACCGGGGAAACCCTTTACATGTATCTATCTGTCTCCGCTTCTGCCACAAGTTCAGTTTTGGTCAAGCGTAGGGACGGCGCCAAACATCCGGTGTATTACGTCAGCAAGGCTCTGCAGGACGCCGAGACAAGATACTCTGACCTAGAGAAGCTCGTTTTCGCCCTCATTATGTCCGCCCGGAAGCTCAGGCCATACTTCCAGGCTCATTCTATCATCGTCTTAACCGACAGACCACTCCGGCAAGTACTTCAGAAGCCCGAAACTTCGGGCCGTTTACTGAAATGGGCAATAGAACTCAGCGAATTCGACATCACTTTCATTCCCCGTACTGCCGAGAAAGGACAGGCCATGGCGGACTTTATCTCTGAGTTCTCCTACGTCCCCGCAACGGCCACAGCTGAGGTCCCACCATCTTCCCCTCTGTCCATAACACATACTTTGGATGAAGAAAACCCCCAACTCGACCCCACTCGGCTAACCTGGCTCCTTCATGTCGACGGGTCGGCTTGCCACAACGGGTCCGGAGCCGGTCTTGTCCTTACCACACCGGACAAGGTCCGGATGGAGTATGCCCTTCGTTTCCAATTCAAGGCCTCCAACAATGCCGCCGAGTATGAGGCCCTCCTTGCAGGGCTCCGCCTCGCTAAAACCATGGAGGCAGAACAGGTCAAGATCTTCAGCGATTCACAGCTCATCGTCAACCAGATCAACAACGCCTATGAGGCGAAAGACTCTTCCATGGCAGCGTACAGAGCACTGGCAAAGACCCTTCTATGTAGTTTCCGCAGCTACGATATCACTCGGATTCCACGCTCCGAAAACAGCCATGCCGACGCTCTGGCCCGGCTCGCATCCTCCCTCGATGAGAAGCAGAGTCGAAGTGTACTGATCGAAATTCTGGATCAACCCAGTACACAATGCTCGGCGGTCTACGCCATCAACACTAATGGCACGTGGATGGCCCCACTGATTAGATTCCTCGCAGATGGAACTCTTCCTTTTGACAAAATCGAGGCCAAAAAGGTCCGGAGACGGGCAGCCCGCTATACACTCATCAACGACCAACTCTACAAACGGGGCTTCACTTTGCCCCTCCTGAAGTGTCTCTTCCCGGAGGCAGGCAGAGCCATTCTCGAGGAAATCCACGCCGGTATTTGCGGAAATCATTCTGGACCACGGTCATTGGCCCACAAGGCTTTCCGGCAAGGTTTCTATTGGCCAACCATGCACGGAGACGCGGCCGAGCTGACCAAGCGGTGCGATAAGTGTCAACGGTTCGCCCCTCTCTTCCACCTACCTCCAAAAAACCTCACACCAATGGTCAGCCCCTGGCCCTTCTCGCAGTGGGGACTTGATTTGATTGGGAAAATGCCGGCAGGAAAGGGCAGGACAGAGTATGCGGTGGTAGCGATGGATTACTTCAGAAAGTGGGTTGAGGCGAAAGCTTTGGCTTCTATCACCACGGCCCAGATCGAAACATTCGTCTTCCAGAACATTATCTTCCGTTTCAGTCTCCCCCACACAATCGTCACGGACAATGGGAAGCAATTTGACAACGCACGCTTCCGTGCCTTTTGTGACAGACACAACATCCGCCTTTGCTTCGCCTCACCAGCTCACCCTCAGTCCAACGGCCAAGTTGAGGCCATAAACAAAATCATCAAGCATACACTGAAAACGTAGCTGGACGAGGCCAAGGGCAAGTGGTCTGAAATTCTCCCCAACGCACTCTGGTCGTATCGGACATCCTACCGCATATCTACAAATGAAACCCTCTTCTCGCTAACTTTCAGAACGGAAGCAGTCATTCCCGCTGAACTAAGCGAAACTTCTTACCGAGTGTCGTCTTATGAGCCTGAACAAAACAACCATCAGATCGCACTCAGTCTAGACCTCATCGAGGAGCACAGGGAGCAGGCCAACCTCAGAAACATCGCCTGCAAGCAGCGGCTTTGCAACTACCATAATGCCAGAGTCAAACATCGGGGTTTTCAGGAAGGCGACTGGGTCCTCCGAAAAGTCAGCCTTGCCACCAAAGATAGCTCAACAGGGACTCTCGGCCCCAATTGGGAGGGTCCATATCGGGTTACCAGAATCTGCAGGCCCGAAACTTACGAACTGGAAGACCCAGATGGGCGAAGGCTGGGCCACCCATGGAATGCCGATCATTTGAAGAAATACTACATTTAAGGCTGTATTTTTTCCTTATTATGACTTGCTGTACTTTACCCGTTCTTGCACCAGTTATTTATAAACTCTTCCATTTATCTAGCCTTTGTAACATAACATTTCGACTCAAATATACGAGTCGGGGTTCGGTCTTACTCGGCCTACACCCCAACACTTGCTATTTTGACTCAAACATTAGAGTCGGTGTACAGCCTTACTCGGCTTACACTACCATTACGACTCAAACATACGAGTCGGGGTTCGGTCTTACTCGACCTACACCCCAACACTTGCTATTTTGACTCAAACGTTAGAGTCGGTGTACAGCCCTACTCGGCTTGCACTACCATTACGACTCAAACATACGAGTCGGGGTTCGGTCTTACTCGGCCTACACCCCAACACTTGCTATTTTGACTCAAACATTAGTGTCGGTGTACAGCCCTACTCGGCTTACACTACCATTACGACTCAAACATACGAGTCGGGGTTCGGTCTTACTCGGCTTACACCCCAACACTTGCTATTTTGACTCAAACATTAAAGTCGGTGTACAACCCTACTCGGCTTGCACTACCATTACGACTCAAACATACAAGTCGGGGTTCGGTCTTACTCGGCCTACACCCCAACACTTTCTATTTTGACTCAAACATTAGAGTCGGTGTACAGCCCTACTCGGCTTACACTACCATTACGACTCAAACATACGAGTCGGGGTTCAGTCTTGCTCAGCCTACCCCCTAACACTTGCTTTTTTAGACTCGAACATTAGAGTCGATGGACAACATTCCTCGGCCTACATCAACACTCGGACAAACGGCAATTGAAGGATTACTCGGTATACAGTTTTTGTTTCAAGGAAAATCCACTTTCTATTTTCAAACATGCAGACCTATTATGCTCGGCCTGAAAGAGCTTTACAAAACTCGACTTCTCGGTCGTCTCCTTAACAAAAAAAAAGACAACAAAAACGGAGGGGAAATACAAGTGTCCTACACTAACTCCTCCATCTGCTGCTCGGCCTGCACTACCCCCTCCAACTCTGGCTCCGGCTCCTTTTGCGGCTCCACCTGGTCGGCTTCCGGCTGGTCACTCGGTTGGGCACCCTCCTCATCCTCCTCCCCCGACTCGTCCTCAAATATGTCGACAGTAATGTCCTGACCGAGCCAGGGGGTCTTCACGGTCAGTCCAGGATTATGCAGGAAGAGGTTGTGGAAGAACTCCTGCTCGCACTCGGCGGCATACTCGTTCTTCAGCTGGTCAAACTCCTCTGAAGCCTTAAACTCCGCCACCGCCTTTTTCCCCGCCTCTTCTAGGTCGGCCTCTCTCGCCATCTTCACCCGACAGAGCTCCTTCCAATGCTTCAGCCTGTCCTTCTCCTTGGCCTCCACCTCGACCTTCAACTGATCTCTGGAAGCCAGGGCCTCTTGAGTCTTCCACCTCTCGGTTTCCAACTTGCGGGTGAGATCGGCTGTCTCCTTCATGGCCCTCTCGGCCTCTTGCAGCTTGGGAGTGAGCTCCTCTTGCTTTTTCCTCAGTCGGTCCTTCTCCCGCCGAGCACCAGCCACCCTCCTCTGGGCGTTCCCAAACTGGCAGTAGACTTCATCGAGGGCCTGCGCCAAACACAGATTAGTAAGACACTCGACCTACGGCAAAACCACTTATAAAAAAAACAAACAAAGACAAATTACTTACATTGCTGAGCAGCAGTAACGCCTTCTCCATCTTTTGCTTCACCGACCGGCAGTGCACCTCTGCCAGCTCTTCTAGGGGAGTGGAGGCCCCCTGGCAGACTCCGTTGAGCAAGGGCACCATCTGCCTCGGACAACAGAGGGTGGCCTCGGCACTCGACCCCTCACTGATCGCCTCTCCATCGGTGAACACACCAAGGTTCACGTCTCCCCTCCTCTTCAGCATTTCCATTATCCTCACGTCCAGCCGAGGGGGGGACGGTGGAGGATTGAATTCTGGGGCCGCCATGGTCCTCTTGCCTCCAATGGCCTCCTGTGCCGACAGGATCGTCTCGGCCTCCATCCTCGCCTTCATCCGCCTTGGTTCAGGGGAGCGCACTCAGTCTCCGTCCATTGCGCTCTGTTTCCTCTTGGGAGACCTAGGTCGCGGACTCGGTGGCCTCGGCTTGGAAGTTTGGCCTTGTTTTGATCGGTCGGACCGCTCCGACTGACCTCTCTCGGCTCTCTCCTTTTTCTTCTTGAGAATGAGCTCCAGGCGCTCGGCAGCCTTCGTCAGTGGGGCAGACTCCGCGGAGCCCTGATCGGCCTTCATTCTCAACTGCTCACAGTCTTTGAAAATCCTACTCTCGAGATGATACAGCACTGCAACACCGAGACATAGGTCAGCCACAAGAAAAGCGAAGAACAAGCCACAACAACAAAAAAAACTTACCCTCGTCGGTGTCGATGAGGCCGGCCTTGTACTGAAACCCGGGTAACCGAAGGATTCGTCGGTTCCAATTCAACTCGTCCAAGATCTCCCTTACTCGGTGAACGACCGCTTTCTCCTCTGGCGATATTTCTTCTTCTGGGAACAAACCTGCACACCGAGAAATGGTCAGCTACAACACTATTACTTAGCATACAACATATCAACGTTTACATGAAGGGGCGGCATATGCTACAACTATCAACCTTGGGTCTGGAATTTGGACGGTATTGGGGGTCCCTCGGTGTTCCCCTCCCAGTTCCCACCGACCAGGCAGAACTTCGTCTTGTACGATTTTTGGGAGGTCGGTATGTCCAGAATGAACTCCCCCCGTTTTCTCTTCTTGCGGTGATGGACGAAGACCCACCCGGTACTCTGCTGCTGGAACCCAAACTCGTACAGGTACATCAGTTTAGCATAGGTCGGCTCCGGTTGCTCGGCCCACCTGAAGGCCGTGTAGAGCGAGCAGAGCACAATCCACACGTTCGGATTGAGCTGACCGAGTGCCACCCCCATCTTCTTCACCATCCTCCGCAGCCAGGGGTGAAGGGGCAGCCTTACCCCGTGGTGCATCAGCTCGGTATAGAACAATGTCATACCGGCTGGGGGGTTGCTCGGTCTTTCTTCTCTTGTGGGTAACCTTGTTGTCACCGAGTCGGGAACGCCAAACTCAATCCTCATCTTCATCAGGCCCTTCTCGGTCTCCTTGTTCACCATTTCGTCCACGGTGAAGGCCGCCCGCTCAATCGGCACGGCTTCCGGGACCGACTCGTTCCCGGTTGTTTTCACTTTGTTCAGCCGCACTGTGCCCTTGTCACGACCATGGGTCAGCTTCAACGCTCGGTGCACCCCCACCTTTACTATCGTCTCGGCGTCTCCCAGCAGATTCCCACTACCCGACCTGCCCGTCGGCCCAGCCCCCGAACCGATGTCCGTGGTCCTACCGGACGACTCGGTCGTGCTGTGCACCGCCTCTACTCTCTTCTGTGCCTCGGACGAGTGGGCCTCGCCCTCACTCCCGGAGATGGGAATGGGCACCTGCACACTACTACCCGACGACTCACCGCCCTGTGAGTCGTAGCATTTACCCTCAGATACCGAGTCACTCTCGACCGACATCTACAAAAGAAAACAGAAAAACCAAACTCAGCCGACCGACTCGTTCCTATGAAGATCTGACCACAAACTTTACCACGTTCATGGCCAGTTCTTCACACCCTCCTACTTTAATCGAAAAACTAAACTTGGACAGGTGCTTACCTTGTTTTTTCACGGAGGACCGTAGGTCGGAAATCGCAAACACCGTACGCACCGCCGTCAAATGCTAGTCGGAAATCGCCTCTTTGGTTGGACAGAGTTTCCCAACTTTTCTCAAAAACACAAGTGAGGAAATCGGTGACGAGCTCCTCATATTTATAGACATTGGTGCACAGACTACGAGGCGTCACCCCTCTCAGCGACAGACACGTGTGGCACCCACTCATTCTGACCAAACACGTGTCAACCATCTGACCGAGGAAGTCCAACCGTCTTCCCTCACTTCGACACCGACCTCTGTACACCGCTCGGTGTCCAGGACTGATTCACAGGCGTTGGCCCCCACCGCCGACTCGTATACACCGCTCGGTGCCCTGGGACTGTTTAGCGAACTTTGGCCGTGTTACCGACCCATGTACACCGCTCGGTCTCCGCAGCTCCAACCCTGTTTTTGGCTCCTGCCACCGACCATGACGCCACCACCGACCGCCTGCGCACAACCGCGACCGACTGAGCCGCTTTCCCGACCGAGTGCTCTCTATCACCGGTCGCCTACTAGCTATTTCCTCGCCATGACCGAGACTGTCTCGGCGGGCTCTCCCACCAGGGGACTTGGGGGACTACAGGTATACTTCCCACCAGGGTCTGGGAGAATGAAACAAGTCCCTGACCGAGAAATTCCACCTCAGTCAACGATTTGGGGGACTTCTGTTGACACCATATCTGACCAGACCCACTGGGCCGTATACTTAAAGCCCAGACAACGCTCAAGGCCCAAAAGCACCATACCTACGGAAGCCCTAACACCGGGCCCAATGCGGGATGCCACGTGGGAGCATATTCACCCTCGATTTGCGTAACACGTGTCCGCACGTAAATCGAGAAGCATTTGTCCCACATCGGAACTTTGGGAATTGAACATCCCACCTACCTATACATAAAGGGTACACATTTCCCAATAAAGGTAACTAAGTTTTACTATTACAATTACTCTACCGAACTTACCATTTACTGTTTCCTCTTACGAACAAAGTAACTGACTTGATCGTCGGAGAGCCTTGGGCCGGCACCATACCGGTGCCCGTACTAACGGAAACCCGCGATCCACTTGAGTTGACAGGTCACAGGAGGGACACGCGTCATTTGGTGATTGGGCAACGAGTACTCGACAGTTGGAACATTTAACGCTTCAACAAATATAATGATAACAATAAGTTGATAAAGGTATATTGATACAATGGCATGAGTTGTGTATACATGTGTGTATGAAACTAATGCAGTGAGATAATCAGATTAATGGAAACGTTTAGATAACAGATTTCTTCCTTTGACGAGGGTAAGTAGGATGGATGTGAGCGGTAACCTCGTAAGGGTGACTCTCATTTGGTTATTTTAATAACGTATAGACGTACACGAAATCGATAAAATCACTTGTTTGGCAAGAGTTGTCAGACGTGAGCAGGACCAGCCTGGTTTTGTTGGAAATTGGGGACGGGTTTTGTCACACTAGCTTTGTGTTTGGTTGGAACTCCAATGTTAAGCGAGTTTGAGCTGGAGTAATCCATGGATAGGTGACCTCATAGGAAGTTGAGCGTGAGTTCCTAGAAACAAAACCGTGAGGGTATGATCCAAAGCGGACAATATTGTGCCATGGGAGATGAGCAGTGAAAGAATGGTATCAGAGCTAGACCCCGACCGGAAATGTTCCAGCAAGGGCGTTGGGCCTCAAGGTGGGTAGATTGTAAGACTCGTGTCTTGGGAAGTAAGAACGATGAGTAAGACCGATGAGCAAGATATGTGACCTTGGGAAAACAAGATCAATAAGCAATCCCACATCTCTCGGAGAGGGAAAAGTGAAGTGCCGTATATGTATGGGCATATATCTTCCTAGCACGAGGCCTTTTAAGAGCTCACTTGCTTTGAGTTTGGTTGGAACTCCAAAATTAAGCGAGTTTGGGCTGAAGTAATCCAAGGATAGGTGACCTACTGAGAAGTTGCGCGTGAGTTCCCAGAAATAAAATCGTGAGTGTAACATCCCGTCCCCAATTCCGGGATTAGATTAGTGACTAATGAAGGATTAGTGACTAATGAAGGATTAGTGACATTAATCGGTGATTAGTTGAGCGAAATCGGACGGACGGTGTAGAATGACAGTTTTGCCCTTGGGTTGGGCAAAATGTTGACTTTTGACTCGGGGAGTCAAACGTACGAGGACCGATGACCGTGACATAGATCGGGACATTACGAGTCCGTAGATAGGCGACACGTCGAAATTGAACGTTCGACGGGAAAGTTTTGGTTCACGAAAGTTCGGGAAAACTATTGCACGAATTACGAGACGGATTACATTTGTACTCTTGTGGGCCCAGATATTTATTTCAGGCCCAATGGATGAGTGACAAGTGTCACTCATCCCATTAGTCCTTAACCCCAAATTGTGGATCTCAATCATGATTGGTCGGTTTTTATATTAAAATAATATTATTTTAATTACTTTATAATTCCCACATCTCTCATCTCTTAATCCTCACCGTCCATCTCTATCTCTTCCTCTCACCTCCACCCTTCATCTCCATCATTTTTCATCATCTGATTATCATCATCAAACTTCATCATCTTTCTTTTTTTCTTCAAAAACCCGAACACACATTCCCCTACAGCCCCTCCAAACCTCTTTATTTGTACGTGGTATGTGAATGAAAATGTGAGAGGGAAGAGAGACGGTGATGATGAGGCCATCGGGGAGAACTGTCGTGGACGGTGGTGAAGACCCAAAGGAAAAACCCGTGAGGTATGTTTTTATTTCAAAAATTGAAGGTTAGGTTTTAGGGTTTATTGATCTATTTGATGGACTAGGACGTGATCTAGGAATCAAGATGAACACAGGGGAATCAATTTCGAAGGGAATGGTGGCCAGAGTTGACGGCAGAATGAGGTTGCAGGGACCTTCGCCATTCTTCAATCGAGGAGGTACTTTCTCATGTGCTTCTTGACTTTTTGAGATTATAGAAAGATTGGAAATGGATAGGCAAAGCTTTAGGATCAAACAGGATGAAAAATGGTTGGATATTAGTTGAAAACTAGGAACTCCGGTTCGGGTTGGACTGGGCCAGTCTGAATCGGTCTAGATCGGATCTGCGAGGGGTTAGGGGTAACACTGTAGCAGGCGCGTGGCTTTCACGTGCAGCCCCTTTGGTCTGCGTGTGAGGGCGCGTGGGACCTCTTTTGGGGAAGTGTCCAACATATAATTTCAGCTATTCGATGTAACGAACATTTTGGGACAAGTTTCGTGTCGATCGAACATCGTTTCGATATAGTTCAAGGTGTCCGAATATTTAGAATCTAGTTTAAAAATAGTTAAAAATTCGAGAAAATTACGAGGCTTCAATGAGAGGTTAATAAGGTAGTTAGTAACCCTCTAGTGTGATTTGTACACGATTGAGAGTCCTGGTGACAGTAATTAGCCCGGGAAGGCTTATGGCACGCATATCGAGGCGGCAACTAAGACGGTCTGTGAGTGGACCTTGATTTCTAAACTGTGATGCATGCATAAATGTTTTATAGGTTTTATATGTATGATTTCTATCATGATGATTATGGTATTGGTGATTTACATGATTACCCGTATTTCGAGGCAATTTACGTATTTGTACGTATATCGAGGTTTATGGCTTTACACTGATTATATGTGCTTATGGTTTCGGTAATGGTTTTATGAAATGGTTTTGGATTTGAAAAGGTAAACTCGGGCATGAGACCCATTTTTTTTGGAAACCCTCGGACTTGAAGTCCATTTTAGTTACATTATCGGGCCAGGGGCTCAATTAGTTCGTGAATTGATTTCGGATTTAAAAATATGGAATTGGGCATGAGAACCATTTGATTTATGAACTATCGGAATTCGAGTCCATTTGATTAATAAGGCATCGAGCTGGAGGCCCAGTTGGTTTACGAAATCGGGCTTGAGGCGCAGTTGGTTTATGAAATCAGGCTTGAGGCTCAGTTGGTTTACATGATCGGGCTTGAGGCCCAATTGGTTATGATATCGAGCATGAGTCCCATTTATGGTATATAAAGGTGATTTTGGGTTCGAAGACCCTAAATGGATTTGGATTTGGAAACATGGATTTCTGGTTTCATGACGGTTTATGGGGACCAGACATGCATCCATGAAAGGTTTGAAAGGTTTTGGAAATGATTTCGAAATGGTTTTTCATATACCATTCTTTTATTTATGGATTGTCTCCTCTGGGGAGGGTCGTTGGCCTGGGTGGACCCCGGAGTAGTCACGGAGCACTAATTGAGTGGAGTCGCCCCCGTGGGGTACTCCCCGGGATTAACGCGGGATGACCCTGCTCCCGTCTGACACGAAGTGCCAGACAAGGGATATTTTTGACCTTTGCCCTCCCGGGCTATCAGAGTACGCCCGGATCCGGAGGAGGTATGTGATATCTCGGTCTCTGCTACAGTCCACATCCGCTGTCAACCTGAAGGGCAGTCAAAACATTAAAAGCTGTGAGTGGACAAAACCAAGAGTTTATAAAAACATTTTAACGAAGACATTTGTAACATTCACTAAAAAGCATGCATGCATTCAAAAACCATTTATCAGACCGTTCATTAGGGCCTTAGCCCAAAATCGTAAACGAAACCGAATATACGGGCCACTGTCCAAATCCATAAAGATACCAAACATACGGGCCGCTGCCTAAATCCATGTGGTACTCAGCCCAAAATCTGTATACATCACACAACATATATCGTACAAATTACATATCATGTATCATATATACATATAATAACACAGCCAATCCTGTCACGGTTTCCAAAGCTACACGCGTGCTACCCGGGTCTCAACCCAAGTCTTTCAGTCCAAGGTCAATGTCCGTAGACTAATGACCCGTCCTGAGGTTATAGTACAAGCCTTCCTGAGAGTAAGGAACCCAACTTGAGGGCGACTCCACTCAGTCGGTGCTCCGTGACTACTCTGGGGTCCACCCAAGCCAACGACCCTCCCCGGAGGAGATAGTACAAGTAAAGGAAGTTATATGAATATACATACATACATATATATATATATATATATATATAACGAAATCATCCTTAAAACCTTTCAACGGATTCATGCCCAGTTCCCATAAACCGTCATGAATCATAAAACCTTCCAAGGGTTCATGCCGGTTCCCATAAGCCATCATGAACCTGGAAATCCATTAGGGTCCCCGACCCGAAATCATAACCGTAAAGTAAAACTGGGTCTCGTGCCCAAACACATGACTCACTGGCCATCGTGCCCGATATCTCAGGGTCAGTCACGACTCCGATCGTAGTGATGCGTGTAACCATCCATCCAGGACCGCCCTCAATCCTGGTATGTCGCCGTGAACGAATCAACCGACGCGACCACCGCTAGATTATGGTGCACCCATCATCGATCGATATCCTGAACCGTCAGCACTCTGAAATGGGGACCCTAGGCGGCCGTCTTACCCGGCTACCCTCAGGGCCGACCCTGCATGAAACTTTATAGTACAATTGGTGATAGATTCTAAATGTATATTTTAACTATAATGTTTTCATTACTTGATCTGATACATCTTGTTCTCGCAATAAAGAAATAACTAAATTTGGATTTAGACGAAATAGTTTAGGTGCAACGTAGCTTAATTAAAATTGAATGATCAAAATATATATAGGAAAATCCTAGCAGCTCTCTTTTGAAAACCCTTCACTTAAAAATACTTTTTCTTCAATTGATCTTCTTCGGATCCATGGCTTTTTCCTTTAGTACTTATATGTATGTAGTGAATAAAATAAATAATACAACTAATCTTGGTGTCGAGTTCACCAAAGTTTGTTTATATTCAAGTTTTTCTTTTTGTTTTATCGTCATGCTATAGATTATGAACATGTATCAGTATCTCGCTCGGCCATGTTTTCGGTAAAACTCATGTTTTTAGGAACCTGATTTGTCTTCACATGGTTTTTGCTTTTGATGTAGATTGGTGGGTTTTAATCGAGTGATCGCGTTCCTCCGTTGATGGTGATAGTCTCAATCATGGTAGATCAGAGCACATACAATATGGTGGTGTATGTAACGACCCGTTCCGAATTTCGGGATTATATTAGTGACTAATCATGATTAGTGAGGTTAATCAGAGATTAGTTGGGCGAAATCATACGAACGATGCAAAATGACCGTTTTGCCCCTAATCGTGGGCAAAACGTTGACTTTTCATTCAGGCAGTCAAATGGACTTTGGCCAATGACTGTGACGTAGTTCGGGACGTCATGAGTTCATAGACAGATGGCACGTTCGATTCCGACGTTTGAGGAAGAAGTTGTGACATTCGGAAGTTCGGAGGCATTTTGGTAATTTGGTTGAATAGAGGTAGAAATCTGACTTTTGACCTGGGAGGTCCGATGACCGAGGGCCAAGGACTGTTATGTAGATCGGGTCGATACGAATCCGTAGATAGGCGGCACGGTAAATAAACGTTCGACGGAGAAGTTACGGTTCACAGATGTTTTGGGTCACTATTGCATGTTTTACGAAGCGGGGGAGCTTTTGTATTCAAGTGGGCCCCTGATATTTTATATTGGCCCAATGGATGAGTGACAAGTGTCACTCATCCATTTCTCATTGCTTCTCATACATGCATTCCCATCCCTTTGTTCGTGCATACTAAGCCAAACCCAAAATCCGATCTCACTATTTTCCATCTCTGTACAACCCACACCGAAATCTCTTCCCCTTTCACTTAGTTCAATCTGAGGATGAGGAAGAGAGTGGTTGAGGACTGAGGGAGGCTGCCGGACGGCAGCGTGGAGGAGGAAAACTAACAAGGTATCGGTTTGGCCCATTTTTCCTTATTTTTGTTTTGTGATATTATGGACGGTTTTGGATGGTTGGGTAAGGATTATTAGGTTGCTAAGGGAGTAATAGGATGGTTTTGGTGGTGGTTAGGGGCTGAGGAACCCCTGGGGAAAAACTGGAAAACTAGACCTTGGGCAAGGCTTCAAACCAATAGGTTTTGGAGGGTGTTTCTTCATCATTTTTACATGGTTAGATTCCTAGGGATGTGAGGAAGGGAGTAGGATTGAATAGGGGTTGAATCAAACCAAAATAAGGGGGGAAATCCACTGGATCGGTAACGTCGGTCCGGTTCGGTTCGAACCAGGTGGACCGGCTGGTTCACCTGAGAAAGAAGACTTCTACAGTGGCGCGTGGCTCCCACACGTAGGGGCTTTGGTAGGCACGTGTGGGTGCATGGTCCACTTTTTGGGGAGGGTTCCAACATGTTAAATCATCTATTCGATGTAACGAACATTTTGGGATTGGTTTCGTGTCGATCGGATATCGTCTCGATAGGTTTCAGGGTGTCCGAAGGTTTACGATCGAGTTTAAAAATAGTTAAAAATTCCGAAAAATTACGGGGCTTTAGTGAGAGGTTAATAAGGTAGTTAGTAACCCTCTAAAGTGATTTGGACAGGTTTGGGAGTCCCGGTGACGGTGATTGGCTTGAGAGAGCCGTATGGCACGCGTATCGAGGCGGCAGTTCGGACGATCTGTGAGTGGACCTTATTTTTAAATTGATGCATGCATAAATGTTTATTATATGTTTTAATACTTGTTTTGTAATGCCATGAGTGCATTTGTGTGTGGTTACGTATTAACACGCATTTCGAGGTTTCAGCCTTATACGGTGCTTATACGGGTTTGTGCTTTCTTTGCTGGTTTAAATGAAAAGGTTTTGGATTTAAAAGGATAAACTCGGTGTAACAACCCGTCCCAAATTCCTAGATTATATTAGTTACTAATCATGATTAGTGAGGCTAATCTGTGATTAGTTAGGCGAAATTGGACGAACGATACGAAATGACCGTTTTGCCCCTAGTCGTGGCAAAACGTTGACTTTTCATTCGGGCTGTCAAATGGACTTTTACCGATGACCGTGACGTAGTTCGTGACGTCACGAGTTCATAGACAGGTGGCACGTTCAATTCTGACGTTCGAGGAGGAAGTTATGACGTTCAGAAGTTTAGGGGCATTTTGGTAATTTTGGTTAAAAGGGCGAAATAGTTGACTTTTTGACCGGGATGTCCGATGGCCGAGGGCCGAGGACTATTATGTAGATAAGGACTATACGAATCCGTAGACATGCGGCACGTCGAATTCGGACGTTCGACGGCGAAGTTACAGTTCACGGAAGTTCCAAGTTACTATTCATGGTGACACGGTTTACGAGACAAAAAGTGCAGTTTTGTCTCTAGTGGGCCCAGCTTTTTAGATAGCCAATGGATGAGTGACAAGTGTCACCCATCCACTAGCCAATCTCACACATACATGCATATCATCCCTTGCATTTTGCATTGATCATTCCCATTTCAACCCAAAAACCCGATCTCCCATTCGACCCCAAAATCCAACCCTTCCGTTGTAACCATAACTGAGACCAAAGAGTGAGAGAGGAGGACTAAGGATGGCAGCTGATGGCTGGAACTGCCGTGGGTGGTGGCTGAAACCCAAAACCCGAGCGGGTACCCAGTAAACCCCAAATTTCCTCTTACTTCGATTTTGTTATTATGGGCTGTTTTGGTTGATTAGGTTAGGCTTATTAGATGGTTAGGAGGGTTTTAGGATGATTTTGGAAGGCTGTGGACGGCCACGAAGCCCAGGGGGGCAATCGGACGTTTGGGCCGTGAGGGAGGAATCGAAGGAGGTGGATTTTGGATGTTTTTCATAGTTTTCTTCATACCATTAGACTCCTAGGATTAAACTAGGAATTTTAGGATTTATTTGGACTGAAACGGATGGAAATTGAGGGAGGAATAAGGCCGGACAGGTCACGACTGTCCAGGGAACCAGTGAACCGGCCGGACCGGTTCAGTCGTGAGGTTGAAGAAAACTGTTCACTAGCGCGTGAAGCCCACGCGCAGCCACTTCAGACGGCGTGTGGCGGAGATTTTGGGGGAAGTTCCAACATGTCAAATCTTCTATTCGATGTAACGAACATTTTGGGACTGGTTTCGTGTCGATCGAACACCGTCTCGATATGTTTCGGGGCATCGGAAGGTTTAGGATCGACTTTAAAAATAGTTAGAAAATCGAGAAAATTATGGGAATTCAATGAGAGGTTAATGAGGCTATTAGTAACCCTCTAAATGAATTTGGACAGGTTTGGGAGTCCCGGTGACGGTGATTGACCCGGGAGACGATTATGGCACGCGTATCGAGGCGCGACTTCGGACGGTCTGTGAGTGGACCTTGTTTTCTAAATTGGTGCATGCATAAATTTTTATTATATGTTTTAAATACTTGTTTGTGATGCCATGAGTGCATTTGGATGTGTGGTTACGTATAGGCATGTATTTCGAGGTTTCGCCCTTATACGGTGCCTATACGGGGCTGTATGTCTTTATTGGTCTAGATGAAATGGTTTTGGATTTCCAAATGGATTATGAATATGATTTTATGATGTTGATTTGGATGCTTGTGATTTATATGGTTTCACGTATTTCGAGGCGATTTACGTGCTTGCACGTAAATCGAGGTTTTCTGGTTTTACACTGATTTTCCGTACTTATGGTTTTAGTTATGATTTCATGAAATGATTTTGGATTTGAAAAGGTAACTCTCGGACTTGAGGTCCATTTGATTTACGGAATCGGGCTGGAGGCCCAATTGGTTTACAATTCGGACTTGAGGTCCAGTTTCTATGTGGATTCGGGCCTAGCGCCCAGTTATGTGTTACAAATGGTTTTTATGGTTCATGACGGTTTATGGGAACCGGCATGAACCCTTGAAATGGATTTATGGGTCATGAAGCTTTATGGGAATAGGCATGCACTCATGAAAGGTTTTATGGTTCATGACGGCTTATGAGGGGCCGGGCATGAATCCTGGAAAGGTTTAAAGAATGACTTCAAAAGGTTTTTCATATGCCATCCTTTATATATGATTGTTTCCTCCGGGGAGGGTCGTTGGCCTGGGTGGACCCCGGAGTAGTCACGGAGCACTGATTGAGTGAAGTCGGCCCCCAGTTGGGTTCCTTACTCTCAGGATGGGCATGGTTCGTTACCTCCAAGGAGGGTCATTGATCTACGGACATTGACCTGGGTGGACCCTGGAGAGGCTTGGGTTTGAGACCCCGGTTAGCACGCGCGTAGCTTTATTTTACCGTGACAGGTTCTTGGATATGAAATATAATGGATAAACATGATTTCAAGTGGATTGGGAAATTTTGTTTTATGATGATAAATGGATTTGGGCTGAGATCCCACATATGTTTACTATGTTATGGTTTTCTGTAAATGGTTTTGGGCAGGAGCCCATGTGACTTGTATTTACGGAACTTGGGGCTATGACCTTAAATATGGATGTTTTAACATACGTGATTGGATAAATGGTTTTATTATGCATGCATGCTTTTTAGTGGAGGGTATAAAGGTCTTTGATGAAATGTTTTTATAAACTCTTTATTTTTGTCCACTCACAGTCTTTCTGTTTTTAATGCCCTTCAGGTTGACATCGGATGTGAACTGTAGTAGAGACCGAGATATCACATGCCTCCTCCGGATCCTGGCGTACTCTGATAGCCCGGGAGGGCAAAGGTCGGAAATATCCCTTGTCTGACACTTCGTGTCAGACGGGAGCAGGGTCATCTCGCGTTAATCCCGGGGGGATTGGGATGGGTCCTGTCACTCGGGCATGAGACCCATTTGGTTTTGTCTTGGGCATGAAGCCCTATTGATGACCTACGGGTCTAAATCGTGGTTGCGGCGAGTGCTATGTGCACGTCGACAGACGAAACCACGCTCACCTCCAGACTGGGATTTGTTCCTTCTGGAGAGGTCACGATGCACGATTCATGGTCGGGCAGTCGAGGGAGGCTCGACTTTGGAGTGCTGGCAGTTCAGGATATCGATCGTTGATGGGTGCAGCATGATCATGTAGTGGTCGCGTCGGTTGATACGCTCACGACGACATACCAGGATTGAGGGCGGTCCTGGACAGATAGTTGCAAGCATTACTACGATTGGAGTCGTGACTGACCCTGAGATATCGGGCACGATGCTCAGTGGAGTCATGTGTTCGGGCACGAGACCCAGTTACTTTACGTTTATGTTTTCGTCGGGGACCCTAAATGGATTTCCAGGTTCATGACAGTTTATGTGGACCGGCATGAACCCTTGAAAGGTTTTATGTTTCATGACGGTTTATGGGGACCAGCATGAACCCTTTAAAGGTTTTATGGTTCATGACAGTTTTTAGGGACCAGCATGAACCCTTGAAAGGTTTTATGGTTCATGACGATTTATGGGGACCAGCATGAACCCTTTAAAGGTTTTATGGTTCTTGATGGTTTATGAGGACCATGCATGAATGTTTTATATATATATATATTCATATACCTTCCTTATTTGGAATGTCTCCTACGAGGAGGGTCGTTGGCCTGGGTGGACCCTAGAGTAGTCATGAAGCACTAACTAAGTGGAGTCGCCCCCGTTGGGTACCTTACTCTCAGGAGGGCTTGGATTATAACCTCAAGGAAGGTCATTGATCTACGAACATTGACCTGGGTGGACCCTGAGAGACTTGGGCTTTGAGATCCCGGGTAGCACGCGCGTAGCTTTAGATACCGTGACAGGATTGGTTATGTGACTTATATGTATATGCTATATGATATGTGATGTATACAGGTTTTGGGCTAAGTCTCACAAGGATTTAGGCAGTGGCCCGTGTATCTGGTTTCATTTACGATTTTGGACTAAGGTCCTGATGGTTTGGTAAATGGTTTTCGAATGCATGCATGCTTTTAGTGAAGGGTACAAATGTCTTCCTTACGAAATGTTTTTATTAAATGATTTAATTTGTCCACTCACAGCTTTTAAATGTTTTGACTGCTCTTCAGGTTGATAGCGGATGCGGGCTGTAGCAGAGACCGAGACATCACATACCTCCTCCAGATCCTGGCGTACTCTGAAGCCCGAGAGGACTAAAGTCGGAATTTCTCTTGTCTGACACTCCGTGTCATACGGGATCAGGGTCATCCCGCGTTAATCCCAGGGGGATTGGAACGGGTCCTGATAGTGTACGTAAATGTGGCAATCTTTTAACATGGTTCAATATACGACTCAAAATCTAGACGAAATTTATCCGGATTAACCCACATAATTAAATTTTGGGTCATTTTTGGGTCAATCTATTATGACACATTTAATAAATGATTATGCCACATTTAATAAATGGGTCGTATTGACACCATATTATACCAGACTTGTGTCATATGTCTAGAGCCCAAAATCCAAAAAAGGTCAAGCCAACACAATCTAAACAATCATTGCAATAGGTCAAACATAAGATAGTACGTAGACACATCTTCACAAAAACTGTATAAATTTCCCAATAAGGTAAATACTATTCACTATTTACTATTACTTTGTCAAAATTATTACTTACTGTTTCCTCTCTCAAACAAACTTACTAACTTGACCGTTGGAGATTATATGCTAGTATCACATCGGTACTCATCCATAACGGAAGAAACGTTGCCTTTCCTAATCTACAGGTTACGAGGTAGGACACGTGATGTACGATGATTGGACAAAGAGTAATCCCAAGTTGGGACATTTTGTGCGTCAACAAGTGGATTTCGAGACAACATGTTGACACATATAATGACCTATTAACCAATTTACTAAACATGTAGATTTCGAGTCAACTTGTTAACGCGTATAATGACCTTTATATTAACTCGTTTAATAAACACGTCAATTAGTAACTTATATATCTACCCATATATATATATATATATATATTAAATTTTATAGTTTAAATAGGTTAAACATATTAAATAGGTTAAACAGGTCATAAGTTAATTGGGTTTCAAGTACGACTTGTTTATTAAATGGGTTACATGGCTACACAAGTTACGTGGGTCATTAACAGGTCAGGTTCGAATTGGACATCCTTGACATGATTATTAAACGAGTTGGATCCAGTTGGGCATATTTGGGTAAAATTTAGTTCATGATAGGACACAAACTGGGCACACGATCAATTTCTAGCCCTAGGTGTATGTTATTCCTTGTCATCTTCGGAATTCCGCAGAGATGACAATGACATAGTAATAGGCATGCAACAAAAATAGTAAGAGTGGCCAAGCATTTTCTTGAGTTTTTTCTTTCTCTTTTTGTAAATAAGTCCAATTATTTTTATTTCGAGTTGTTGTGTTAAGTATTCTCTTTTGTGGAATTGTTTATATTAGTTATTTGAGCATTAATAACCTTGATGATGCTTAGGAGATTCATATTATATTATTTTTATGCATTACTCCTTATAGATCGTTTTAACATATGTCGAGTTTAATCATTGTATACATTTACTCACATTTATCGTTAAGTTATTTCAGTTGTCTTTATTTTAAATCTTTATTCTATGAATGAAAATTTGTATATTAAAAAACTTAGATTCTAGGTCAAAATGATAGAAAATTCAATTTATATAAATTTGATATTAAAATTTGGTACACATTACTTTTTATTCCAATATATAGTCGGCCCCAATTTAGTTGTGTGTTTTTTATGCTAAAGAAAAGACTTCAAAGCAAAACTACGGGGACAACCACCACTAGAAAAATCAAACAACCAAGATCCATATGTCACTGCCAGTCTCCCATAGCACAATATTGTCCGCTTCGGGCTATGCCCGCACTGACACGAGTCATCCCAATCCCCCGGGATTAACACGGGATGTGCCATGTTCCCGTATGACACGAAGTGTCAAATAAGGGATAATTCGAAACCTTTAGCCCGACCGGGCCTCCAAAGCGAGCCAGAATCGGGTGGAGGAGTGTGATGTCCCGGTCTCTACTATAGCCCGCATTCTTGATCAACCTGAAAGGCATTAAAATCATTGAAAATTGTGAGTGGACGAAAATCAGTAGTTTAAGAAAACACAATTCATAAGAAGACCTTTATGCCATTCACTAAAAAGTATGCATGCATTTTAAAACCATTTACCAAACCATTTACTTTAATAACCATTCTTAGGGTCTCAGCCCAAAACCAATCTCAGTGAAATATAAATCATAGAACACGGGGTCTCAACCCCAAACCAATTATACGGGCCCCTGCCTAAATCCATTTACACAAATTCATAGCATATCAACCATATGTGGGAACTCAGCCCAAAACCGTAAATCCGAGTATGTGGGTCATTGCCCAAATCCATAAAACACAGAAATACCACTTCTGAAATCCAATTACCATTTCATAAATCCAACAAACCATGTTTACCAAATATCATATAACAAATCCTGTCACGGTTTCCAAAGCTACGCGTGTGCTACCTTCTATTACGATTTGGATAGGTTCGGGAGTCCCGTTGACGGTGATTGGCTCGGAAGAGCCGTATGGCACGCAAATCGAGGCGGCAGCTCGGACGGTCTGTGAGTGGACCTTTTTTTTCTAAATTGGTGTATGCATAAATGTTTATTATATGTTTTAATACATGTTTGGTGATGCCATGAGTGCATTTGGTTGTGGTTACGTATATGCATGTATTTCGAGGTTTCGGCCTTATACGGTGCCTATACGGGTCTGTATTTCTCTGTTGGTTTAAATAAAATGGATTTGGATTTCCAAAAGGATAAACTCGGGCATGAGACCCATTTGGTTTTGTCTCGGGTCTATGACTCTAGTTAAGACCTACGGATCTGAATCGTGGTCGCGGCAAGTGCTATATGCACGGCGACAGATGATACGACGCTCGCCTCCGGATTGAGATGTGTTCTTACCGGAGAGGTCACGATGAACGATCTGAGGTCGGGTAGCCGATGGAGGCTCGACTCCGGAGTGCTAACGGTTCAGGATATCGATCGGTGATGGGTGCACCATAATCTAGCGGTGGTCGCGTCGGTTGATTCGTTCACGGCGACATACCAGGATTTAGGGCGGTCCTGGATGGATGGTTGCATGCATTACTACGATCGGAGTCGTGACTGACCCTGAGATATCAGGAACGATGCCCAGTGAGTCATGTGTTTGGGCATGAGACCCAGTTTTACTTTACGGTTATGATTTCGGGTCGGGGACCCTAATGGATTTCCAGGTTCATGACGGCTTATGGGAACGGGCATGAACCCTTGGAAGGTTTTATGATTCATGACGGTTTATGGTAACCGGGCATGAATCCATTGAAAGGTTTTAAGGATGATTTCGTTATATATATATATATATATGTATGTATATTCATATACCTTCCTTGACTTGTACTATCTTCTCCAGGGAAGGTCGTTGGCTTGGGTGTACCCCGGAGTAGTCACGGAGCATTGACTGAGTGGAGTCGCCCCCCAGTTGGGTTCTTTACTCTCAGGAAGGCTTGTACTATAACCTCAGGATGGGTCATTGGTCTACGGACATTGACCTTGGACTGAAGGACTTGGGTTGAGACCCCGCGTAGCACGCGTGTAGCTTTGGAAACCGTGACAGGATTGGCTGTGTGATTATATGTATATATGATATATGATATGTAATGTGTATGATATATGATGTGTGATGTATACAAGTTTTGGGCTGAGTCCTACATGGATTTGGGCAGTGGCCCGTATGTTTGGTATCTTTATGGATTTGGGTAGTGGCCCGTGTATTCGGTTTCATTTACTTTTTTGGGATAAGGCCCTAATGAACGGTCTGATAAATGGTTTTTGAATGAATGCATGCTTTTTAGTGAGGGTTCAAATGTCTTCGTTAAAATGTTTTTATAAACTCTTAGTTTTGACCACTCACAGTTTTTAATGTTTTGACTGCCCTTCAGGTTGACAGCGGATGTGGACTGTAGCAGAGACCGAGATATCACATACCTCCTCCGGATCCGGCCGTACTCTGATAGCCCGAGAGGGCAAAGGTCGGAAATATCCCTTGTCTGACACTTCGTGTTAGCCGGGAGCAGGGTCATCCCGCGTTAATCCCGGGGGGATTGGGATGGGTCCTGTCAACGTGGTATCAGAGCATAGGATTTCTTATCAGAGCAGAGGTTTGCTCGTAGGATACTCAAGATGCTCTGATACTGTTAGAGTGATATCAGAGCGGGGGTTATCTATAATCGAGCAACCGTGTAGCTCTTGGAGCAAAGCGCAGGTCGAGGATGTGATATCTCAATGGGCTACAGTTCGTTATCAACTTGATAGTTGGGATGGCGGTACGATCATTAGTAGGATTGAATCATGGAATGTCTTGGTTCGGCATTGATGCCGAGGTTGTCATAGTTCTGTCGAGGTTGGCAGTGTGGGACCCAACGGAAGGATGAACGTAGCAGTACTTTAGAGTTGTAATCATGTGACAGTTAGTTGCGATCATCTTTCACGATGTGGTAGGATCGATTTGAGGATTGGTTCGGTGTTGTGACCATCGGATGGTCGGATTTTGTTGAGTTAGATGGATATGCTGCTAGGAGCAGCCGGGTTCAGAGGAACTCTAGGTGTGATCGTGGAATCCTAAGGTAGAATGTATGGTTTGGAAATGTGAATTGGTGAGTGGTCTCACCTCCGATGAGACAGTTGGTCGGTCTAGTCATGTCAGCTTTAGTGATGGGAGTGCACTCTGCAGTCGACGTTGTACTTATCGGTTTGACCTAGTTGGTTGAGTCGAGTTACGACTGGTTAGAGTTTGGTTAGACAGGTTATCAGGGCTGGTACTTTTCGATGGAATCCCTAAGTGAGATGCAGAGTAGTAGTACGTGCGGTTGATTCCGTTGGATGCGGAGTCTGTATATCGAGTTGTCTGGTGGTTAGGTCTACGAGAGTATGTGGCATGCACTACTACCGAGAGTGGTTGTGGTTACGGTTGTTGGGAATCGGGGAACGTTTCCTTTTCTCGTGTGAGTTGTTAGGGTGACTGTACCTAGAGTTGTTGGGTACGAGGGAGGCAGAGTTTTTCCAATTTGAGTAGAGGTACGGGATCGTCGTTCTGTATGAACGGAGATCCAGGATTTTCTGTTTCGCACACCGTATGAGCTAGTGCTAATGCTGGGGTTAGTGCAGGTGATGGTAATATGTGCTGACACTAGTGTTGATACTTGTGTGCTGATACTAGTGTTGGTGGTAGTGCGTTGGTGCTGGTACTAGCGCTGGTGCTGGTGCCGGTGATTGTGATGACGATAGAGTCACGAGTCAGGATGTGACTCTGTCGAGATGGGCATGTGTTTGGTATTTGTGTTCCGGGAGTGGATCACGGATAGAGTTAAATTGGTGATGGACACGTGATTAAGGTCCGAGTGTGCTGGTTCCGATATGATTGGAACTTCAGAATTCGAGAAAGATTACGATTGAGGTGACGAGAGGAATGCGGGTTTTCCTCATTGGTAATGAGCATTTTGAAGTCATTTTGGGTGACTTCTCAGGTTCTGCCATGGCAGATGATGGCAGATGATGGTGGATGATGGCATATGATGTAGATGAGGTTGATGATGGTTGTTGTCATCGGTACATTGATCGTGTATTGGTTGGTGAACCCGGGATTAGTTTTGGGTCATCAAGTGGAGTTGAGTATATCGAAGTTAGGTGAATGAGATTTCTCATTTTCTACTGGGTTGCAGATGGTGTCGGTTACATGGCGTGGTGAGTGCTGCGAGTTTTGTTTGCATTCTCGTAGGATGAGTTTTGATGTCATCGTGTTGGATCATCCTTGGTTTTTCCTAGGTGGAAGGACAAGGATCGATACGAGGTAATTGGAGAGAATCCACTGTCTCGGCGTGTCTCGTTGTTGACTGATCTGTTTAGATATGGGAATAGGTTGAGGAGTGTTGTGACTGACGAAGGATTCAAGAGGGTGTAAGACCTTATGATCAGATCTCAGGTGGATTGTTAGCTGAGTGAGCTTGTGTGGATCGTGATGTGGATCAGGACTTTGATGTTGTGACGATCCTCGATCGTGACGTTTATGGTCGGGTGACGCAGTGATGAATCTCGATCGTGACGTCTATGGTCGGATGACGTAGTGATGGATCTGGATCGTGATCTTGATGATACAGATAGGTGGAGAGTTTATCACTCTTACTTGGATAGTTTGAGTTGAGGATGTTGGGACTGAACTTCTTTTCGAAGTAAATCCCATATGGCTTATTACTCGGGCAAGTAAGTGTCCGACGAGGTCAGATTTGGTCAGCCTAGATGTGTGGATGTTGGGATTGGCTTCCCTATGCAGTCAATCAAATGTAATTTGGTAATCATTTGAGCAGGTAACTGATAGATTCGGAATTTGTGCATCTCGGTAGACGAGAATGAGATTTTGGATTTTGGAATCGAATTTCAGGATGACGATTCAAGATTCGATTTTGGAACTTGAAAGTGGATTTCTGGATTTGGGTTCGAAATGGTTATTCCAAATGCTAGCTTACGGAATGATGATTTCGGGGACCACCCAGGCCAACGACCCTCCCCAGAGGAGACAATCCATAAATAAAAGGATGGTATATGAAAAACCATTTCGAAATCATTTCCAAAACCTTTCAAACCTTTCATGGATCCATGTTTGGTCCCATAAACCGTCATGAAACCAGAAATCCATGTTTCCAAATCCAAATCCATTTAGGGTCTTCGAACCCAAAATCACCTTTATAAACCATAAATGGGACTCATGCTCGATATCATAACCAATTGGGCCTCAAGCCCGATCATGTAAACCAACTGAGCCTCAAGCCTGATTTCATAAACCAACTGCGCCTCAAGCCCGATTTCGTAAACCAACTGGGCCTCCAGCTCGATGCCTTATTAATCAAATGGACTCGAATTCCGATAGTTCATAAATCAAATGGTTCTCATGCCCAATTCCATATTTTTAAATCCGAAATCAATTCACGAACTAATTGAGCCCCTGGCCCGATAATGTAACTAAAATGGACTTCAAGTCCGAGGGTTTCCAAAAAAATGGGTCTCATGCCCGAGTTTACCTTTTCAAATCCAAAACCATTTCATAAAACCATTACCGAAACCATAAGCACATATAATCAGTGTAAAGCCATAAACCTCGATATACGTACAAATACGTAAATTGCCTCGAAATACGGGTAATCATGTAAATCGCCAATACCATAATCATCATGATAGAAATCATACATATAAAACCTATAAAACATTTATGCATGCATCACAGTTTAGAAATCAAGGTCCACTCACAGACCGTCTTAGTTACCGCCTCGATATGCGTGCCATAAGCCTTCCCGGGCTAATTACTGTCACCAGGACTCTCAAACGTGTACAAATCACACTAGAGGGTTACTAACTACCTTATTAACCTCTCATTGAAGCCTCGTAATTTTCTCGAATTTTTAACTATTTTTAAACTCGATTCTAAATATTCGGACACCTTGAACTATATCGAAACGATGTCCGATCGACACGAAACTAGTTCCAAAATGTTCGTTACATCGAATAGCTGAAATTATATGTTGGACACTTCCCCCAAAAGAGGTCCCACGCGCCCTCACACGCAGCCCAAAGGGGCTGCACGTGAAAGCCATGCGCCTGCTACAGTGTTACCCCTAACCCATCGCAGATCTGATCTAGACCGGTTCAGACTGGCCCAGTCCAACCCGAACCGGAGTTCCTAGTTTTCAACTAATATCCAACCATTTTTCATCCTGTTTGATCCTAAAGCTTTGCCTATCCTTTTCCAATCGTTCTATAATCTCAAAAAGTCAAGAAGCACATGAGAAAGTACCTCCTCGATCGAAGAATGGCGAAGGTCCCTGCAACCTCATTCTGCCGTCGACTCTGGCCACCATTCCCTTCGAAATTGATTCCCCTGTGTTCATCTTGATTCCTAGATCACGTCCTAGTCCATCAAATAGATCAATAAACCCTAAAACCTAACCTTCAATTTTTGAAGTAAAAACATACCTCACGGGTTTTGCCTTCGGGTCTTCACCACCGTCCACGACAGTTCTCCCCGATGGCCTCATCATCACCGTCTCTCTTCCCTCTCACATTTTCATTCACATACCACGTACAAATAAAGAGGTTTGGAGGGGTTGTAGGGGAATGGGTGTTCGGGTTTTTGAAGAAAAAAAGAAAGATGATGAAGTTTGATGATGATAATCAGATGATGAAAAATGACGGAGATGAAGGGTGGAGATGAGAGGAAGAGATAGAGATGGACGGTGAGGATTAAGAGATGAGAGATGTGGGAATTATAAAGTAACTAAAATAATATTATTTTAATATAAAAACTGACCAATCATGATTGAGATCCACAATTTGGGGTTAAGGACCAATGGGATGAGTGACACTTGTCACTCATCCATTGGGCCTGAAATAAATATCTGGGCCCACAAGAGTACAAATGTAATCCGTCTCGTAATTCGTGCAATAGTTTTTCCGAACTTTCGTGAACCAAAACTTTCCCGTCGAACATTCAATTTCGACGTGTCGCCTATCTACGGACTCGTAATGTCCCGATCTATGTCACGGTCATCGGTCCTCGTACGTTTGACTCCCCGAGTCAAAAGTCAACATTTTGCCCAAACCAAGGGCAAAACTGTCATTCTACACCGTCCGTCCGATTTCGCTCAACTAATCACCGATTAATCTCACTAATCCTTCATTAGTCACTAATCCATCATTAGTCACTAATCTAATCCCGAAATTGGGGACGGGTCGTTACACTCACGATTTTATTTCTGGGAACTCACGCGCAACTTCTCAGTAGGTCACCTATCCTTGGATTACTTCAGCCCAAACTCGCTTAATTTTGGAGTTCCAACCAAACTCAAAGCGAGTGAGCTCCCAAAAGGCCTCGTGCTAGGAAGATATATGCCCACACATATACGACACTTCACTTTTCCCTCTCCGAGAGATGTGGGATTGCTTATTGATCTTGTTTTCCCAAGGTCACATGTCTTGCTCACCGGACTTACTCATCGTTCTTACTTCCCAAGACACGAGTCTTACAATCTACCCACCTTGAGGCCCAACGCCCTTGCTGGAACATTTCCGGTCGGGGTCTAGCTCTGATACCATTCTTTCACGGTTCATCTCCCATGGCACAATATTGTCCGCTTTGGATCATACCCTCACGGTTTTGTTTCTAGGAACTCACGCTCAACTTCCTATGAGGTCACCCATCCATGGATTTCTCCAGCTCAAACTCGCTTAACATTGGAGTTCCAACCAAACACAAAGCTAGTGTGACAAAACCCGTCCCCAATTTCCAACAAAACCAGGCTGGTCCTGCTCACGTCTGACAACTCTTGCCAAACAAGTGATTTTATCGATTTCGTGTACGTCTATACGTTATTAAAATAACCAAATGAGAGTCACCCTTACGAGGTTACCGCTCACATCCATCCAACTTACCCTCGTCAAAGGAAGAAATCTGTTATCTAAACGTTTCCATTAATCTGATTATCTCACTGCACTAGTTTCATACACACATGTATACACAACTCATGCCATTGTATCAATATACCTTTATCAACTTATTGTTATCATTATATTTGTTGAAGCGTTAAATGTTCCAACTGTCGAGTACTCGTTGCCCAATCACCAAATGACGCGTGTCCCTCCTGTGACCTGTCAACTCAAGTGGATCGCGGGTTTCCGTTAGTACGGGCACCGGTGTGGTGCCGGCCCAAGGCTCTCCGACGATCAAATTAGTTACTTTGTTCGTAAGAGGAAACGGTAAATGGTAAGTTCAGTAGAGTAATTGTAATAGTAAAACTAAGTTACCTTTATTGGGAAATGTGTACCCTTTATGTATAGGTATGTGGGATGTTCAATTCCCAAAGTTCTGATGTGGGACAAATGCTTCTCGATTTACGTGCGGACACGTGTTACGTAAATTGAGGGTGAATATGCTTCAACGTGGCATCCCGCATTGGGCCCGGTGTTAGGGCTGCCGTAAGTATGGTGCTTTTGGGCCTTGAGCGTTGTCTGGGCTTTAAGTATACGGCCCAGTGGGTCTGGTCAGATATGGTGTCAACAGAAGTCCCCCAAGTCGTTGACTGAGGTGGAATTTCTCGGTCGGGGACTTGTTTCATTCTCCCAGACCCTGGTGGGAAGTATACCTGTAGTCCCCCAAGTCCCCTGGTGGGAGAGCCCGCCGAGACAGTCTCGGTCATGGCGAGGAAGTAGCTAGTAGGCAGCCGGTGATAGAGAGCACTCGGTCGGGAAAGCGGCTCAGTCGGTCGCGGTGTGCGCAGGCGGTCGGTGGTGGCGTCATGGTCGGTGGCGGGAGCCAAAAACAGGGTTGGAGCTGCGGAGACCGAGCGGTGTACATGGGTCGGTAACACGGCCAAAGTTCGCTAAACAGTCCCAGGGCACCGAGCGGTGTATACGAGTCGGCGGTGGGGGCCAACGTCTGTGAATCAGTCCTGGACACCGAGCGGTGTACAGAGGTCGGTGTCGAAGTGAGGGAAGACGGTTGGACTTCCTCGGGCAGATGGTTGACACGTGTTTGGTCAGAATGAGTGGGTGCCACACGTGTCTGTCGCTGAGAGGGGTGACGCCTCGTAGTCTGTGCACCAATGTCTATAAATATGAGGAGCTCGTCACCGATTTCCTCACTTGTGTTTTTGAGAAAAGTTGGGAAACTCTGTCCAACCAAAGAGGCGATTTCCGACTAGCATTTTACGGCGGTGCGTACGGTGTTTGCGATTTCCGACCTACGGTCCTCCGTGAAAAAATAAGGTAAGCACCTGTCCAAGTTTAGTTTTTCGATTAAAGTAGGAAGGTGTGAAGAACTGGCCATGAACGTGGTGAAGGTTGTGGTCAGATCTTCATAGGAACGAGTCGGTCGGCTGAGTTTGGTTTTTCTGTTTTCTTTTGTAGATGTCGGTCGAGAGTGACTCGGTATCTGAGGGTAAATGCTACGACTCATAGGGCGGTGAGTCGACGGGTAGTAGTGTGCAGGTGCCCATTCCCATCTCCGGGAGTGAGGGCGAGGCCCACTCGTCCGAGGCACAGAAGAGAGTAGAGGCGGTGCACAGCACGGCCGAGTCGTCCGGTAGGACCACGGACATCGGTTCGGGGGCTGGGCCGACAGGCAGGTCGGGTAGTGGGAATCTGCTGGGAGACGCCGAGATGATAGTAAAGGTGGGGGTGCACCGAGCGTTGAAGCTGACCCATGGCTGTGACAAGGGCACAGTGCGGCTGAACAAAGTGAAAACAACCGGGAACGAGTCGGTCCTGGAAGCCGTGCCGATTGAGCGGGCGGCCTTCACCGTGGACGAAATGGTGAAGAAGGAGACCGAGAAGGGCCTAATGAAGATGAGGATTGAGTTTGGCGTTCCCGACTCTGTGATGACAAGGTTACCCACAAGAGAAGAAAGACCGAGCAACCCCCCAGCCGGTATGGCATTGTTCTATACCGAGCTGATGCACCACGGGGTAAGGCTGCCCCTTCACCCCTAGCTGCGGAGGATGGTGAAGAAGATGGGGGTGGCACTCGGTCAGCTCAATCCGAACGTGTGGATTGTGCTCTGCTCGCTCTACACGGCCTTCAGGTGGGCCGAGCAACTGGAGCCGACCTATGCTCAACTGATGTACCTGTACGAGTTCGGGTTCCAGCAGCAGAGTACCGGGTGGGTCTTCGTCCGTCACCGCAAGAAGAGCAAACGGGGGGAGTTCATTCTGGACATACCGACCTCCCAAAAATCGTACAAGACGAAGTTCTGCCTGGTCGGTGGGAACTGGGAGGGGAACACCGAGGGACCCCCGATACCGTCCAAATTCCAGACCCATGGTTGATAGTTGTAGCATAGGCCGCCCCTTCATGTCAATGCTGATATGTTGTATGCTAAGTAATACTGTTGTAGCTGACCATTTCTCGGTGTGCAGGTTTGTTCCCAGAAGAAGAAATATCGCCAGAGGAGAAAGCGGTCGTTCACCGAGTAAGGGAGATCTTGGACGAGTTGAATCGGAACCGACGAATCCTTCGGTTACCCAGGTTTCAGTACAAGGCCGGCCTCATCGACACCGACGAGGGTAAGTTTTTTTTGTTGTTGTGGCTTGTTCTTCGCTTTTCTTGTGGTTGACCTATGTCTCGGTGTTGCAGTGCTGTATCATCTCGGGAGTAGGATTTTCAAAGACTGTGAGCAGTTGAGAATGAAGGTCGATCAGGGCTACGCGGAGTCTGCCCCACTGACGAAGGCTGCCGAGCGCCTGGAGCTCATTCTCAAGAAGAAAAAAGAGAGAACCGAGAGAGGTCAGTCGGAGCGGTCCGACCGGTCAAAACAGGGCCAAACTTCAGCCGAGGCCACCGAGTCCGCGACCTAGGTCTCCCAAGAGGAAACAGAGCGCAATGGACGGAGACCGAGTGCGCTCCCCCGAGCCAAAGCAGATGAAGGCGAGGATGGAGGCCGAGATGATCCTGTCGGCACAGGAGGCCATTGGAGGCAAGAGGACCATGGCGGCCCCAGAATTCAATCCTCCACCGTCCCCCCCCCCTCGGCTGGACGTGAGGATAATGGAAATGCTGAAGAGGAGGGGAGACGTGAACCTTGGTGTGTTCACCGATGGAGAGGCGATCGGTGAGGGGTCGAGTGCCGAGGCCACCCTCTGTTGTCTGAGGCAGATGGTGCCCTTGCTCAACGGAGTCTGCCAGGGGGCCTCCACTCCCCTAGAAGAGCTAGTAGAGGGGCAGTGCCGGTCGGTGGAGCAAAAGATGGAGAAGGCGTTACTGCTGCTCAGCAATGTAAGTAATTTGTCTTTGTTTGTTTTTTTTTATAAGTGGTTTTGCCGTAGGACGAGTGTCTTACTAATCTGTGTTTGGCACAGGCCCTCGGTGAAGTCTACTGCCAGTTTGGGAACGCCCAGAGGAGGGTGGCTGGTGCTCGGCGGGAGAAGGACCGACTGAGGAAAAAGCAAGAGGAGCTCACTCCCAAGCTGCAAGAGGCCGAGAGGGCCATGAAGGAGACAGCCGATCTCACCCGCAAGTTGGAAACCGAGAGGTGGAAGACTCAAGAGGCCCTGGCTTCCAGAGATCAGTTGAAGGTCGAGGTGGAGGCCAAGGAGAAGGACAGGCTGAAGCATTGGAAGGAGCTCTGTCGGGTGAAGATGGCGAGAGAGGCCGACCTAGAAGAGGCGGGGAAAAAGGCGGTGGCGGAGTTTAAGGCTTCAGAGGAGTTTGACCAGCTGAAGAACGAGTATGCCGCCGAGTGCGAGCAGGAGTTCTTCCACAACCTCTTCCTGCATAATCCTGGACTGACCGTGAAGACCCCCTGGCTCGGTCAGGACATTACTGTCGACATATTTGAGGACGAGTCGGGGGAGGAGGATGAGGAGGGTGCCCAACCGAGTGACCAGCCGGAAGCCGACCAGGTGGAGCCGCAAAAGGAGCCGGAGCCAAAGTTGGAAGGGGTAGTGCAGGCCGAGCAGCAGATGGAGGAGTTAGTGTAGGACACTTGTATTTCCCCTCCGTTTTTTTTTGTTAAGGAGACGACCGAGAAGTCGAATTTTGTAAAGCTCTTGCAGGCCGAGCATAATAGGTCTGTACGTTTGAAAAATAGAAAGTGGATTTTCCTTGAAACAAAAACTATATACCGAGTAATCCTTCAATTGCCGTTTGTCCGAGTGTTGATGTAGGCCGAGGAATGTTGTCCATCGACTCTAATGTTCGAGTCTAAAAAAGCAAGTGTTAGGGGGTAGGCCGAGCAAGACCAAACCCCGACTCGTATGTTTGAGTCGTAATGGTAGTGTAAGCCGAGTAGGGCTGTACACCTACTCTAATGTTTGAGTCAAAATAGCAAGTGTTGGGGTGTAGGCCGAGTAATACCGAACCCCGACTCGTATGTTTGAGTCGTAATGGTAGTACAAGCCGAGTAGGGCTGTACACCGACTCTAATGTTTGAGTCAAAATAGCAAGTGTTGGGGTGTAGGCCGAGTAAGACCGAACCCCGACTCGTATGTTTGAGTCGTAATGGTAGTGCAAGCCGAGTAGGGCTGTACACCGACTCTAATGTTTGAGTCAAAATAGCAAGTGTTGGGGTGTAGGCCGAGTAAGACCGAACCCCGACTCGTATGTTTGAGTCGTAATGGTAGTGCAAGCCGAGTAGGGCTGTACACTGACTCTAACGTTTGAGTCAAAATAGCAAGTGTTGGGGTGTAGGTCGAGTAAGACCGAACCCCGACTCGTATGTTTGAGTCGTAATGGTAGTGTAAGCCGAGTAAGGCTGTACACTGACTCTAATGTTTGAGTCAAAATAGCAAGTGTTGGGGTGTAGGCCGAGTAAGACCGAACCCCGACTCGTATGTTTGAGTCGAAATGTTATGTTACAAAGGCTAGATAAATGGAAGAGTTTATAAATAACTGGTGCAAGAACGGGTAAAGTACAGCAAGTCATAATAAGTAAAATATACAGCCTTAAATGTAGTATTTCTTCAAATGATCGGCATTCCATGGGTGGCCCAGCCTTCGTCCATCTGGGTCTTCCAGTTCGTAAGTTCCGGGCCTGCAGATTCTGGTAACCCGATATGGACCCTCCCAATTGGGGCCGAGAGTCCCTGTTGAGCTATCTTTGGTGGCAAGGCTGACTTTTCGGAGGACCCAGTCGCCTTCCTGAAAACCCCGATGTTTGACTCTAGCGTTATGGTAGTTGCAAAGCCGCTGCTTGCAGGCGATGTTTCTGAGGTTGGCCTGCTCCCTGTGCTCCTCGATGAGGTCTAGACTGAGTGCGATCTGATGGTTGTTTTGTTCAGGCTCATAAGACGACACTCGGTAAGAAGTTTCGCTTAGTTCAGCGGGAATGACTGCTTCCGTTCCGAAAGTTAGCGAGAAGGGGGTTTCATTTGTAGATGTGCAGTAGGATGTCCGATACGACCAGAGTGCGTTGGGGAGAATTTCAGACCACTTGCCCTTGGCCTCGTCCAGCTGCGTTTTCAGTGTATGCTTGATGATTTTGTTTATGGCCTCAACTTCTCCGTTGGACTGAGGGTGAGCTGGTGAGGCGAAGCAAAGGCGGATGTTGTGTCTGTCACAAAAGGCACGGAAGCGTGCGTTGTCGAATTGCTTCCCATTGTCCGTGACGATTGTGTGGGGGAGACTGAAACGGCAGATAATGTTCTGGAAGACGAACGTTTCGATCTGGGCCATGGTGATAGAAGCCAAAGCTTTCGCCTTAACCCACTTTGTGAAGTAATCCACCGCTACCACCGCATACTCTGTCCTGCCCTTTCCTGCCGGCATTTTCCCAATCAAATCAAGTCCCCACTGCGAGAAGGGCCAGGGGCTGACCATTGGTGTGAGGTTTTCTGGAGGTAGGTGGAAGAGAGGGGTGAACCGTTGACACTTATCGCACCGCTTGGTCAGCTCGGCCGCGTCTCCGTGCATGGTTGGCCAATAGAAACCTTGCCGGAAAGCCTTGTGGGCCAATGACCATGGTCCAGAATGATTTCCGCAAATACCGGCGTGGATTTCCTCGAGAATGGCTCTGCCTGCCTCCGGGACGAGACACTTCAGGAGGGGCAAAGTGAAGCCCCGTTTGTAGAGTTGGTCGTTGATGAGTGTATAGCGGGCTGCCCGTCTCCGGACCTTTTTGGCCTCGATTTTGTCAGAAGGAAAAGTTCCATCTGCGAGGAATCTAATCAGTGGGGCCATCCACGTGCCATTAGTGTTGATGGCGTAGACCGCTGAGCAGTGTGTACTGGGTTGATCCAGAATTTCGATCAGTACACTTCGACTCTGCTTCTCATCGAGGGAGGATGCGAGCCGGGCCAGAGCGTCGGCATGGCTATTTTCGGAGCGTGGAATCCGAGTGATAGCGTAGCTGCGGAAACTACATAGAAGGGTCTTTGCCAGTGCTCTGTACGCTGCCATGGAAGAGTCTTTCGCCTCATAGGCGTTGTTGATCTGGTTGACGATGAGCTGTGAATCGCTGAAGATCTTGACCTGTTCTGCCTCCTTGGTTTTAGCGAGGCGGAGCCCTGCAAGGAGGGCCTCATACTCGGCAGCATTGTTGGAGGCCTTGAATTGGAAATGAAGGGCATACTCCATCCGGACCTTGTCCGGTGTGGTAAGGACAAGACCGGCTCCGGACCCGTTGTGGCAAGCCGACCCGTCGACATGAAGGAGCCAGGTTGGCCGAGTGGGGTCGAGTTGGGGGTTTTCTTCATCCAAAGTATGTGTTATGGACAGAGGGGAAGATGGTGGGACCTCAGCTGTGGCCGTTGCGGGGACGTAGGAGAACTCAGAGATAAAGTCCGCCATGGCCTGTCCTTTCTCGGCAGTGCGGGGAATAAAAGTGATGTCGAATTCGCTGAGTTCTATTGCCCATTTCAGTAAACGGCCCGAAGTTTCGGGCTTCTGAAGTACTTGCTGGAGTGGTCTGTCGGTTAAGACGATGATAGAATGAGCCTGGAAGTATGGCCTGAGCTTCCGGGCGGACATGATGAGGGCGAAAGCGAGCTTCTCTAGGTCAGAGTATCTTGTCTCGGCGTCCTGCAGAGCCTTGCTGACGTAATACACCGGATGTTCGGCGCCGTCCCTGACAGGACCCATCCCAATCCCCCCAGGATTACCGTGGAATGTGCCCTGCTCCCGTCCAACAAGGGGTGTCAGACAAGGGATAACCAAGAGCCACTGCCCAACGGGGCATCCAGAGTGCGCAAGGATTGATGGAGGAGGTGTGCAATGTCTCAGCCTCTGCTGCAATCGCATCTGTAATCAACCTGAAGGGCATTAAAACCAAAAGCTGTGAGTGGACAAAACCAATATGTTTACCAAATACATTTATAAGATATTTATGCCCTCCAATAAAAACGTATGCATGCCACAAAAACCAGTAACCAAAACGTTTGCTCAACCGAGCCATTAGGGCCTTAGCCCAAAAACCGTTAACCAAACAAGTGTGGGAACTCAGCCCAAAACTGTGAAATACCAACAACTATACATAAACAACCATGTGGGTCACCACCCAAAACCATAAATGAACATCAATCCATTAAAATCATATAATCACAAATCCACCCGGAAAGCCATTTCATTAATTCGTATTTTACCATTACCATCACCAGCATCCCTGATGCTAGACGTCCCTGACGTCATATCTCACGGTTTCATAAGCTACGCGTGCTGCCCGGGGTCTCTCCGGGTCCATATATCTGACATCCCTGATGTCTGACGTCCCAGACGTCAATCATAGCAATCCTGCTCCTGAGTCATCATACGGTCCAGCTGCTCCGTATGGTGACCCTTCGCAGGCAATGCACCGTGACTTCCCCAGTGTCCTAGACATCTGGAGGAGACCATCAGATATCCTTGTATCAAGATGGTATATGGAAAACAGTTTTTATTAATTCATTTCACAACATCACAATGGGCCCTGCCCGAATTTTCCATAAAACAACACATTTCCATTTAGGGTCCCTGACCCGAAACCACATTTATTAAATATAGGGCCCCTGACCCGAAATCATCATTTTAATCTAACTGGGCCTCATGCCCGACTTTATGAACCACTGGGCCCACGACCCGATTTATAAACCAACTGGGCCCGCAACCCGACTTATAAACCAACTGGGCCCGCAGCCCGATTACGTACTCAAATGGACTCCAAGTCCGAGATTTCCAAAACAAGTGGGCCTCAAGCCCGAATTCATCTTTCCAATATAAAAACCGTTTTATCATATTATTTATTTAACCACAAGTACGCAAAACCACAAATAAACCGTTAAACCCGATACACGTGAAATACGGAAAACACCTCGAAATACGTGCAACATACCCGAAATCAATACTCACAGATACCATCATAGAAATCATGTATATAAACCATATATCACATTTAAGCATGCATAGGATTTATAAAACCAAAGTCCACTCACAGACTGTTTTAACGGTATGCCTCGATACGCGTGCCACCGGCCCTCCCGGGCCACACCACTATCACCGGGACTCCCAATCCTGTCCAAATCACATTAGAAGGTTACTAACCTAATCATTAACATCCTATCAAAGTCCCGTAATTTTCCCGAATTTTTACTTATTTTTAAACTTAATTTAAAACCTTCGGACATCCCGAACAATATCGAGACGGTGTCCGATCGATACGAAACCAATTCCAAAATGTCCGTTACATTAAATAGGACAGAAGTCATGTTGACCTCACCTCGAGATTCGTGCCCACGCGCCGTCACGCGCCGCCGTGAGTGGCTGTGCGTGAAACTCACGTGCCTGCTACAGTGCATCGTCCTAACCCGTATCTCTGGTAAACGGATCCAAATTGCCCGCGACACGACCCGGTTCAATGTCCATCAATTCAGCCTTAATTCCTTCAATTAATCATTCAGTTAGTTTCTTTCTTAGTTCAATTACAGGTCTGTAACATCAATTACACGATAACTTACCCAAATTCCCACGATTCGATGATGAACACCAAGAACACTCCGAACACTGTTCATTCATGGAATTCCCTCAATGGCTGCAGGTTTCATCCAATTGATGATCCCAGAAGCATCAACGGACTCTGAGGAACAATTCCCCCACATCAATTGCATCAATCCTGTGCTCAAACGTCACGACTCAAGCTCGAACACCGTCACTGTTCAACCATGGAGTTTCGTCAATCTCGATCGGTTTCCTTCAATTGATGAACCCAGAAGCATCGTGGGATCATGAGAAGTAGTTTCCCCACCTCAATTTCATCCAACGAAGCCTCCAATTCCACGACTCAACTTCGAAATTTCAGAGACCTCCATCCTTATGTTCTTCCTCAATTCGACCCCAATTACCTTCGTTCTTGTTACAGATCGATTCGTGTTGATCCCAGAAAGCTGAATGTGAGCTCAATTTCGATCCTCACGGCCTAACACTCAGTATTCGAATTTCCCTCCTAAACTCAAAAATCCGAAATTCGAGTCTCCCTTCTCTGTCGATCTCTCGTGTTTACCCAACTCAGTTCAACCTCTCAAAACTCTCAGTTTCTCACTCACGAGCACAGCAATGGAAGAGGAATTTAGGTTGGGTAGAAGCTGGGTTTGGTTGTACACGGTTAAGAAAACATAAATGGGATTAATGGAAAATAAAATGATTAATCAATTAATTAATAAATATTAAAACATCATAATGATGTTTCCCCCCAAAACATGGATCAGGTTTCAAGGGATGAGTGACACTTGTCACTCATCCAGGTGTGTAGGGTCAACGGTCACTATTCACTATTATATTATTATTTTAATCCGAGCCTCGGTTCGTAGTTTGTTTCCTTGACCATAACGTTGTCGTCGAATCTCCGATTTCGGCATGCCGCCTGTCGTTGGATTCGTATCGACGATACCTACGTAACGGTCCTTGGCCCTCGTCCGTCGGACCTCCTGGTCAAAAAGTCAACATTTGGCCCCTATTATGTCAAATTTCCAAAATACCCCTCAACTTCCGAACACCACAACTTTCTCTACGAATGTCGGAATCGAACGTGCCACCTGTCTATGAACTCGTGACGTCCCGAACTACGTCACGGTCATCGGTCAAAGTCCATTTGACCGCCCGATCAAAAAGTCAACATTTTTCCCACGACTAGGGGCAAAACGGTCATTTTGCACAATTTGTCCGATTCCGCCCTACTAACCACCGTTCAACCTCACTAAACGAGATTAGTACTAATCTAATCCCGGAATTCGGGACGGGTCGTTACAGTCCCTACGCTTGACCAAAACTGAACTTGTGGCAGAAGCGGAGACAGATAGATACATGTAAAGGGTTTCCCTGGTTTCTGGTCTTGCTAGCAGCGGCGCTTTTCCCATGTATTCCTTAAGTTCAGTGAAGGCCATGGTGCATTCCTCGGTCCAGGTGATGTGTTTGGACCTGCCCTTTAGGGCCTTGAAGAAAGGCATGTACCTGTCCGTGGCCCTGGAGATGAAGCGTGTAAGGGCTGCGACTCGGCCCGTTAAGCTCTACACTTCTTTCTGGGTTCTTGGGGGCTCCATATCGACCAGGGCCTTGATTTTTTCCGGGTTGGCCTCGATGCCCCTCTGGCTAATCATGAAACCCAGAAATTTTCCAGAGCTGACTCCGAACACGCACTTCGCCGGATTTAACCTCATTCGATACCGTTTGAGGACGTCGAACATTCGCGAGAGATTGGGGATGTGGAGGTCAGCCGATTTACTCTTGACGAGCATGTCGTCGACGTAAACCTCCATGGTTTTCCCAATCTGGTCGGTGAACATGAAGTTCACTAGGCGCTGGTAAGTGGCCCCGGCGTTTTTGAGTCCGAAAGGCATGACATTGTAGCAGTATAACCCCTGATCTGTCCGGAAGGTTGTGTGGATCTGATCTGCTGGATGCATAATGATTTGATTGTAGCCCGAGTACGCATCCATAAAACTCAGGAGCCCATGTCCTGCCGTGGCGTCGACTAGTTGGTCAATCTTGGGCAAAGGAAAACTGTCCTTGGGGCAGGCCTTGTTAAGGTCAGTAAAATCAATGCACATTCGCCACGCCCCAGAGGGTTTTTTGACGAGTACAACATTGGCAACCCAGGCAGCATAGACGGCCTTCCGGACAAAGTGGATGGTGCTGAGCTTGATGATCTCTGCCTTCATAGCCTCGGTCCTCTCAGCATCGTAGAGGCGGCGTTTCTGTTCGACAGGCTTGTAGGTAGGATCGATACTGAGCCAGTGGCAGATCACGTCGGTGGAGATGCCGGGCATGTCGGCGTACGACCAGGCAAAGACCTCAGAGTTGTCCCTTAAAAACCGGATCATTTGTGAGCGTAGGTCGGGCGAAAGAGTGGTCCCAATCTTTACCCTCCGTTCCGCAAAGTCGTGGGAGAGTACTATCTCTTCGACATCCTCAATGGGCTGTGGATGGGGTGTTGCTGAATGGTCCTGAGGATCTTCGATTGGTTCGGCCCGGATTTTCTGCGCATCCTGAGGGCTCACGGGGTCGGCCTCGAACGCGGACTCTAATACTGCCATGGTCTCTTTCGGAGGTTGGATGAGGGTGACAGAATTGCAGGCCCTTGCAGCCATTTGGTCTCCTTTGACTTGACCAATCCCCATAGGGGTTGGGAACTTTACTAGTAGTAGGTGGGTGGAGACGACTGCCCTCATCTGGTTGAGTATTCCCCACCCGAGAATGGCGTTATAGGCCGCGGGGCAATCTACCACCAAGAAAGGTGCCAGTACGGTTGCCCTCCGTGGGTGTGTTCCGAGGGAGAGGGGGAGAGTGACCGTTCCATGCGGGACAATGGAGTCTCCCGTGAAGCCAAAGAGCAGCATAGGTGAGCGGTCTAGACTTGCTTCTGGGATGCCTAATTGCTTGAAAGCTCGCATGAAAAGGACGTTGATCGAGCTTCCAGTGTCGACCATTACTCGTTTTACGTCGAAGTTAGATATCTCTGCCATAACGACAATGGGGTCGTCGTGAGGGTAGATGATCCCGCGCTCCTCCTCCTCGGAAAACGTGATCGGTTCCCAGCCGAGTCGACTTGTCTTCTTGGCTCTTCCCTCCTCGATACTGAAGAACTGCTGATTCTGTTTGGTGGCCCGTAGAAAGTTCTTCTTTGCCCGGTTGGAAGTGAGCGGGCAAGAAATTGACGGTCCTCCGGAGATCGTGTTGATCTGCGGGTTGCGAGGTGGAGGCGGAGCGTGTTGAAGAAATTGGTTGATCTTCCCATCCCGGGCCAGAGCCTCCACCAGATCCCGGAATGCAACGCATTGGTCAATGCTATGGCCATTGTATTTGTGGTATTGGCAATAAATTCCCATGTCTTTGCCAAGCTTGCCCTTCGCTGGTGCCCAAGCAGACTTTAGGATCATGTGTTCCACATTGAGGAGGACATTTTCGTAGGGGGTATTGAGGATGGTGTATGTCTCGTACTTGGAACGAGGAACCCGTTTTTCCCCGGTGTTTGACCGCTCCCCCTGTTGTCTTTCTTGGTGATTCGGGTTCTTACCCTTCTTCCCAGGGCGGTACAGATTGTCGCTGTGGGGGTAGTCTTTCTGTTTTCCCCCATAGCTCTGTTGCCCCTGCTCTTGTGGACGCTGTGCCGAGCCCTGCTGTTCCAGGACGCTCGGTGGGTATGTTTTCACCGAGTCGGCCCGGGGGGTTGGTAGGCATTGGCAGCGTTGGACTTTTGGGTTAGTGCCTCAGCTTTGGCGTGGATCGCCGCCTGTTTCATTATTTCGTTATAAGTTGTCCAACCTTGGGTGTGAGCTGCGTACCTAAATGGGGAGTCTCGGAGGCCGCCCTTGAAGGCCGTGAAAGCTGCTCGATCATCCGTTTCCGCGCACCGAGAGTACTCATGACTGAATCTTGATGCATATCGCTGTAGCGACTCGTGTTCTCCTTGTTTGAGCTGGAAGAGGTCCTCCGCCGAGGACAGGCGGTCGGTTTGTATCATGAACTGGTTCATTAAGGTGGAGGTGAGCTGCTCGAAAGATTCGATGGACCTAGATTCCAACTTGTAGAACCAATTGATCACTGCCTCGGTCAGTGTGGAACTGAAGATGAGGCACTGTTCCTCATCGGCGAGGTTCTTGAGGGCGATGGCCGAGTAGAAGTTGTTCAGATGATTCCACGGGTCTTCCTTTCCGTTGTAAAGGAGAATTTTCAGGGGTTTAATCTCGTGGTTGATCCTGAACTGGTTGATTCTTTCTGTGAAGGGGCCCGGGCTGGTTTTCGACCAGGCTGGCCTCGCTTCCCGGGCCGTCCCGGCCTCAAGTGTCCGGACGCGGTCCATGAGGTGCTGGACGAGCGAGTCGGTCTTGGATTGGTGTTTATCCCTGGATGCTTGGTCGCGGTCGACCCTATAAGGCCGGTCGGTGCCACCTCCGCTTGGCGGGCTCTGTGACTCACTCCTTCTGTGACCGACCTGCCGCGACCGCTCGGTGTACCCCTGTTTGGGTATGCTCCGGCATATACTTGCATTTTGACCGACCGGCCTAGACCGCTCGGTGTCCCGCAGGCGGGATCGTTCCTGAGGCTTGTCATTCTGCCGCCCAGCCTGCCCTGACCGCTCGGTGCTCCTTCGGCGGGTTGGTTTAGGGCGAGGAGGGAGCGGGAGGCCGAGGTGGGTTGACCGCTCGGTGTCGCTGTGAGGGGACCTCGATGTTTTCCTCCACCTGTCCGAGCGGTTGGTCCTGGTGCCAAGATGCCGAGCGGACTTGGCCGTGCTCTCGGCTTCCATGGACGAGTCGGTGACGGGGACAGGGTCCCCCGTTGAGAAGGTCCCGTGGCTGACATTTGGGCGGGACCACCGAGCGGTTATGTTTCCTCGGTGGTGGTCTCCCCTTCCCACCTCCGACCGAGGGTCAGGTCGGCGTGATGGTTGTTCGTTGACCGACCGGTTCTGCCCTCCCTCACTGAGGGCGTCTCGGGAGTCCCGGTAGATCCTAGTGTTACCGGGCTGACTGCCGAGAATGATCAGCATCCGAGCCGGTTTCTTGTTCGGCTCGGTGTCCCCATACCTTCCCTTACGCGGCTCGGTGGCCGCATGTTCTTTTCCTTTTTCCGCCAGCCGGAGATTCTTCTCGGCATGCTCCGCGCATTCGGCCACTACCTTGTCGGCCTCAACGCTACTGACGCGTGCTCGGTGGGCAGCGAGTTCTGCCTGTGCGACCCGTAGCTGTTCGGCCACCTCAGTGTATCAATCGTCGAGCACCTGACACCTCGACTCGGCCTGGTTGCCCTTAGCTTTTACCTCGGCCATGTCGCTCTGGAGTTTCTCGATTATCTGCAAGAAGTTAGGAAAGGGCTCTCCCCTCGTTCTGGGGCCTTGCCCGGGTGTGATTTCACCGAGGTCGTGTTCGCCCTGCATGTTCAGTGACGACGAGTTGTTTCTCGGTGTAACTGGTGGATGAGTCGTAACCCGGTCTGGTTGAGCGTGGGCAACCTTAGTCAGAGTTCCCACAGATGGCGCCAAACTGTTGAAGCGTTAAATGTTCCAACTGTCGAGTACTCGTTGCCCAATCACCAAATGACGCGTGTCCCTCCTGTGACCTGTCAACTCAAGTGGATCGCGGGTTTCCGTTAGTACGGGCACCGGTGTGGTGCCGGCCTAAGGCTCTCCGACGATCAAGTCAGTTACTTTGTTTGTAAGAGGAAACAGTAAATGGTAAGTTCGGTAGAGTAATTGTAATAGTAAAACTTAGTTACCTTTATTGGGAAATGTGTACCCTTATGTATAGGTAGGTGGGATGTTCAATTCCCAAAGTTCCGATGTGGGACAAATGCTTCTCGATTTACGTGCGGACACGTGTTACGTAAATCGAGGGTGAATATGCTTCCACGTGGCATCCCGCATTGGGCCCGGTGTTAGGGCTGCCGTAAGTATGGTGCTTTTGGGCCTTGAGCGTTGTCTGGGCTTTAAGTATACGGCCCAGTGGGTCTGGTCAGATATGGTGTCAACAACAAGTAACAATGGTCAACACTTCTCATGCATGCCTAGATAAAACAGGAAACACAACATCGAAGCATGAAACACCCTGTTAATCCCCTATTTATATTAATTAATATTCCCCAAATTTCCACTGATAATGCTCATAACCATAAAAGGAATAACATAACTACCTTTCTATTAACATACGTCACACTTTCATCATCTCATTTACCACAATGAATTTCCACAAGTTTAATTAAATCAACTAGGAACTCAATGAAACACTACGAACTTTAGATGACCATAACTTCCTCAAACATCAACCAATTTACTCACTTCTTGAACCATTAGACTAAGAAGACAAGAAGGAACATTTTTCACGTTGATCACATTTTCATATTCTGGTCGACTCGCCTACATGCACCACTAGAATTCGGAGACCGTATCTGCACATGGACCTCACGCGCATGCGCAGAGGTCGTCTCTAACCTCCCGCGGGTCCTGGTTTCGGGTTTTCTTAACCCGCGATCATGACCCAGTTTTATCTCTCTCAATTCTCTCTCAATTCAATCGATATAAATGTCAAACTTTATTATTTCAAGCCCTGCAGTCGTTATATGATCTTAAAAAGAGGAAAACGTACCTAGAAAGCTTGGGTTGAGCTTTCAACCTCATGGCCATGGTTTCACTTTCTGGCCTTGGTTGTTTGCTACGTCCACAACTTTATTTCTATGCCCTAGCTGATCACAAGGACTTCAGAAACCGTTCAAATGGATGTTTTCCACATTCGCAAGCCTCTGCACCTAAAAACCCAAAGAAAACCTATATGGCTTCCTTCAATTTTTCTCACAGTTATCCCCTATCTTCTCTCCATTTTTGTTCTTCTTCTTAGCTCTCTCTCCTTCCATTACTTTCCTCTCTTTTTTTCTCCCTGTGTCTTGCCCTTTTCTCCCCTCATTTTCTTCACAGGTTGTGGGTTTTCAATGTTCTCCTTACTCTCGGCTTCCCTCCACTGAAACTAGCCCTCGATATTGGCCCGGGCCAAATAAGGCAGGCGCAAATTTTTTGGGCTTAGGCCAAGCGGGGTCGGGCTTATTAAATAATTTTTAAAGTTTCGGGTGGGCCGAGCGGTCTTACTTACATATATAAGAGTTCAAGCTCTTTATCGGGTCATGCTTTTATTGGGCTTTTCAGGTTGGGCCTAATAAGCTCATTCGGGTCGGGCTCGAGTGAGTTTTTAGAAATAAACTATTTTTCAAATTTTAAAATTGTAAAAAAATATATGTGAAAGAAAAATATTAGGCTATGGAAGGAAATGTTAGCAGAGGGTAAAATATTGTTAAGAGACAGGGGAACTCCACTTCTTGAGCTGTTCAGCATGCAACTTTTGCTTGTGAAGTTATATGTTTACAAAATCTCATCTTTGTCAACACTTAAGTCTTTCAAATTTATTCTCGTTACTATTACATTAATTCACTTAGGTTCACTTAGGGTATCTGTTAGTAATAGGAAATGCAGGTGGGTATGTCGTCTTTACGGTGCATTCATACTTTTGTTAGTAAATGAAGTCTAAGTTTAGCGACGGGTGAGATTGAGACTGAGAGTCGAGAGTGAGAAAGGTGTGTGAGCAGCAAGGAGGGTTAGTTTGTGTGAGGAAATGTGTCTTGGGGGCATGGTTAGCAATCCCACATCGCCCGGGGAGGATCTAGGGGATGCGCCTTATATGTGTGGGCACGCATCTATCCAATAGGAGGCCTTTTGGGAGCTCACTGGCTTTGGATTTCTAGGGAACTCCAAAGTTAAGCGAGTAGGGGCTGGTGCAATCCCAAGATGGGCAACCCACTAGGAAGTTGCACGTGAGCTCTCGAGAACAAAACCATGAAGGCTGGGGTCAAAGCGGATAATATCCTATTGGAGTAAGTCTAGTCGTGACAATTTGGTATCAGTGCCCAACCCCGGTCGGAATTGAGTGTGCCAGTGAGGACGCTGGGCCCCAATGAGGTGGATTGTGAAGACCCGTGTATTGGGGGCATGGTTAGTAATCCCACATCGCCCGGGGGGATCTGGGGGATGTGCCTTATATGTGTGGGCGCGCATCTATCCAACAGGAGGCCTTTTGGGAGCTCATTGGCTTTAGATTCCTAGGGAACTCCAAAATTAAGCGAGTAGGGCAAGTGTAATCTCAAGATGGGTGACCTATTAGGAAGTTGCACGTGAGCTCTCGAGAATAAAACCTTGAGGGCTGGGGCTAAAGCGGATAATATCATGTTGGAGAAGGTCGAGTCGTGATAGTTCGTGTTTATGAGAGGGTTGCATTGTATAATTTGTATAGGTAGGTTAGGGTTTCTACCATCTTTGGGCTGAGAGGGTTGTACTAGGTTGGAGTTAAGGTTGGGCTTTGGGTTGTATTGTTCTCGGGTGGGTTTAGCTCATTTAGGTTATTTGGGCTATTATAAAAAAATGGGCTTGGGTGGGTTTAGTGCCTTTAGGTTATTTGAGCTATATATTTGGGCTTACGGGCCAAGTTTGTATGGGCGGGCCGGATATAAGCCTAGCCCATGTTGGGTTTACCGGGCTCCGGCCTATCGGGTTTGAACAACTGAAATCCAAGTCCAGCTCACTAACTCTCAAGCTGGGCAGACCCACTATCAATAGCGGGCCGGGCTGGGATTTTATCCACCTGACCTATCGGACCCCCATAAGCCCATGTGTTTTTGGGCCAAATGGTGAGGGGTAATTGAAACCCACCAACCTCTACCTCCCTCATCCAGCTCACACTCATGTATATAAATAGATAAATATGTCGACAGTAGAGGGGATAAGAGGAAAAATATGGAGTTTTCTAAAATATACTAGATTTTCCATGCAAAATGACCAAAATGCCCTTCCTTTCCAAATTACGACAACATCCTTACATAATCTAAACCTAGAACGAGCCCGTTCGAGCTCCGTTTTTGGCATGCCACCTGTCAACGTACTTGGGGGTTCGAGACCTTTCCACGACACTTACGAAAATGTCAATAGCCATCCTGATCAAAAGTTGACCCTTTGACTTCGGTCAAAAGTCAACTATTTGACTTAGGGGTAAAATGTTCATTTTTTTTCATTTTCTCGAATATCTAGGGTGTTACACAATGAGCTCCTAAAAAGTCTCGTGTTAGGAAGATACGTGCCCACACATATAAGACACGTCACTTTTCCTTCCCTGAGCGATGTGAGATTGCTCACTGATCTTGCTTTCCTAAGCTCACTAGTCTTGCTTCCCAAACTCACGAGTCTTACTCACTGATCCTACTTCCCAAGTTCACGAGTTTTTCTCACCGTTCTTATTTTCTAAGACACGTGTCTTACACCACGAGTGCAAGCTGGGAGAGTGGCATCCCACGAAAGGCTATCCTGGAAATTGTGGTCAAACTTAGCGAGGGCCTCAACAACAAAGCTTGCTTCTCGGTAAATATATTTGAAGGAGATGCAATCAAAGCTAACCAGAAGATACGCAATTTGAGCAACCAAACTATGATGCCGCCAAGCAATAGCAATGATACCGTTCACTGCGTCAATAAGGGTTTTGGAGTCACCTTCGACTTGGACATTTCAAAAGTTGAGGGAAACAGTTTTCTTAAAACCATCCACCAGTGCATGGCCTTCTGCAGAAAGAATATCAGTAGAGTTAGTATTCTTGGTGGTTGCAAAGATAGGAAAGCCCCGCTAATCATGAAAAATATAGCTGGAGGTAGCCATTCCATTTGGACCAACTGAGCTATCAAATTTAAGCTTAACAAATCTATTATCCGGAACCTGGTAGCAAATAGTATTCAAATTTGATTTGTCACACCTGAATTTTAAGAAGTTTGCCTTAAATTAGGAGTTTATCTAGGATCTAGCAACTATACTAATACTAAAAGATTTAATTTCCTTTCGTGAGAAGATCCAGTCATTACAAGTCTTCCATATGAGCTAATCTAGTTGTGTTAAGAAAAGGAAAAGATGGAAGACTGAAGGGTTAAATAGTGTAATGGCCTTAGGGATTGCAAAGAGCCTTTTGCTTTCTGTTAAAAAAACACAAAAAAAAAGCCCACAGATTGGCTTGCCAGCGTGAGGCAGAAGGGTATGACTTAACAGTGAGGGTGGCAATTTTTGATACAACTCGATACATGACTCGAAATTCACACGAGATTTATCGGGGTTAACCCGCGCGATTAAAATTTCGGATCATTTCCTAGGTCAACCTGTTATGACACGTTTAATAAACGGGTGAGTTTCAGGTCAACATGCTAACCCGTATAATAACCTATTAACCCATTTAATAAATGAGTAGATTTCAGGTTAACCTATTAACCCATATATTGACTTATATATTGACTCATTTAATAAACGTGTTATTACTAACTCATATATCTACACATTTATCTACCTAAATACCTATTAAATCTTATAGTTTAAATAAGTTAAACATGTTAAACGAGTCAAACAGGTCATAAGTTAATTGAGTTTTAAGTACGACCTGTTTATTAAATGAGTTATGCGGGTTACCTGGGTCATTAACGAGTCGGGTTCGGATTGGACATCCTTGACACGATTATTAAACGGGTCGGATTCGAGTTGGACATATTTAGGTAAAATAAAATTCATAACACGATACGAACTCGATACGACACAACTCATTGCCAGCCTTAACTAACAATAATATGAGCTTTTAACACACACAACCCATTACTTAAATGTTAATTTAAATTCCAAAAAATTACATAATTTTAATCAAATTATGGAGAATTGTGCCTACAAAGTAGAAAGGGTAGTAGTACTCTCTTTCATGGATTGATGTGAAGTTGCTCTGCCATTAAGGCATTTTTGGAAATCTTAATTAAATTTATTATTAGCAGCTAATGCCTAATGTGAGTTGAATTTAAAAATGTGAATCTAACTTGAATTTGCTTTTATGGAAAATAAAATTGAAATGTTATCACTTTCATTTTTTATAATAGTCAAAATTAAATGAAGTTAAAATTTTGTTGATTTTCATAGGAGTCAAAATTGAAATCTTTGGACATTTATGCTAATTCTTGAGAAATAATTGATCTCAGAAAGAATAAAATTCACTATATATAAAACAACACACAAACACAATGATTTTTTTCACTTAAGATCGAGACTAACTTATTTATGATAGTCCTATAGATACACCACATCCCAGAAATTGCGTGCTCAAAAAGTTTCCCTGGTTCGCTTGCCCTTTGTGTATTATCAATTGTTTGTTTCAATTTTCTTCAGATTGATCGTTGGATTCTAGGGTTTTGACCACAGCCGAAAGAAAAGCCAAACCCACCAAAAGGTAATTGAAAAAAAAAAAAAAATAAAGGATCAAAATTTCTTGGGAATCACCAGTTTTATATTAAACAAAAGAAATTCATCCAAAAAACAAAGTGGATCAGATCGATTTTCAGCAAAAAGAAGAAGAAAAAAGCAACACAAAGCCATCTCTGGCAACACATTTCTAAAATGTTATCTAAATTAAAATTTAATTTTTTAATAATTAATTTTTTTAATAAATAATATAAGGCCATATTTTAACATCTTCAATAATTAAGGGTTATGTATTATTTTATTTAATATTTTATAATTTTTAATGTATCTTTAAGTGTAATGAATTAATAAATGCATTAAATATTTTTTTAACTATTTTTGGAATATGTGACAAAATAAAAATATTTTATATAAGATAGGCTAATTAAAAATATTTTGGCATTTAATATACTGTGATAAATGAATTTTAAGTTTTACAAATTTAAATAGTAATATTTAAACTTAATTGAAAAATATTTAGATTATTAATCTAAAAGGAAAAATATTTTGATTATTAATCTAAAAGGAAACAGCTTAAAGATAAAAATTTGAATACAACAAATCAAACATAAGAAATTTAAATAAAATAATTTAAACATAAAAAGAAAAAATTTAGATATTTTGGATAAAAAAATTATCTCCCGCAAGTATCCTATTATCCTATAGATGGCCTAACGCCCTCTGCTGCCCATTTGTGCCTACAATTTTTCATCTTCAAATTTAATCTTTTTTGCTTTTATTTCAGAGCCTACATACATCCACTAGCATTTAGGACCAAAACTCTACGCTGCGTAACACAAAGCCGAGGCGGTTAATTAAAATAGATAGGAAGAAGAGCGCAGCACCAAGGATTTTCACAGCCAAATATTTTAGGACATATGCTATAAATGTAAAAGATGGTACATTGACCGTTTGGTCCTATTTTGCTAGCAAGCACATTGTTTATTTGCCATTAAACTTCTCTGGGCAAATTCAAGTCAATGAAGCATAACTTTCAGCCAATCTGACAAATTGAGAGAAATGTTGATGTACATATATGACTGCACAGGCAATAAACATGCAGAGATTTCCATTTCCGGGGCTCGGTAGTCCTTCCACTCCTACATAATTTACAAAACCCAAAAACTAGAAGAAAAAGAAGAAATTGTATAAAAGATATGTCCTGAAGAAAGAATCTTTATGTGTCAGTCACCTTTGAAGGCTGAAACTCTCTACATCTTTTGATTCTTTCAGTTTATACCCTCTCTGCCCAGGATCTCAGAAACTAAAATAACATACAAGTTCGAGTTAAGTGTTACAATGTTACATTGTACAGTAAAAAAAATTGACTGCACCTCTTATCTCCCTTGGATGTACAAGCTGACGGTTCACTGGAGCTGTCCAAAGGACTCATCATAGGTACAATATTACATGAGCAGGCTTCATCATGTTTCCGACGGTGTGGAACAAGGGGCAAGAGTTTTTGCAGGTATATGAACACCGCCTCCTCTCACAGAGAGAGTAGGGCCTCTGGTTGAACTGGCTCTGCTCACAAGGTTTGAGTCAAGAAACACGACTATCACTGTTATGTCGTCGTGGAAATGCCGGCGGACACCTCGCTCTATTTTCTTCAAATCTGAGTATCTCATTTCTCTCTTCTTGGCCGCTTCCTGCAAGGCCGTTTTCACAAGCCTCCGAGCACTTCCCTGGAAAAAGACACGGATAAGGTCATGTTCCCACAATTTTTGGTTTTCCAGCATTGTTCAATAAAAAAAAAAATTCTATATCTTCCTCTTAAGTCCACCAATTTTCCCATTTAGCAACTTGTTCAATATCATTAACAGCATACGGAACAATGTTTATAAAGGGGCATGCTGATCTATAGCTACATAAAGCCCAATATAACCAACCATACAAGTACATAACTAGCAATTCCATTCAAATAAACATATTATGCAGATAGGAGCTGCAATTAGGGGCAGAGATAAGTATATTACGCTGCAAGGATGATTCTGAACTATATCAACCGCTTCTTGATTGCTAAGGTGCTCCCACAGACCATCAGAAGCAAAGATGAGAAATTGATCATGTGGTTGAAGTTCATGCGCAGAAACTGATGGTTCAGAGCTTAAAATTGGCCTTTTGAAAGGTTCACGCATGCGAAACTTGGTATACAAAGGCTTCCTGTTAAATTCAGCCTTTTTAAGATATACATCGCCAATAGACCTAGATACCTGCAAAAGAAATAATCACTACGCTTAAATAAAATTAAAATCATGAATCTTAAATTTGACCCATTAAACACCAAAAATGAAGAAATGTTTTAAAATCTTCCACTGTGAGTCGATTAAGATGAATATCTAAATTAAAGAATTATTTTTAAAGCGGCTTGTCCTACAATAAGATATCTTCACATTAATTCCATTTACAATAGTTCTACAAAAGTTCCAGACGATGCTTTTTCTGCAGAGCCATATCAATCTACTGAACATTGTGGTGACATGTCAAAACATCACTCCCAAAAACAAAAATGCTAAAATCTCCCACGTACGACTATTTTGGAAATTACAACCACAACTATTTAAGCAAAATTTACCACTGAGTTCTAGCAAATTTAATTTCATATTTCTTGTTATTACTGAATTTTCGCGGAAATAATGCCAAGTGGTTTAAATTTAACATAATAAAAGAAAATTATCACTGGTTATATTAGTCTCAGTCCAGGTATCACTCCAGTCCCTGGAGCATATCAAATAACTACTTTGCTATTTTTTTTGTCCCTACAATAAGGAGAACATTTTTAATTCTTTATTCTTCAAGTGAAAAACAACATATTAGCCTCATATTAGCCTTGATATGAAACCAACATGAAACCAATATTTTATTCTTGAAGGATCTAAGTACTTGATATGAAACCAACATATTAGCCTCGTAACATGTTCGATAACCATTAGGGACCACAGTTTTCTCTCCAAGGATCCAAACTCCTTCGTCATTTCAATCTTCTTGTCGAACAATTAAACAGCTCAATACTCATTCAAGCCTATGAACTAGGAAAGGAAAGGACTTAACAATGAATGCCAAATTCTGTCAAGGATTAAGATGAAACTAGAAAGAACGTGCATTTGGTGGGATGGAAACCAACCAACACTTCAACGCATGAAACATCAGTATTATAAGTCACGCAATGAACTATGAAGTTACCTGTATCAAGCCTTTCACACGCCATACATTATGCTTTAAAACTACAATATGTGAGTCATCGGGGTGCAAAGAATGCATCTCCTGCCTGACAGATTCTATGGCCACATTGTGTTCTGATGACAACTGGATGGCAAGAACCTCACCAGTCGCCTTCATAACTCTTCCCAGCACAGCACGGGAGTCACCAACATTGGCAATGTAAAGGGTTCCACCACAGATCACACCAACAAGGCAACACGATCCAACAGCTGCAATTTGGGGTTTCATCGGCCATTGTTTGGTAACAACAGAAAGGAATCCCTCTTCGGTAGCTTGATATGCTTTCCGTATCACATCTACTGACATTGACTGCTGCTCTGAAGTGAACCCTGAAAATAACCCAAGATTAACAGAATCATCAGCAATTACCTCATGTCTATCTAAAGACCTAGATACTGAAATTAGATAATGCAAAATCCCTGAATTGTAACATGGAGCTTCTTTCAATTACAGGATATTAAACACTGACATTTTAAGGAGTTTGGGTGAATCAAATGTATTTCTCCAATAAACACTTATATGCTAAAATTCCATCTCAAACTGGGATGATGTAACTTACTCTTTAGATGCTGGAATAGGTGATCATTGATGTAACGGGAGGTCTCAGGACCGCCATGACCATCATATATTCCTATAAAGGTGCCATATGGGCCAGACTCCAGCAAACTCAACGGACCAGACTCAACCTGACTCTGATCCTCAAGCAAACTGTTGGCCTGCACAACAGCCATTGAGAATTCACCATTCAAATGTTGCCCCGTGTCTTTGTACCAAAGTAACCCATCTTGTCTGCCAGCTGCATCCGATCCTGCATGCCCATATCGGGCGGACGATGGCAGCCAGCAGGCCCTGAGAAAGTTCATCAACCTTGATAACATCCCTCATTTCACCTGGGCTACCCTCCAATGCTTCCACATCCAAAATGGATGCAGTATCTCTCCTAACCAAAGATCCCACCAGTTCCTCTCCTGAATTTAAAAAAAATCAACTATAAAAAGCGATACCAAACATTAGACATGTGAATGAAAGTTGATCACATACTTGACCGAAGAATCAACCTAAAGACGTAAATTTTAGTTAACAGTCTCATTCAAGTTGATAAAATCAGGTCCAAAAAATCAAAAAACATCTGCATTTCTGCTTATTCAAACTTCAAATAAAAGACAGGAACAGTCATATCTACCTTGTTATCCCAAAATTATACCTCACAATTTTGCATACAACCGCAAATTCAGCAGCTATTACCCAGTAGCAAATTACCAAAATTTCCGATTGACCGGTCACAACAACCACATATCAGGAAAAAGAAAATCGCGGGAAATGAACTCACAGTGGAAAATTAGGCTGCTTGATGAGTTGAGGTCAACTGCTGAATCGTGGGTGATGAAAGCGATGGAGATCTAAATGAAACAGAGCAATACATGTGGGTATTAACGAGTTAGATCTGTAGATCCATCAAACCAAGACTCTGGGCAAACGGGTTTTTGGATAGGGTCACTTTTGATTGTCTTCGAATTAAATTTCTCTCGACCTTTTCTGATTTTGGGTTTTTCGTATGGGTGACGCAGAAGATATAAAAAGATAGAGTTGATATAACAAAGCAGAACTCTCAATCAGTGTGATTGAACGAACTGAAACTCTCTTCTCCTTCTTCTGCTCTCTCTCTCTCTCTCTCTCTCTCTCTCTCTATGGTGGTATTTCTCAGCAGACAAAACGCCTTTAAATAAAAGAACACGAACAAAGCGATGGCTGAGAGCCAGCAAGGCATATGGGCAGCCATGGGCTCCACATATTTAACCAAGAAAAATAAAGTAGATTGAAAGAGGGAGAATAATTTAATAAATTTTTTTGTTGATGGTTTCGTTATAAAATATCAAAATTTTATTTACGCAAAGGTGGGTTACCTATATTTATGTAGGGATTGGTAATCGATTTGTTTTAAATTATTATTTATTTAATAATTTATATTTGATAAAATAAAAGTTAAATTCTCAAATCGCTCAGTTAATAATAGTTTAAATTTAAATTTTTATTTTGAAAATTCATTAAATTCAAATTAAACTGTTAAGAAATATATTAATTTTTAAATTTATTATTAAACAAAGTAAAAATAATAAAAATAAAATGATACATAGATATATCCATAAATCTTAATATATTGATAATATTTACAATTCAATTCTTAGCAAATTTAATATATAAAATTATGAGTATTGATTATTTTGTTTTTTTATCCTTTTTTTATATCCTTGATTTTTTTTTTAATTTCTAAACAGTTTCAAACCGTTTCGATCCAAACTAACGGTTTGAATCGAAACGGTTTTATTTCTAATTTAGTAACAGTTTGGATCGAACCGGTTTTATTTCTAATTTTAGAAAATTCAAATTGTTAAGATTTTAACAGCTTGAATTTGAATATTGTTAATATCTGTATCGAACCGCATCGTGCCCACCCTTACCTATATTGCTTACAGCTATTTTAAAAATATTTAATATCATATTTAATTAAGAAAGAAAACAAGATGAGACACATAGGTTTCAACTGTTTCGTTAAAATCTTGTACTATAAACCAACTAAGAAAAAAAAAGTATGTAATCCAAATAAAAATAAAAATAAAATTCGAAGGATTTTTTAATTATATGCACTCGATTGTATAATCTTTAAATTTAATTTTATCGTATGCTTACATTTATATAATAAAATAGCATTTATATAATAAAATAAAATATCGATTGTATTGATTCCCTTAATTATGTTGATTAAGGTCTTTGGATTATTGTTTGTGATTTCTAAAATGACCTACATTGAGGTAAAAGAAAAATTGTGTAAAGATATTTTTGTAAAAGTTTGTGGTTACATATGTCAAAAAGCCATTTTTACTTGTGAGGAAAGAAAAGTACTTTTCTTCGTATCCATTTTCAAAAGGTGCCTATGCTATGTATGTCATTTCCCAAAAATATTACTTTAAGTTTGGCCACATGATATGCTATGTTGTGACATATTATATTTAAGTTTAGTCAAAGGTATGGTATGGCATAAAAGAAGGGCCCTTCAACTTTAATGTGTGTGCATGTATTCAATCGAATATGTTAATAACATATGTTAAGTTACATAAAAAAAAATAACATAGGTTAAGATTAATAACATATGGCTTAATAGTATTTTTTTTTCCTTCTACACATGATGAGAATATATGTGGAGAGTTCTTGGTCTATTTTGCAAATTGGACCAAATCATCTTCTTTGATTTTTTAATTACCAAAAAAAATTAAGTTCAATAATGACGGTAACATTGATAAGGGAGGAGATTGTTGAAGGATGGAAGGCACGAAATTAATTAATAAATTGTACAAAATAGGATGTTTAATGTGATTTTATTAAAATATTGTCAGGAATTTCAACTCAGTAAGGAATATCACACATTCAAATTACAAAACCTCAAAGGGTCAAAATTTTGTTTATCAATATCAACTTAAATTTTTTTTTTAAAATTTACAAAAGTAAAATTTTTGTTTCACATCTAATTTTCATTTGTGAAAATCAAGGTATCTCTCGCACCTAGACGATGACTAATCATCAAACTGCGTAGGACCCCGATATGGAGAGGGAGCTCTCCCTAATGTTGTCTATTTCGTAACAGCTAACCTTTGGCTTCGAACCCAGATGCCCAGAAAAGAAAACTAACCACAAAGTCAACTCGGCTCAGCCACTCTTATTAAAATAAAAATAGCTCCCTAATAGTTTCGAACACAGGACCTAAGTATTTCAAATTTTAAATTAGCAATATTTGATCTGTCCAACTAGTTTTAAGCGTATTGATAATTTTTCAGTGAAAATTTTAAACTCAATCCCCAATCAGTTGGTAAAAATGAATTTCGAAAATGTGGCATCTCCTTTCATTTGTTTATTTGCCTAAAATGTTTTAAAGCAAAGGTTTGACTTCTTGTTTTCAAGGAATATTAATTAAATTTGATATCTATTTTTAATTTGTTTAATTAGTAACTAATTGAAGTGAATCTAGCCCATAGGTGTCAGCAAAATAAAGCATTTTTCAGTAAAAGAAACTTACAATAATTTTTTTTTATCTAAATGAAATACAATAATATTTGGTTGAATGTAGTTCGTTCCTAACTCCCACCTTATTGTTTGAAACTTTGAAGGGCCACTCTCTTTCCCAATTCCTGTAACCAGTGAAGATAGGTTGCGTCTATGAGAGCTTGTGACTCCTTGCATAGGTGTCCATACCTCAAGGGTTTCATGACACGTGTCTGCACATAATCACGAGAAAGTAGCAAACATTTTATGATTTTTGGAGAATTGAACATAAATAAAAATATTTTAAATTTTCATATTTTAAATCTTAAAATTGTGCCCCCAATGTTGAACAAGACCTATGCATTTTGCAACCATTGTCCGATTTTATGGCGCCAATCCCCAACGAAGTGTTTATTATTTTTCCTACAATCATATAGAGGGATATTCTTTTTTCTACAATCATATGTAAAAGGAGAGATGGTTTGGTTTAATTTTCAAAAATCCTCACAAAGTACCCATACTTATACTTCAATTTAACATCTGAATTAAGCATGAGAATTTTTCAACGAGAAAAAAAAGTAATAAGTATAAAATAGTAAAAAGTTAACATATCAAATATTTAAAAGAAAACTTATTACTCATTTTACTTCTTTTATTCTCTAAAACGATTTTAGTTCTAATGTCTGTCACAACTACACATTTAGTTGCACCGTTACTCCATCTGTTATTCTCTGTTAATCTAGTACTTACGTAGCAGCCCCTCATTGATTGGTTAAATATTTACTCAAAATTATTAAAATTAACACAAAAAGGGAAGGAGATGATGAATAGTGAATATGAGTTCATCATCTTCTTCCTTCTTCATCTAACAAAATTCAATCCTAAATCCTAATCTCAATCTAAGTTTAATGACAATTTGGATTTCTAAAATCTCCAATTTGCAAACCAATTCCAATCCAAAAACCCAATCCTAGTCTTCAACTATTTTCTTTCATCTAGTTGAAATTGGAATTTGGGTTCTGCAAAAACCCATGAAAGGGTCTTCTCTGACTTCGGGGAAAATGACCACGGATCTTGCGCTGATTCTTCATGGACCTAAGTAAGTATCTACTTGATTGTTATGAGCAGCGATTTCTGTGTGTATATATGAGCAACAATTTTATTTATAGCGTGTCCATGTGTGCCGCAGGCTTGCAAGGGACCACTACTTGAATACAGAAGAGTTCATTACTTCATTGAAACTGTGGGCGGAAGAATTCTCTATCCGGTGTTATGTTAGAGATAACCAATTGTCTATTTTCGTTATTTTTCCGACGCACATCAGAAAAGACCCTGTCATGGGTTTTTGCAGAACTCAAATTCCAATTTGAAGAGAAAATGGTTGAGGACTAGGATTGGGTTTTTAGATTGGGATTGGTTTGCAGATTTTAGAAATTCAAATTGTCATTAAATTTATATTGGGATTAGGATGTACGATTGAATTTTGTTAGATGAAGAAGAAAGAAGATCATGAACCCAGATTCACTATTCATCATCTTCTTCTTTTTTTGTGTTAATTTTAATAATTTTGGGTAAATAATTAACCAACTAGTCACGGGCTGTCACGTAAACACTAGATTAACAGATGGAGCTATGATGCAACTAAATTTGCAGTTGTAGCAGAACATTGAAACTAAAATCGTTTTAAAGAGCAAAGTGATATTTAATGTACGATTAGAAGAATAAAGTGAGTAATAAGCCTTAAAAGAAAAGTAATTTTTTGTTTCTCTATTTCTTCGTAATATGAGAAAATAAAAACAAATTACCACATACGTAAGCGGATGCTGAGAGGTTAATTTCTTTTATGTGCATAAAAGAAAATTACATATTAAAGTCATCCCTAACGATGCGTATATTTATTCAATCCTAAGTCCAAATCGATTAACCCAAATGACATATTTTGTTAAGTAGGTTATAACTTAAGCAAAAAACGCATGTCTGGTGAATATTCATTATACACCTATTTTTCAAGTTATTCATATGCCATTTTGTAATATTTTAAATAAGAGGAAACCAACTCACCCAGATATATCTATTATTCAGTCTCAAGTGAAAATGGACCAATCCAAACATTTCAAGGTTCAAGGCAAAAATATAAAAAATGTCCTTAATTACAAAAATCTTTGATCCTTTAATGAATATCATACTTCTCTTCAAAAAAAAGTTCTAAAGTTTTATAGTTGCACAAAATAATATAGGCTCTTAAATCCCTATAAAGCCTAACTTGCACAATCCGCCTAACTATAAATTGGATAGATTTAATTACCCGTTTACTCAACCCGACCCGAATAAATCACCCGATTCTCACCCCAACATTTCTACCATAATTTTGGAATCGTTATCCCTATCCTTAATTAGGGATACAAGTTGGATGGAAAATAATAATAATAATATTTTATGGTCTCGGGTTGAGGCCGGCCTTGCGAGGTGATCAATCAGCTCCTTATATTTATGCATGGGAAAATATTTAAACTCCCACCGACAAAAAAGATGGGAAGGTTAAGGCGTCATTCAGTCAACGCAAAAAAACGACCAAACCGACCAATTGCTCTCTCTACATCGCTCTTTAATTTTTATTTAACATTTGAACATGAAAACGAGATAAAAATTCTTGAAATTATAGAGTATCCTTTAGAACCAGAAGCACCCTTATTCCTTCTATTGTTTTTATTGTGGAGACTCTCGTGAATTTTGGTAGGTTCCAAAGTTGTTTCAAGGACTTGAATTTTAATGGGCATCATTGTGTTGAGTCTATTGGTACTACATGGGGCTTGTTTTTGTTATGGAATGATAATGTTGACATTGGTATTTACTACTCGTCTAAATTCCTAATTGACACTTTGGTTGTGGATAAATATACGGGGGGAAACATCCATATGTCCTGAATTTATGATTCTCCCTACCGTGAGAAGGAAGACACTATGTGGCTAAATTTGGAAAATCTGGTTTACTCTATGGAAGCTCCTTGGTTGTGTGTGGGAGACTTAAATGATTATTTGTGGGCTCATGAAAAATGTGGGGGCTGACTTGATTCTATCAACATGAAACGTTATTTATAGGATTTCATGAATATGCATAAGCTTAATGATCCGGGTTTCAAGGGTCAATCTTTCACATGGAAGGGTATTTGAGGTGAGAGGGTTTTGGTCCAGGAAAGATTGGACCGTGGCCTTTTGAATGACCAATGGAAAATTGTGTGGCCTTTCTCGATTACTACTAATCTTCCCATTTTGGGATCTGATCATAGTCTCATCCTTATTGATCAAAACCCAATCAGTCGGAGGGAGGAGCGAATGTTTCGATTTGAATCCTTTTGGACTGATGATCCTAAATATAGAGATGTTATTGATTCTTGCTGGAAGAACTCAGCGCTTCCCTTTTGGTGCCTCTGGGATGGTAAACTTGCAAATTAGCGTAGGAAGCTAATTACCTGGAACAGTGAGAAATATCCCAACAATAAGAAAAAGGTCAAAATGATGATTAACAAGTTGGACCTTCCCCAGCGACATTGGATGGACAGTATTGCTGACATTGATGCTCTGAAGAGGGAAATTTACAGAGCTTAGTCTTTGGAAGAGAAATACTGGCAGTAGAGATCTCGTATAAAGTGGTGAAAGACTGGGGACCGAAATTTTGCTTTCTTCCACCTCTCAACCATCCAAAGAAGGCGCCAGAATCTCCTTACTAGAATTCGGATTGATGATGATACCTGGGCTACTTCTGATGCCTCGGTTAGGAATACTATTGACAATTACTTGAAGGACATTTCCACTTTGGGTGGGGAACGAGATTGAGGTGATATCCTCGGTTTTATCAACCCCTCAATCAGTGATAATCATAATCAAGAACTAAATAGAGTTGTCTCTATGGAGGAGATTCATGATGCTACTTTCCAAATTGGGGCCCTAAAAACTCTTGGTCCTGACAATTTCTCTGGTATTTTTTATCAAACTTATTGGAATTTAATTCATGATGATTTGCTGGTTATTGCCAATAAGTTCTTTGCAGGCGAGTTCTCTCTGGAATCCCTCAACTCATCCCATATCGCCCTTATCCCCAAAGTCCCGAATCCTGAAGCTGTTGTTGAATAGGTTGGTTGCTCTTTGCAACTACCCTTATAAAATCATTGCAAAGGTGGTTGTGAATAGGCTGAAAAGTCTACTCCCTTATGTCATTTCTCCACAGTAGAGTGCCTTTATTTTTGGGCGTCAGATTTAGGACAATATTGTGGTGGCTCATGAGGCCTTTCATGCTCTCAAACTCCGGAATTCAACAAAAATCTTTGATATGGGCATTAAGCTGGATATGAACAAGGCGTATGATCATATCAAATGGGACTTTCTTCGAGCGGTTATGCTTAAAATGGGTTTCAATTCTGTTGAAGCGTTAAATGTTCCAACTGTCGATTACTCGTTGCCCAATCACCAAATGACGTGTGTCCCTCTTGTGACCTGTCAACTCAAGTGGATTTTCCGTTAGTACGGGCACCGGTGTGGTGCCGGTCTAAGGCTCTCCGACGATCAAGTCAGTTACTTTGTTCGTAAGAGGAAATAGTAAATGGTAAGTTTGGTAGAGTAATAGTGAATAGTCAATCTTAGTTACCTTTATTGGGAAATGTGTACCCCTTATGTATGGGTAGGTGGGATGTTCAATTCCCAAAGTTCCGATGTGGGACAAAACGTTCCTCGATTTACGTGCTGATACGTGTTACGTAGATCGAGGGTGGATACGCTTCCACGTGGCATCCCGCATTGGGCCCGGTGTTGGGGCTATTGTAAGTATGGTAGTTTTGGGCCTTGAACGGAGTCTGGGTTTAAGTATATGGCCCAGTAGGTCTGGGTTTCAATTCTAACTGATTAAATCTGGTCATGAGATGTGTCTCTTCTGTGAGCTTTTCGATTCTCGTGAATGGACAGCTTGGAAGGAAATTCTGTCCTTCTAGGGGCATCTGTCAGGGGGATTCCCTATCTCCATTTCTCTTTATAATTATGAGCGATGTTTTATCACAAATGTTTAATCATATTGTGCAGGCCAGTTTGTTCAATGGTATCCGTTTCAACCCGAAGGACCCATTCTCTCTCGTCTCTTGTTTGCTAACGATGCATTACTTTTTATGAAAGCTTCCAGAAACAATTGTTTGGTTGTTAACAAAATTTTTCAGGTCTACTTCCTTGCCTCGGGTCAACTCGTGAACTTCAATAAATCCAACATGTTTTTTCAGTCCTAACACCTCGTATTCCTCGAGGGCTGAGCTGAACAACATTCTTTCTATGAAAATCACTGAGGACCCAGGTATGTATCTTGGTCTCCCAACTTTGTGGGGTAGATCTAAGAAGGAAGTTTTGATGTTTGTCAGGGAAAGGATTGGAAAGAAAATTCAAGGATGGAAAAAGAAAATTCAAGTTTCTTTCTCAGGCTGACAAGGAAGTTCTCATTAAGGCGGTTGCCCAGGAAATCCCCACCTATCTTATGGCTGTTTTTAAATTCCCGAAGAATGTGTGTCATGCCGTTGACTCTGATTTGGAAAACTTCTGGTGAGGTCAATCTGAAAGCAGTAATAAGATTCACTGGATTAGTTGGATTGAACTAGGGCTTCCAAAAACTAAGGGAGGTATGGGTTTCAGGAACCTTGAGGAATTCAATCTTGCTCTTCTTGCAAAGTAGTGCTGGAGACTTATTCGTGAGCCATACTCTTTTTGGGATCAATTGCTTAAGAGCGTATACTTCTCCAATAGGAAATTTTGGGATGCTGGTAAGGGAAGCCGTGCTTCTTGGGCTTGGATGAGTTCATTGGAGGGCAAACACATTATCATTAAGGGTGCCCGCTGATAGGGTATGAACGGGGCTCATGACAGTACCCATCTGAATCTCCTTGGGACCACCCGGGGATGTGCCCTGCTCCCGTCTGACAACAACCCTAAAGATTACCTAAAATACCCTTAACGAGTTTTAAAATTCAAATAAAGTTAAACATAACCAAATTAGGGATCTACATTGTGAGACCAAGGATAATGCACTACAATATATGAGCACAAATGTCAGTTTACAAAAACAGTGCTCAACCTACCCAGAAAGGGTTTTCAGGTGCGCAACGATAACAAACTATGCCTCGACCTTTGGATCAGCCTCTACCTCGGTGTTACAGCTTGGAGGGGTTAAGAAAACAATGAAAGTGTGAGTGGGCCGAAAATAAAGAATAGTTCCAAAACCATTTATAAGATAATAAAATAATGTTTTACCTCTCCGTTTTCAAACATGCATGCATTCGAGTCAAAACATAGGGAATCATAACTGAATCGTAAAATCATATAATCACATGTAATAGAATATATATATATATATATATATAACCATCATAATAGTGCACCGTATATCCTGACCCTGACATCCCAGATGTCCAATAAAGTCACGACCCTAAGGCTACACGTGTCGTTCTGGGTCTCAATTCGAGCCCTTCCCCGAACCTAGTCCAGGGTATGACATCCCAAATGTCTAAAGCAATCTTGATCCCGAGCCTCTCTACGGTTCTCATGTAGAGCGGCCCCTCTCAGGTAATGTGCTGTGACCACTCCCGGGTACCAAGTCATCTGGAGGAGAAACAATCCAAAAGGTTGGTATGTACAGTGCAACAGTATAACTAATGAAGTCCCTGTTTTACTCCAAAACCAAACCATAATATTAGGGGTGGCAATGGGTTGTGTCATGTCGAGTTCGTGTCGTGTCATGAATTCTGTTTTACCCATTTATGCCCAACCCGAATCCGACCCGTTTAATAATCATGTCAAGAATGTCCAACCCGAACCTGACCTGTTAATGACCCGTGTAACCCGTTTAACCTATTTAATAAACAGGTCATATTCAAAACCCAATTAACCTATGACCCGTTTGACCCGTTTAACTCGTTGAACATGTTTAACCTATTTAAATTATAAAATTTAATAGATATCTAGGTAGGTAAATGGGTAGATATATGGGTTAGTAATGACACGTTTAATAAATGGGTATATATAAGCCAATATACGGGTTAACCTGTTAACCCGAAATCTACCCATTATTAAACGGGTTAACAGGTCATTATACGGGTTAACAGGTTGACCCGAAACTCACCCGTTTAATAAACGGGTCATAACGGGTTGACCCGAAAATGACCCGAAATTTTAATCGTACGGGTTGACCCGAATAAATTTCGTGCGGGTTTCGAGTTGTGTATCGAGTCGTGTCAAAAATTTCCACCCTTACATAATATCCAGACCGGTCTCATGCCCAAAAAAACGTAATACGTATAAATCATCCAAGAATAATGTCCAGAGTAATCCAAATACAATCATATAATAATATCGTGAAAACAATTATGCATGCAATCCATTTAGAAATCAAAAGCCCACTCACGCACGATCCTCATTGCGCAATCAAACCGTCTAAACCTGTTTCGAAGCTAAGTCACAGTCTCCAGCCTGTCCAAAACATATCCAAAGATCACTAACAGACTCTATAAGTTCATACCTAAAACCCATGAACAGTCCCAGCCCAGAAACGCATCCCAAACACGCTTCTCAGGCTTTAAACCCCAATTTGACCTATCAAACAATCTCTGATCGACTCGAAACCACCACCATTGAATCCGAATCATCGAAGCCTTGAAAATGGTACTGGTCCTGTCAGGACCTACCCCGGTTTCACCCCGAAACCCTAGGTAAATCCTGCTCCCGTCTGACACCCCGACACAAAAACAGTCAGACGCAGGAGAAAACACGCAATAAATCCCGAAGTCAACAGTTTACAGAGCATAGTACAAAATACACCGAAACGACAAACTGATAAACTAACATACACACACGCGGAAAAAAATTGAAATACTCCGGGATTCCTCTCATGACTTCTATGCCTCAGACGCTGCCTCGACGCTGGAACCCCACGCTAGCTCCACAACCTGGAGGGCAGTAAAACAGAAGGTGTGAATGGACCATAAATAAAAGAAAAGTTCCAAAACCATTTATAAGAAAAACCGGGTTTAGCCCTTCGTTTTGAAATCCACATGCATAACCCAGTTCATAAAACTGTTAGGATTCAATTATCAGAAAACATCATAAGAAACAGAAACACTATAAAACAGTTATAGAATCATATCATAAACATCACAAAACCATAGCGTAAAACATCATTTTCTGATCAAACCTGCTGGACCTATCCGAGTCTTTAAACTCCCGAGTCTTTAAACTCAATCCAGGCCTCAATAATATCCGAGTCTTTAAACTCCCGAGTCTTTAAACTCAACAGGCCTACGGGGGAAATATCAATATATCCGAGTCTTTAAACTCCTGAGTCTTTAAACTCAATCCGGGCTCGTCCCCTGTCAATCAATATCCGGGTCTTTAAACCCAATATCCAGATCCAGAAAATCCAATCAAAACCATTTGAAAACCATTTCTGAATTCACATCCAAACCCGAATCCGAAATCACCGGTCTGATACCCTTCGGTCATCCCGAACCGTTATTTCGAACCCAAATTCGGAAATCCACTTTCCAATCTTAAAACCAAATCTCGATATCATTGATCATCAAATCGTGTTCCAAAATCCTTTTATAATCATTGGAAATCATTTAACATTTGAAACCCCCAAAACCATAGCTTTATATTCAAAATCACCATTTTCTCGTAAAACGTGCAACATACGTTATTGCTCGAAAACCGTGCAACAATGTAAAACCAACAAAACATATTCGATAAGCATAGCATCATGATTAAAACCATAAAACAAGTATAGAAAACAGTTATGCATGTTCGAGTTTAAGGAAAGGGTCCACTCACAGTACCGCGCCCTCAATCGCGTCCTGAACGTCCAGCACGTTCCTCGGCTTCCTCGGGAAATCCCGATCCTGTCAACAACCACCGAATTACGTCACTAACACACTTACGAAGGTTCAACTAATTTCCCTCAAAAATCCCCGAATCCTAAACGTAAGAAACCGGGACCCTAAGCTTCCACCCTCGCAAAATGACTTCGATTCGACGTCCGATTAACTCGAAACCACTTCCATTAGACTCGTTATAACTCTTAGACCAAAAACCATGTTGACCATTTTCCCCAGAATCGCCGCACGCGCCCCCACGCGCCGCCCAAAGTGGCTGCGCGTGGCCCTCACGCGCCAGCTACAGTACCACCGTCAACCTCACGTCGACCCGGTTCACACCAGTGGCCTGCAACCTGAACCGGCGAGAGCGGTTCACCGCCGTGCCTGCACTATTCCCCTCCCTTTCTTCACCATTCTCATCGTCCAGACCTACCCTATCCATTCCCGTACTCCAATCACCTCGACACAGCCCCATACTTGTCGACTGAAACTCGAAAGAAAACCCGTACTATCCTCTGTTTTCTACTCCGGCCACCCAGGTCACCCCCCATCACGATGGCTAGCCCAAAATCTTCCTAGGACAGTCATACACCTCATCCAACTCACCAAAACGGTCGACTCTACCCCAAACTTCGCGACTTTACATTTGAAGCTCGACGGAAAAACAGAGTACACAGGTACTCTCCGCCGTACCAGCCTCCACTGTGCACTCCCCGTCACGGCAACACACTCAGACGATTCCTAGGACCTCCAGGAGTCTCACCCTAACCTCCAAATCCCTCGACTCTAGCCCTAGGTCCACGACTTTTGAATTGAAACAAATGAGAAAAACAGGGGAATCGAGTATACCTTCGATTCTTCCTCCCCCGTCTACACCGCCATGTACCTCGGTGTCCAACAGGTCCTCTGCACTCGTCCCAGCCTCCTCTTGGCTTGAATTGAGCCACCACACAGCACAACCACCATCTCTGTCTCACCGTCTCTCTGTTTTCTCAGAAAACCCAGCCTCACCAACCACCGTGTCTCCGTGCACGATCTCGGTCCCAAACTCGATCATCAACCTCATCTCTTCTTCCTTTCACCCTCACAACTCACCAGACTCACCAACCTACACGATTACCTTCTCAATTCCTCTCAATTCCTCCCTCTGTTTTCTGTTCGTCGAACACAACCACAACACACAGACACGGGTGCAACCCAAATAATTGGACCGTGCACACACGAGAACCACCCAGAACCCACTACACAATTGCCACATGTCACCAATCTGCCCATGCCTTCACCATCTGGCCCAATCTCAGCCATCCATTTTTCCCTTTCTGTGCACAAATCCCCAGATAACCAAAAGACCAAATTACCCTTCCTTTTAACTCAATTTTACAATTTTGCCACTAACTTCCTAGACCCGTAACTCCCACATAGTAAGTCCGATGAATACGTGCCGCCTGTCATCGAACTCAGGACGACAAGATCTATCTAACGGTCCTAGGTCAACATACCAAAACCCGTTTGTACAAAAAGTCAACTTTTCCCCTTAATTTAGCCAAATTACGGTTATGCCCTCAACCTTCCGAACATCATAACTTCCTCCTTAGATGTCGGAATCGGGCGTGCCACCTGTCTACGGATTCGTGACGTCCTAAACTACGTCCTAAGCACTGGTCACAGTCCATTGGACCATCCGAACTAAAGGTCAACTTTTTGCCCGAACTAGGGGCAAAATCGTCATTCTAAGCTTACAGACCTATCGAGACCACCTAACCACCGATTAGCCTCACTAATCCCACCTTCATCACACTACTAATCCCGGCTCTCGGGACGGGTTGTTACAGGTCCCACCTTGAGATTCGCGCTTAAGTGCCTATACGCTCGAGTCAACAATCACTGGTCAAAAGTCAACTCTAACGTTAGGTCAACGGTCAACATTGACATCACTACTGACATCAGCATGACATCTTTCTGATAGCTGTCAAACCTGACAGGTGCCACTTGTCAGCATCCGGTTGGTCCAAGTCACTGACATGTTAGTGACATGTGGCACCATCTGATTGGTCCACGTCACTAACATGCCAGTGCTGATTGGGCACTGACATGTGACACGTGTCATCCTCCTATTGGGCCACGTATCTGACAATCTAATAGGGTGATGACATCAACTGATGATGTCATCGTCCCTGACCTCTCGTTGGATCCCTGTAAACGGGTTGCCTAAACCCGCGACCCGACCCGGTCCTAAAATTATTACTTTTGGACCATTTTCCTTCCCATTTCTTCCTATGAATTCGTCTCAACCTCAGTAATCAATCTACCTACTAAAAAAACATGAAAAACAGACTAAAATTATACCTTGGATTGATGAACAGTATTCGGGAATTCTGAACTGGTTTTCCAATCTACTCTGACCACCTTCTTTCTTGAAATCAAGCTCATTGAGATCGCCTAATTCCTTAGAATACGTTAGGGTCCATCAACTCGATCAACAAACGTCAAAAACTCAATTCCTATTTTTGGGCCAAAAACACGGTCTCGGGTTCTTACCTCAACCGTGTCCGTCGTCGTGCTAGCTCTTCCCACACCCGTTTTCCTCGTCTTCCCACTCTTACTCAGTCTCCTTGATGAACACAGTAGATGATGAAGAAATAGTATGGTAATGTGGTGTGGTGTTCTTGAGCTTTGAGTGTGTTTAGTTGTTTAGGACTAATGAAGATAATGAAAATGATAAAATGGTCAAGGATGATGCATTGAACCCTAATCAGATCCAAAACTATAGGGATATGCACCAATGGGATGAGTGACACTTGTCACTCATCCAAGTTTCCCACGAAGATATTTTATCCAATTAAAATTAGCCAAGTGTTTAAAACCTAGGAATCATGAATAGTGTCATTTTTGCTTCAGTGACCATAACTTTTTCGTCCAACGTCCGATTCTGACGTATTGCCTGTCTACGGACTCGTGACATCCCTATCTACGTCACAGTCATTAGTTAAAGTCCAAAAGGTAACCGAGTCAAAAGTCAACATTTTTCCCTTTACTAGGGGCAAAACAGTACATTAATTACCTGAAATTACAAATTAAATATAGTTCGGGTTATTACAGCTCATGTCAGGACCCGTCCCAAATATCGCCTCGATACCCGGGACGAACCCTGCTCCCGTCTGACAATCACACTCAAAGTACCAAAATAACCTCAACACCATTATAAGCATAATTATCAGACGAAGGAGTAAATATAATACAACTGTAAGTCAGAGCATAGTTCTACAAAATGGGCAAAAATCCTACTATGCTAGTCTCGCAACGGAAGAACGTCAAAAACTCTATGCCTCGATTCCTGCCTCAACGTTCACCCCAGCGCTATCACCACGACCTGGAGGGTAAGTTAAAACAGGAGGTGTGAGTGGACTGAAGGAAAAATAAGAGTTTCAAACACGATTTAGAAGTAAAACAGTTTAAAGAAAACAATAAGATTTTACCCTCCGTTTTAAAATATGCATGCCCAACTAAGTATCAGAAAACCCACAACATAAAACAGTATAGCAAGATCACATCATAAAACCAAATCCACAAATATCCAAGTCTGATCAAACCTGCTGGGTCTATCCGAGTCTTTAAACTCAACCAGGCCTCAAATGTAATCCGAGTCTTTAAACTCAATAGGCCAACGGGGGTAATATCGTAAATATCTGAGTCTTTAAACTCCCGAGTCTTTAAACTCACTCCGGGCCCGTCCCCCGTCAATCAGAATCCGGGTATTTAAACCCAATATCCAGATCCAGCAAATCCAATCCAAAACCAATTTAACAATCAATTCTAAATCCACATCCAAACTCGAATCCGAAATCCCCGGTTCGAAGCCCTTCTCGCGTTCAGAACCGTCATTCCGAACCCAAATCCGGAAATCCACCTTTTCCGACTTTAAAACCAAATTTCGTTTCTCGAAATCCGATTTCAAAACCAAAACCTTGGTTTCCAAAATCATACTTCATAATCCACTTATAACCCTCAAAAAACAATTCTATAGTGAAAACATGAAACTTAACATCAAAATCAAAATCCAGCTTTTTCTCGAAAAACGTGCAAAATCCCGAAAATGTCTCGAAAACGTGCAAACATATCAACCACATATAATCACCAACAAAAAACATAAAAACCATATTTAATATCATAAAACATAAATAAAACAGTTAGGCATGCTCGTAAGGAAAGAAAGAGCCCACTCACGAATCGTAAAATGTCAATCTCGCTCTGTGCGCTCCTCGACCGTCTCAGGCGTCTCCCGTCCTGTCAATAGGCACCAAATAGGGTCACAATTATGTCAAATATACTAACCCTAATTTCCCCAATTTTTCGGGAATTTATTCGTAATTTAAACTTAAACCCTAAACAGTCCGGATTCCCGAACTATCCTGTAACCTCGTCCGATTAACTCGAAAATTACACCAATAGATTCCTTAGAACATTTAGAACCAAAACCATGTTGGAAGTTTGGCCGGAATCCTCCCCACGCGCCCCCACGCGCCGCCCAAAGTGGCTGCGCGTGGGCCTCACCCGCCTGCTATAGTGCTTCTTTTTCCTCGAGTCACCCGGTTCAACTGTGTTGAACCAGCGTGACCGGTTCTCCTCCATTCCTCCACCAATCTTCCTCTTTTCAATCCTGGAAGCTTCGTCCAGTTCCCAGAAATCTCTTCATGTCCTAACTTTTGAAAATCGAAGCCTAAAACTCCTCGACTTCGTCCTCGAAAAACATTGCCCGTATGCCCTGTTTTGGCCGCCGGCCACCCAGGTCCTCCCCCGTCACGGCGACCATCCTAGACGACTCCTAGGACCTCCCTGAACCTCACTTCACTCACCAATTCCCTCGACTCTAGCCCAAAGTCCATGACTTTTGAAAACAATAAAAACGGGAAAACAGGGGATTCGGGGTATACCTTCGATTCCTCCTCCGCCGTCTGCACCGCCGCATGCCACGGTGCTCGTTGAGTCCCCTACAATCGTCTAGGCCTTCTATTAGCTTGGTTTGCACCACAACACGGCAGAACCACCACCACAGTCCCACGGCTCCTCTGTTTCTCTGAAAATTCGAACCTCCGACCACCGTGTTCCGTGCACGATCTCAACTCCAAAACCCGATCACCAGTCTCTTCTATCTTCTCTCTGTTACTCTCACAATTCACAGAACTCTCACACACATAGAATCGATCACCCACTCTCAAATTCTTCCTCTCTGCTTTCTATTTCTCACAGCCAAATGCACGGTTTAATTTTGAACTCTTTGTGGCCGTGCACATTTTAGACGTGCCTAGAACCATCCATCCCTCACCACGTGTCGACATTCCCATGGACAGAGAAAAAATATCCCAATCCATTATTGCCACTTGTTCTGATCTAATTGGGCATAAGGGAAAAGACCAAATTGCCCCTAGTGTTAATAATTTACTGTTTTACCCTCAAACTTTCCAGACCCGTAACTATTTCATCCGACTTCCGATGACAGCGTGCCACCTGTCGTTGTACTCAGGACGTCGAGACCTATCTAACGGTCCTCGGTCTACATGAAAATCACAAGTCCACTAAAAAGTCAACATTTTCCTCGATTAGTCAAAATTACGGTAACGCCCTCAATCTTCCGAACGTCATAACTTTTTCTCCGATTGTCCAAATCGGACATGCCACCTGTCTACGGACTCGTGACGTCCTAAACTACGTCACGGTCAATGGTCAACACTCATCCAACCTGTAAATCAAAAAGTCAACTTTTGACGCACTATTCACAAGGGTAAAATCGTCCTTGTATACAAATCTTTACAAGAATTACATTTATACCCTTCCCGAAGGTACAGGTTGTTACAATCTACTCCCCTAAAAACAATTTCGTCCCCGAAATTCAGTGAAACAAGTAAAGGTACTGTTCGCGCATTAAGGCCTCGGGTTCCCAAGTAGCTTCTTCCACGTGAAGATTCTTCCACAATACTTTAACTAAGGGAACCGTCTTCCTCCGTAAGACTTTGTCCTTCCGATCCAAAATCGCTACAGGTTGCTCTTCAAAGCTCAAGTCTTCCCTAAGCTCCACAGGTTGTGCTTCCAGAACATGTGAATCATCCCGTATATACTTCCGAAGCATAGATACATGAAAGACATTATGTACCTTTGTCAGGTCTGCTGGTAAAGCCAATCGATAAGCAACAGGACCAATCCGCTCCAAAATTTCATAAGGTCCAATGTAACGAGGACTCAACTTCCCTCGTCTGCCAAACCGTACGATTCCCTTCCAAGGAGATAACTTCAAGAAAACCCAATCTCCTACTGCAAACTCCAAATCTCTGATCCTACGGTCAGCGTAACTCTTCTGTCGGCCCTGAGCTGCCTTCAGTCGATCTCTAATAAGTGCCACTTTTTCCTGTGTAAGATCTTCCAGCTCGGAAGTAGTCAATCTCCTCTCACCAACCTCGGTCCAACACAACGGAGTCCGACATTGTCGCCCGTACAAAGCCTCATAAGGAGCCATCCCAATACTCTCTTGATAACTGTTATTGTAGGCGAACTCCATCAAAGGTAAATGTGACTCCCAAGTACCCTGAAACTGTAAGACACACGCTCTCATCATGTCCTCGAGAATCTGGATGGTCCGATCAGACTGTCCATCAGTCTGAGGATGAAAAGCAGTACTGAAATGCAGCTTTGTCCCAAAAGCTTCCTGTAAGCTCTGCCAAAACCGGGAAGTAAACCTCAGATCTCTGTCAGATACTATCGACTTTGGAGTACCATGCAGCCGAATAATCTCATCAATAAACAACTGTGCAAACTGTGTCAACCTGAAGTTCTCCCGTACTGGTAAGAAATGAGCAGACTTCGTAAGTCTATCCACGATCACCTACACGCATCGTTTCCCTTCGGTGTTCTGGGAAGCTTGAATACGAAATCCATCGTCAGGTGATCCCATTTCCACTCGGGGATCGGTAAAGGTTGCATGGCTCCATAGGGTCTCTGCCGCTCAGCTTTCACCTGTTGACAGATCAAGCATCTACTGACATACTCTGCAATCTCACGTTTCATTCCTGACCACCAGTAATGCTCTCGGAGTGTACGATACATCTTGGTCCCACCAGGATGCATCGCATAGGCTGAACAGTGAGCCTCATCCAGTATCATCTTTCTCAGTGTTTCGTCCTCGGGTACACACAACCGTCCATCCTTAACCAAGGCTCCATCCTCGCGAATCTCAAAGTCCTGTCTCTCTCCAGCCTCGACCTCAATACGTATGATGCCCAAAATAGGGTCCTCAAACTGAGCATCAATAACCTGATCAATCAAAACAGGTCGCACGTGGAAACTCGCTAGGAGTGCTCCCTGACCATCCACAGTCAACTCTACTCCCAGTCTACGGAGCTCAACCAACAAAGGTAACCGGACCGTCCTCAGATGCGACAAAGAACTAGCTGACTTCCTGCTCAAAGCATCGACTACTACATTAGCCTTTCCTGGATGGTACTCGATAGTACAGTCGTAGTCCTTAAGCAACTCCAACCATCGGCGTTGTCTCAGATTCAGTTCCTTCTGAGTGAACAGATACTTTAAACTCTTGTGGTCCGTGAAGATCCTGCACCTCTCGCCGTACAAATAATGTCGCCAAATCTTTAGTGCATGAACCACCGCAGCCAGTTCCAAGTCATGTGTAGGGTAGTTCATCTAATGGGGTTTCAACTGTCGGGAAACATAAGCAATCACTTTCCCGTGCTGCATCAACACACAGCCCAAACCCTATAAAGAAGCGTCACTATAAACCTCGAACTCCCCACTGTCGTCTGGAAGGGCCAACACAGGAGCTGATGTCAACCGCCTCTTAAGCTCCTGGAAACTCTACTCACAATTCTCATCCCAATCAAACCGAGCTCCCTTCCGAGTCAGCCGTGTCAACGGAGCAGCAAGAATAGAAAAACCCTCAATAAAACGCCGGTAATAGCCTGCTAAACCCAGAAAACTCCTGATCTCTGTCACCGTCTTGGGCTGCTCCCAATTTGCTACCGCCTCAACCTTCTGAGGATCCACTCTGATGCCCTCGGCTGAAATCACATGTCCTAGAAATCCAACACTGGTCAACCAAAACTGACACTTGCTCAACTTCGCATACAACTGATGCTCTCTTAGGGTCTTAAGCACTATCCTTAGATGCTTCTCGTGCGCCTTTGCACTCTTCGAATACACCAAAATGTCATCAATGAAGACAATTACAAAACGATCAAAATACGACCGGAACACTCGGTTTATGAGATCCATAAAAGCTGCTGGGGCATTAGTCAATCCAAAAGGCATCACAACAAACTCGTAATGACCGTACCTGGTCCGAAAGACCGTCTTGGGTACATCCTCCTCTTTGACCCGTAACTGATGGTAGCCAGAGCGAAGATCAATTTTTGAAAAGTATTGTGCTCCCTTCAACTGGTCAAACAAATCATCAATCCGGGGTAAGGGATACTTATTCCGAATGGTTACCTTATTCAACTGTCTGTAGTCAACACACAATCTCAAACCTCCGTCCTTTTTCTTTACAAACAGTACAGGCGTTCCCCTAGGTGACATACTCGGTCGAATGAATCCCATATCGACCAACTCTTGTAACTGGGCTTTAAGTTCCCACAATTCTGCAGGTGCCATGCGGTAAGGAGTTTGTGAGATAGGCTGCGTACCTGGTAAAAGGTCAATTGTGAACTCGATATCTCGATGAGGTGGTAATCCTGGCAACTCCTCGGGGAAAACATCGGGAAACTCTCGTACCACTGGTATATCCTCCGCCCTCACTGGCGTAGCATGTGTATCCACCACATGAGCTATGTAACCCTGACACCCCTTACGCAACAGCTTGCTAGCCTCAAGTGCCGAAATAACTCCGGTAGGGAGTGCACGTTGATCCCCCTGAAACGTAGTTTCCGGTAATCCTGGACTCCGAAAGGTCACTCTCCTATCGAAACACTCAATAGAAGCATGATGTCTCATTAACTAGTCCATACCCAGGATAACATCAAAGTCCCGTAGATCCAATAGTAACAAGTCCGCCACTAACTCAACCTCTCCTACCAACACCAGACACTTTCTCAGAACCTGAGTCACTACCAACACCTCCCCAGTAGGTGTGCTCACCCCTAAGGTACAATCCAAGGTAGACACCTCCCTCTCCGTAACCAGACTACAACTCCGGGCTATTAACGAGTGAGTAGCCCCGGGATCTATCAAAGCAAAAACAGTGTGACCAAGTATGGTAAGTGTACCTGTCACCTCTCCCGGTGCTGATCTGGCCTCCTGCTGGGTCATAGCGAAAACTCGCGCCTGCGGTCCTGATGACCTACCGCGCCCTCTCGAACTGCTCGTGGCACCACCGCCACCTCTAGGGCCTGCCGTCCCCGACACAGATGCAGTACTCCACCAGGTTCTGCTGTACCTCGGCTTGCTCCACCCTCCGAGGCTAACAATGGGCACTCTCTCCGAAAGTGGCCACGCTCTCCACAATAATAGCAGACATCTCTACCGGGTCCACCAGTCTGTCTCCCAGTAGAAGCAACAGAAGTCGCACTCGCCTGAGGAGTCGGCTGTGCTCTAGCTCCCCGAAATCCAGAGCCTTGAAAACTGCCTGGTCTGCCATACCGGGCTCCAACAACTGATGAAGTACCACCATAGTTGCCCCTCTTCGGGGTCCTCTGACTCGACGCTCCAGGAAAAGAATGCTCACGGCGTCGCACACTGCCCGAATACTGTGGCCGGGTAGGTAATCTGGCCTCTACTCTAACAGCAGCGTCTGACAACTCCCTGAAAGTAGCAAATGAGCCGGCTGTCACAATGGCTCTAATCTCTCCTTGAAGACCCAACTCAAACCGACGACACTTCTCAGCCTCGATTGCCACAAATGCAGGAGCGAATCGGGACAACATCTGGAATCTCTGCTCATACTCGGCCACTGTCATGCTCCCCTGCTTCAACTGAAGGAACTCCGCCTCTTTGGCATCCCGAAAGGAGTGAGGATAATACTGGTCCAAAAACCGCTCCCGGAAAGTCTCCCAAGTCACGGTATGAGCGTCCCATCCTAACAACTCCAGCGTATACCACCATTCATACGTTGCACCGTCTAACAGAAAAGTAGCCAACAACACACGATCTCCCGGAGGACAATGCATCACCCCGAATATCCGCTCAAGCCGGGTGAGCCATCGGTGAGCTTCCTCTGGATCTGCCCCACCACTGAACGTAGTAGCCCCGAGCCGCTGGGCTCGCTCAATCGACGCACTCTCCGCTTCTTCAGGTCGTGGAAGGGGTTCACGTCTCGGAGGCATGGTCGAACGTACGCTGAAAGAGGCATAGAGTTAGTAAAACAACCTAAAAACGACCCCGTACCGACACAAACCGACAAACCTATGCTCTGATACCAATTGTCAGGACCCGTCCCAAATATCGCCTCGATACCCAGGACGAACCCTGCTCCCGTCTGACAATCACACTCAAAGTACCAAAATAACCTCAACACCACTATAAGCATAATTATCAGACGAAGGAGTAAATATAATACAACTGTAAGTCAGAGCATAGTTCTACAAAATGGGCACAAAATCCTACTATGCTAGTCTCGCAACGGAAGAACGTAAAAAACTCTATACCTCGATTCCTGCCTCAACGTTCACCCTAGCGCTATCACCACGACCTGGAGGGTAAGTTAAAACAGGAGGTATGAGTGGACTGAAGGAAAAATAAGAGTTTCAAACACGATTTAGAAGTAAAAAAGTTTAAAGAAAACAATAAGATTTTACCCTCCGTTTTAAAATATGTATGCCCAACTAAGTATCAGAAAAACCACAACATAAAACAGTATAGCAAGATCACATCATAAAACCAAATCCACAAATATCCAAGTCTGATCAAACCTGCTGGGTCTATCCGAGTCTTTAAACTCAACCAGGCCTCAAATGTAATCCGAGTCTTTAAACTCCCGAGTCTTTAAACTCAATAGGCCTACAGGGGTAATATCGTAAATATCTGAGTCTTTAAACTCCCGAGTCTTTAAACTCACTCCGGGCCCGTCCCCCGTCAATCAGAATCCGGGTATTTAAACCCAATATCCAGATCCAGCAAATCCAATCCAAAACCAATTTAACAATCAATTCTAAATCCACATCCAAACTCGAATCCGAAATCCCCGGTTCGAAGCCCTTCTGGCGTTCAGAACCGTCATTCCGAACCCAAATCCGGAAATCCACCTTTTCCGACTTTAAAACCAAATTTCGTTTCTCGAAATCCGATTTCAAAACCAAAACCTTGGTTTCCAAAATCATACTTCATAATCCATTATAACCCTCAGAAAAAAAATTCTAGAGTGAAAACATGAAACTTAACATCAAAATCAAAATCCAGCTTTTTCTCGAAAAACGTGCAAAATCCCGAAAATGTCTCGAAAAACGTGCAAACATATCAACCACATATAATCACCATAAAAAACATAAAAACCATATTTAATATCATAAAAAATAAATAAAACAGTTAGGCATGCTCGTAAGGAAAGAAAGAGTCCACTCACAAATCGTAAAATGTCAATCGCGCTCCGTGCGCTCCTCGACCGTCTCAGGCGTCTCCCGTCCTGTTAATAGGCACCAAATAGGGTCACAATTAAATCAAATATACTAACCCTAATTTTTCCAATTTTTCGGGAATTTATTCGTAATTTAAACTTAAACCCTAAACCGTCCGGATTCCCGAACTATCCCGTAACCTCGTCCGATTAACCCGAAAATTACACCAATAGATTCCTTAGAACATTTAGAACCAAAACCATGTTGGAATTTGGCCGGAATCCTCCCCACGCGCCCCCACGCGCCACCCAAAGTGGCTGCGCGTGGGCCTCACGCGCCTGCTACAGTGCTTCTTCTTCCTCGAGTCACCAGGTTCAACTGTGTTGAACCGGCGTGATCGGTGCTCCTCCATTCCTCCACCAATCTTCCTCCTTTCAATCCTGGAAGCTTCGTCTAGTTCCCAGCAATCTCTTCATGTCCTAACTTTTGAAAATCGAAGCCTAAAACTCCTCGACTTCTTCCTCGAAAAACATGGCCCGTATGCCATGTTTTGGCCGCCGGCCACCCAGGTCCTCCCCCGTCACGGCGACCATCCTAGACGACTCCTAGGACCTCCCTGAACCTCATTTCACTCACCAATTCCCTCGACTCTAGCCCAAAGTCCATGACTTTTGAAAACAATAAAAACGGGAAAACAGGGGATTTGGGGTATACCTTTGATTCCTCCTCCGCCGTCTGCACCGCCGCGTGCCACGGTTCTCGTTGAGTCCCCTGCAGTCGTCTAGGCCTTCTATTGGCTTGGTTTGCACCACAACACGGCAGAACCACCACCACCACAGTCCCACAGCTCCTCTGTTTCTCTGAAAATTCGAACCTCCGACCACCGTGTTCCGTGCACGATCTCAACTCCAAAACCCGATCACCAGTCTCTCCTCTCTTCTCTCTGTTACTCTCACAATTCATAGAACTCTCACCCACACAGAATCGATCACCCACTCTCAAATTCTTCCTCTCTGCTTTCTATTTCTCACAGCCAAATGCACGGTTTAATTTTGAACTCTTTGTGGCCGTGAACATTTTAGACGTGCCTAGAACCATCCAGCCCTCACCACGTGTCCACATTCCCATGGACAGAGAACAAATATCCCAATCCACTATTGCCACTTGTTCTGATCTGATTGGGCATAAGGGAAAAGACCAAATTGCCCCTAGTGTTAATAATTTACCGTTTTACCCTCAAACTTTCCAGACCCGTAACTATTTCATCCGACGTCCGATGACAGCATGCCGCCTGTCGTTGTACTCAGGACGTCGAGACATATCTAACGGTCCTCGGTGTACGTGAAAATCACAAATCCACTAAAAAGTCAACATTTTCCTCGATTAGTCAAAATTACGGTAACGCCCTCAATCTTTCGAACGTCATAACTTTTTCTCCGTTTGTCCAAATCGGACATGCCACCTGTGTAACAACCCGTTCCGAGAATTGGGATAAGTAGAGTGTTTAAGGTGTGATTAGTAAGGTTAATCAGGGGTTAGGTGGTCCCGAGGGGTCCGGGAACTTAGAATGACGCTTTTGCCCCTGGGTCGGGCAGAAATGTTGACTTTTATTTCGGGTGGTCAATTGGAGATTGACCAGTGACCAGGACGTAGTTTAGGACGTCACGAATCCATAGGCAGGTGGCACGCCTGATTCCGACATCCGAGGAGGAAGTTGTGATGTTCGGAAGGTTGAGGGCATGACCGTAATTTTGGTAAAATAGGAGGAAAAGTTGACTTTTTGAATAATTGAGTTTTGGTAGGTTGACCTAGGATGGTTAGATAGTTCTTGTCGACCTGAGTTCGATGACAGGCGGCACGTGTTCATCGGACTTACGAGGTGAGAGTTACGGGTCTAGGAAGTTTCGGTAAAACCGTAAAAATGTGTTAAACAGAAGGGTATTTTAGTCTTTTTGGGTTTATGGGGATTTGTGCAGAGAGAGAAGGAATGGACGGCTGGAGTTGGTTTCGGGTTAATCGGAAGTCGTTTGAGTGTAGTTCCGCGAGGGTGAATGTGTAGGGTCCCGGGGTTTTAAGTCTTCGGTCCGGGGATTTTTGAGGGCATTTAGGAGAGTGTTGGTAGACGTATTAGTGACGTAATTTGACGGTGATTGACAGGATCGGGGTTTCCCGAGGAAGCCGAGGAACGGGCTGGACGTTCGGGACGCGAGTAGGGCTCAGTACTGTGAGTGGACCCCTTCTCTAAACTTGAACATGCATAACTGCTTTCTATAATGGTTTTATGGTTTTAATCATGATTTTATGTTTATCGAATATGTTTGGTTGGTTTTGCATTATTACCCGTTTTTCGAGAAAAAGACGGTTTTGGCACGCTTTTCGAGAAAAGGGTAATTTTGGAAATGTTTTCGGGATTTCAAGGGATTTTGGAACATGCTTTCGAGAATCAAGGTTTTGGTTTTGAAATCGAAATTGACCATTGGACTTTGGTGTAAAGTTGGAAAGTGGACTCCGGATTTGGGTTCGGAATGACGGTTCTGGATGCCGGAAGGGCTTCAGACCAGTGATTTCGGATTCGGGTTTGGATGTGGATTGGTAAATGGTTTTCAAATGATTTTGAGATTGGATTTGCTGGATCTGGATATTGGGTTTAAAGACCCGGATATATTGGACGGGGGACCGGCCGGATTGGGTTTAAAGACCCGGATTGAGTTTAAAGACTCGGGAGTTTAAAGACTCGGATATATATTGATTTTCCCCCGTAGGCCTTGAGTTTAAAGACTCGGGAGTTTAAAGACTCGGATATTATTAAGGCCTGGATTGAGTTTAAAGACTCGGGAGTTTAAAGACTCGGATAGGTCCAGCAGGTTTGATCGGGAAAATGATGATTTGGTGGTTATGGTTTTGATACGGTTTCTGATACTCATATTATGGTTTCTTATGCTCTTTTATAGTGTTTCTGTTTCTTATGATGTTTATAATGATTATGTTATAAATGTGTTTATAACTGCTGGTTATGCATGTGATTTCAAAACGGAGGGTTTAACTCGGTTTTCTTATGAAATGGTTTTTGAACTTTTGTACCTTCTGGTCCACTCACATTTTCTGTTTTAAATTGCCCTCCAGGTTGTGGAGCGAGCGCGGGGTCTTGACGTCGAGGCAGAGTCTGAGGCATAGAAGTGACGTGAGGGTTCCCAGAGTAGAGCAAAGGCTTCCGTGTGCGTGTAGTTATCGGTTTTAATTTTCGTTGCATGTTCGTACTGTGTTTTGTAAATGCTACCTTCGGGACATTGTTTTTAATTACTCCTGCGTTTGACTGGGTTCGAGTAAGTGTTCCTTAGGTGTTGTGTCGGGGAGTCAGACGGGAGCGGGATTTACCTCGGGTTTCGGGGTGAAACCGGGGTGGGTCCTGACAATTGGTATCAGAGCATAGGTTTGTCGAGTTTGTGGGGTTTGTTGGTTTGTGAGGTTGTGTTTCAGTTGTTTGACTACTTCTATGCCTCTTTCAGTGTGCGGTTGACGATGCCTCCGAGACGTAGACCCTCTCCACAACCTGAAGAAGTAGCCAGAGAGACGGAGAGTGCTACGATTGAGCGAGCCCAGCGGCTCGGGGCTACTACTTTTAGTGGTGGGGCTGATCCTGAGGAAGCCCAGAGGTGGATTACTAGACTGGAGCGGATTTTTGCGGTGATGCAGTGTCCGCCGGAGGAGCGAGTATTGTTGGCTGCATTTTTACTAGATGGTGCGGCGTACGAGTGGTGGTATACCCTCGAGTTGTCCGGTTGGGATGTCCACAGTGTGACCTGGGAGACGTTCAGGGAACGGTTTCTGGAACAGTATTATCCTCGTTCTTTCCGGGATGCCAAGGAGGCGGAGTTTCTGCAGCTCCAGCAGGGGAATTTGACAGTGGCAGAGTACGAACGGAAGTTCCAGATGTTGTCTCGGTTTGCTCCTGCTTTTGTGGCCACTGAAGCCGAGAAGTGCCGTAGGTTTGAGTTGGGCTTGCGCGGTGAGATTCGAGCCGTAGTGACGGCTGGATCTTTTGCTACCCTCCGAGATCTGTCGGATGCTGCGGTGCGAGTTGAGGCAAGTTTGCCGGTGCGACGCCGGGAACCTTCTATTCCTGGAGCTTCGAGCCAGCGGACACCGAAAAGAGGTAACTTCGGTGGATCGTCCTCGTCGGGCGATGATCGTTTTGGTAGACCTGGTAGTGCCCAGAGTTCAGGATTTTGGGGTTATCGAGTACCGCCGACTCCGCAAGCGAGTGCGACATCGGTAGCGTCTACAGGGAGACCGAACAGTGGACCAGGCTGGAATGTGTGTTTCTACTGTGGGGAGCGAGGTCATTTTCGACGTGAGTGTCCACTGTTGCCACAGGAAGGTGGTGTAGGCAGAGGAGTAGCGGAGTCCGGACAGAGTACAGCATCAGGGACAGCGGGCACTAGAGGAGGTGGTGGCGCAGCCACGAGTAGTTCGAGAGGTCGTGGTAGAGCGTCAGGATCTCAGGCCCGGGTGTTTTCGATGATTCAGCAGGAGGGTCAGTCGACACCAGATACGGAGACAGGTACTTGTTTTACCTTTGGTTGTTCTGTTGGTTTGGTTTTTGGATTTCGGAGGAGAGTCTAGGAGTTTTCCTAGAGGACTAGGAGTGTACAGTAAGTTCCGTAGCAGGTTGACGGGAAGTATAGGAAAGGGGTGACTATAACTGATCGATTGGAGACTGTGGAAGGAGAGAACCCACAAGCTAGAGTTTGCCTTTTGGACTTTGTGAAGTTAGTCCGACTGTGGCCGGAATAGTAGCCGAGGGAGATGGGTGGTTGTATACGAGGATGTACTCTATGACTTCTGTCGGGTATTGTGACATGAGGTATTGTATAATACCTTTGTTTTCTGTTCATAGAGTTTCCCTTGCGTACACCATGTAGCTGCTATATAGCTAGGGTTGGCTGTGGTAACAGTAGTTGGGGATGGAGTGGAATACCCAAGGTGGAGATGATAGACAGAGTGTTTAAGAGAAGCTGTTGCTGCTCTAGTGTGGATACCGGGTAGAAGACGTTAGGTGTCGGGAACTAGCTGTGGAATTTCGGGGACGAAATTCTTTTTAGGTGGGTAGATTGTAACAACCCGTTCCGAGAATTGGGATAAGTAGAGTGTTTAAGGTGTGATTAGTAAGGTTAATCAGGGGTTAGGTGGTCCCGAGGGGTCCGGGAACTTAGAATGACGCTTTTGCCCCTGGGTCGGGCAGAAATGTTGACTTTTATTTCGGGTGGTCAATTGGAGATTGACCAGTGACCAGGACGTAGTTTAGGACGTCACGAATCCATAGGCAGGTGGCACGCCTGATTCCGACATCCGAGGAGGAAGTTGTGATGTTCGGAAGGTTGAGGGCATGACCGTAATTTTGGTAAAATAGGAGGAAAAGTTGACTTTTTGAATAATTGAGTTTTGGTAGGTTGACCTAGGATGGTTAGATAGTTCTTGTCGACCTGAGTTCGATGACAGGCGGCACGTGTTCATCGGACTTACGAGGTGAGAGTTACGGGTCTAGGAAGTTTCGGTAAAACCGTAAAAATGTGTTAAACAGAAGGGTATTTTAGTCTTTTTGGGTTTATGGGGATTTGTGCAGAGAGAGAAGGAATGGACGGCTGGAGTTGGTTTCGGGTTAATCGGAAGTCGTTTGAGTGTAGTTCCGCGAGGGTGAATGTGTAGGGTCCCGGGGTTTTAAGTCTTCGGTCCGGGGATTTTTGAGGGCATTTAGGAGAGTGTTGGTAGACGTATTAGTGACGTAATTTGACGGTGATTGACAGGATCGGGGTTTCCCGAGGAAGCCGAGGAACGGGCTGGACGTTCGGGACGCGAGTAGGGCTCAGTACTGTGAGTGGACCCCTTCTCTAAACTTGAACATGCATAACTGCTTTCTATAATGGTTTTATGGTTTTAATCATGATTTTATGTTTATCGAATATGTTTGGTTGGTTTTGCATTATTACCCGTTTTTCGAGAAAAAGACGGTTTTGGCACGCTTTTCGAGAAAAGGGTAATTTTGGAAATGTTTTCGGGATTTCAAGGGATTTTGGAACATGCTTTCGAGAATCAAGGTTTTGGTTTTGAAATCGAAATTGACCATTGGACTTTGGTGTAAAGTTGGAAAGTGGACTCCGGATTTGGGTTCGGAATGACGGTTCTGGATGCCGGAAGGGCTTCAGACCAGTGATTTCGGATTCGGGTTTGGATGTGGATTGGTAAATGGTTTTCAAATGATTTTGAGATTGGATTTGCTGGATCTGGATATTGGGTTTAAAGACCCGGATATATTGGACGGGGGACCGGCCGGATTGGGTTTAAAGACCCGGATTGAGTTTAAAGACTCGGGAGTTTAAAGACTCGGATATATATTGATTTTCCCCCGTAGGCCTTGAGTTTAAAGACTCGGGAGTTTAAAGACTCGGATATTATTAAGGCCTGGATTGAGTTTAAAGACTCGGGAGTTTAAAGACTCGGATAGGTCCAGCAGGTTTGATCGGGAAAATGATGATTTGGTGGTTATGGTTTTGATACGGTTTCTGATACTCATATTATGGTTTCTTATGCTCTTTTATAGTGTTTCTGTTTCTTATGATGTTTATAATGATTATGTTATAAATGTGTTTATAACTGCTGGTTATGCATGTGATTTCAAAACGGAGGGTTTAACTCGGTTTTCTTATGAAATGGTTTTTGAACTTTTGTACCTTCTGGTCCACTCACATTTTCTGTTTTAAATTGCCCTCCAGGTTGTGGAGCGAGCGCGGGGGTCTTGACGTCGAGGCAGAGTCTGAGGCATAGAAGTGACGTGAGGGTTCCCAGAGTAGAGCAAAGGCTTCCGTGTGCGTGTAGTTATCGGTTTTAATTTTCGTTGCATGTTCGTACTGTGTTTTGTAAATGCTACCTTCGGGACATTGTTTTTAATTACTCCTGCGTTTGACTGGGTTCGAGTAAGTGTTCCTTAGGTGTTGTGTCGGGGAGTCAGACGGGAGCGGGATTTACCTCGGGTTTCGGGGTGAAACCGGGGTGGGTCCTGACAACCTGTCTACGGACTCGTGACGTCCTAAACTACGTCACGGTCAATGGTAAACGCTCATCCAACCTGTAAATCAAAAAGTCAATTTTTGACGCGCTATTCACAAGGGCAAAATCGTCCTTTTATACAAATCTTTACAAGAATTACATTTATACCCTTCCCGAAGGTACGGGATGTTACAGCTCACCCCAAAGTTTGGACCGATCTCTGGTTTACGGGGAATTTTGATGGATTGTTTCACGCTTCCTCTGATGGAGCTCGTTGTTTATCTCAACCGGTTTCCTCTCTGATTGACTCTTCATATCATTCTTGGAAGCTGGAGATTATCGAGCCCCTTATGTCCAATGCTGATTGTGAGATGATTAGGTCTATTCCTTTGAGAAATTCTGAGGACAGGGACAGACTCATTTGTCCCCACGCAATCTGGGTGAGTATAGTGTCAAGTCTGGTTACTTTTGGTTAAGAGCTAATTCCACTATCTCTAGCTCTCTTGATACCTCTAGGGCCTCAAGCTCTAGCATCTTCCTGAGGGACCTCTGGAACATAAGTTGGAAGTTGAAAGCAAGTCCAAGGGCCATTAATTTCATGTGGAATGTCCTAAGGGGTTGTATTCCCACTAGGGCTAATCTTTTTCGTCGCCACTTAGGTCATTTCCAGATATGCCGTATTTGTAAGGCTTATCCTGAATCCATTGAACACATACTCCTTATGTACCCCGGAGTGACCTGTATTTGGTTTGGTGGTCTTCTAAATTATCGAATCGACATCACTCAAGTTTCCTCTTTTGAATCCTGGTTGTTTTCCATTATATCCCTTTCTCCGGGCTTGGGTATTAACCGTGCATGGATTGCTTAGGTGGTAGCTTATTCTTGTTGGGAAATTTGGAAACACCATTGTAAGCTTCTATTTGAGGGACGCCCTTTCAATCCCCTAACCATTATCGGTGCTATCTCAAGGTATGTTTCAGAATTTTGGTGTTATTTCGATTCTCTGCATTCTCCTATTGGTCTTGTGAGTTCTTCCCATGCTGCCATTGATGTTTGGTGTCCTTCCGCAGACTCAATTTTGAAAGTTAATTGTGATGCTGCTTGGAAGAATTCGGATGAATTAGCTAGGCATGCCGCCATTATTCGAAATCAAGAGGGTGCCTTATGTGCTGTTATTTGTGAGGGTAAGCGCACAAATTTCTACTCTTATTGCTGAAGCTTGGGCTGTCCTTACTGGTGTTGAACATGCCAAGGAAAGAAATTTTCGGAATATGATCGTGGAATCGGATTTCCAAGTATTGATCAAATGTATTTCTAGTCGAATTGATCGTGGGAATTGGGAGATATTTCCTTTTCTTCCTCAAATTTGTGCTCATCGTGCTTTCTTTTAGAGAATCCGGTTTTAGTGGGTTCCTCGAAGTACAAATAAAGTAGTCGATTCCTTAGCTACTCACGCCCGACGAAGAATTTGCAGGAAAGTTTGGATTAACCGCCATCAATCCTTTTTATTATCCGTTTTTAACAATGATGGGCTTCCATGTCCTTATAGTTAAGCTTTTTCTTTCGGGTCTTAGGAGCGGACGCTTAGTGTCTTATGACATGCGTCTTTACTCTAAAAGCCTTTTCTAGTTGGTTCATTGTCTCTTATTTTTTTGCTCTGTTGTTGTTTTCTTTCTCGATTGTTTTTTCCCCTCTTTAATGAATTTCACTTTCTGATAAAAAAGAAAAACAAAGATCAAGCCGACCACTCTTTAATGTTTATTAGGGAATTAATATTTATGAATTTATTATCCTTGTCTTGTTGGGATGATCAAGTGCTTCTTATTCACTTTAGGCTATTTATTGACGTATTCTTGACAATATTAATATTGATTTAAAATATTATATTTTTGTCATTTTTAAATTTCTAATCACTATAATAATTACTTAATTTAATCACAGCAAAATTAAGACAACCTCATAGTTTTAAAAAAACTTTTGTTTGCCCTAAATTCAAATACCTACACATCAAAATCATTAAAAAAAAAATTCATTTCATTTACTAGGCAATAACATTTAGTACACAATATATTCAAACGGTGAGCCGAATGAAGATTCCTAATTTAGTAAATTTTTTGATAAATACCATATTGTATGTAATAATGTGATCTAATTAGGCACAAAGTAGGTCCCCTTTGTTGAAAATTTCAGGCAACTTCTAATTTCCTTACAACGGCAATTAGCTTAATAAAAGGGCGAGTAAGCTAGCTGTATAAAGATATAGATAATTGGATGAAAAACAACATGGGGTAAGTAGGATATGGAAAAACACCTTTTCGTTGAAATCTGATTCCTTTATACTTTTGCTTAGACTGCTCATATAGACAAATAGAGTGATACTCAGGAGGGGTTAAGCTCTTCACCCATAAAAGAAAAAGAAACAATAGTCCAAACAAAATAAAAGGAAGAAAGAGTTAAAAAAAAATTGAGGATGCATTTCAACAATAAGAGATTAATTGCATGGCAGATTTAAGACTATCGAGATTGAATATGAAATTTAACATTCATTTTCAGCTAACATGTATTAACAACCATTTTAGCTCTGAATATACATATATATAATATTAGATATTTACTGTATATGTATACATATGGGTGGACTTGGTGCGGCTCAATACAGATATTAGTAATATTCAAATCCAAATCGTTAAAATCTTAACGTTTCAATACAGTTTGGATTTTCTAAAATTAGAAACGAAACCGTTTCGATCCAAACCGTTACTAATGATTTAGTTTAGATCGAAAATGTTTGAAACTGTTTAGGTATAAAAAATGATATAAAAAAAACAGTAAGGATACAAAAAATAACAGAATAATCAACACTCAAAATTTTGTATATTATGGTTACAGAGGATTAGCTTGTAAACATTATCACTATATTAAGATTTATCAAACAAACACTACCACTTAGAGATCTTTTATTATATTATTATCTAGGTATATCTGGATATCATTTTATTTTTATTATTTTTACTTTGTATTAATAATAGATTTAAAAATTAATATATTTCTTAATTGTCAGAATTGGATTTAAAGGATTTTCAAAATGAAAATCCAAATCTAAACCATTTCTAGCGGAGCGATGTGGCGACCCGTCCCGAATTAACGGGATTAATTAAGGATTAATGACGGATTAGCGAGACTAATTGGGGATTAGCGGCTGTTTAGGGTGAAATGACGATTTTGCCCCTAGAATAGGCAAAATGTTGACTTTTCGTTCGGACGGTCAAATGGACTTTGGCTGATGATTGTGACGTAGTTTGGGACGTCACAAGTTCTTAGACACGTGGCACGTTCGATTCCGACATCCGTGGAAAAAGTTGTGACAATCGGAAGATCGGGGGCATTTTGGTAATTTGGTGGAATAGGGACCAATAGTTGACTTTTGACCCGAGAGGTCAGATGGCCTAGGATCGAGAACCATTACGTAGATCGGGACGATACGAATCCGTAGACAGGTGGCACGTCGAATTCGGACGTTCGTCGGCAAAGTTACGGTTTATGAAAGTTCGAACGTACTATTGCACGTTTTACGAGACAGAGACTATTTGGTAGCAAGTGGGGCCCAGGTATTATTGGACAGGCCCAATGGATGAGTGATAAGTGTCACCCATTCATTACCCATCCAAACCAACTCATGCATATCCCTTCCCTTTCATCGATCATTTTTCCATCCACCCAAACCCAAACCGATCTCCCTTCCACCCCAAATCCAAACCCTTTAACCCTATGACCATGATTGAGGCCCAGAGAGTGAAGTGAGGATGCTGGAATGATGGTGGCCGGCCAAGGGAGCGCCGCCGTGGACAGCGGAGGACACCTCGAACCCAAGGTATCGGTCTGATTTCTCCATTTTTCGATTTCAATCATTATGGGCCGTTTTCATTGATTGTATTGAGTTAAATGGGTTAGTAGGAGTGTGTTAAGATGATTTTGAGGGAGGTTGGAGGTTGAGGAACCTTGGGGAAGGTTTTGGAAAAACTGGACCGTGAGAACAAGGTTGGACTAATCGGGTTTTGAAGGTTTTAGGTGGTTTTAATCGTATAGTTAGGTTCCTAGGATTAAATTAGAAGGATTAGGATTAATTAGGGAGGAAAATGTCGAAGATTGTACCGGGTATGGATCTGGACCGGTCATGCCGGTCTAAGTTGCAGAGAAAACCGAATTGGCCCGGTTGGACCGGTCGGCTGAAGGAAGAAGAAGGACTGTGTATGGGCACGTGAGGCCCACGCGCAGGCCAATCCTAGGGCGCGCGCGGGTGTGTGAGGAAGAATTTAAGGGTGGTTTCAACAAGTCAAATCATCTATTCGATGTAACGAACATTTTGGGACTGGTTTCGAGTCGATCGGACATCGCCTCGATATAGTTCGGGCTGTCCGAAGGTTTCGGTGCGCGTTTAAAAATAGTTAAAAATCCCAGAAAATTAGGGGGTTTAGTGAGGGGTTAATTAAGTAGTTAGTAACCCTCTAAAGTGATTTGGACAGTTTTGGAAGTCCCGGTGACGGTGATTGGCCCAGGAGAGCCGTATTGCACGCATATCGAGGGAGGAGCGTGGCCGGTCTATGAGTGGACCTTCTTTCTAAAATCGATGCATGCATAAATGTTTTATATATGTTTTAATGTATGTTTTGTGATGACTTGAGTGCATTTTGGTGTTTGTTTACGTATGGGCATGTACTTCGAGGTTTTCGGGTTTTATACGTGCTTATACGCGCTTACGCTTTCGGTTTTCATGAAATGGTTTTGAAAAGGTAAAACCGGGCATGAGACCCATTTGGATTTGGTTTTGACTCGGGCATGAGACCCTATTGACGACCCGTAGGTCTGAGTCGTGGTCACAACAGGTGCTGTGTGCATGGCGACGGACGACGTGACGCTCGCCTCCGGATTGGGATGCGTTCCTTCTGAAGAGGTCATGAATGCACGTCCTGTTGTCGAGCAGCCAATGGAGGCTCGACTTCGAAGTGCTGAAGGTTTAGAGGATCGATCGGCGACATGTACACCATGGTCTCGTGATGGTCGCGACAGTGATGTGTTCACTGCGACATACGAGGATTGAGAGCGGTCCTGGATTGATGGTTGCACGTATCGCTATGATCGGGATCGTGACTGACCCTGAGATATCAGGATCGATGCCCCGTTGATTTACTAGTTCGGGCTCGATGCCTAGTTATTGTGAAATCGGGCTAGATGCCCTGTTGAGTCCTATGTTCGGGCTGGAGACCCACTTGCTTTGTGTTGAGTCCCGCTCTATTGTTTTACAATACAAGTATGTATATACCCTCCTTATGAGTTGATTGATTGGTCACCTCCAGACGTCGACCTGAAGAGTCACGATCCACAGACCAGAGTGAGTATCCCCATAAGGATCCCGTTCTAGGAGTGGGCGTTATGATGTGGCCCCGGACCAGATTCCAGAGAGATGATCGGACTAGGTCCGAAGATGAGCCTCCCAGATGGAGAATTCCTGGGAGAAGACCCGTAGTGAGACCCCGAGTAGTATGCATACTTATATATATAGAGACATCGTGACTATATTGGGGATATGTCCCCTAGGGGCTGTGTGCCCCGAGTTGGCATCTTCTCCGGAAGTGCCTAGGATGGGTTATATATGTATATATGTATATGTGTACGAGTTTTCACTGATACAGCGTTGGGCTGAGACCCACGCGTATTGGTTTTGGGCTGAGACCCTTATGCGATGGTTTTGGGATGAGTTCCCACGTGTTTTGGTTTGGGCAGAGGTCCCATGTATTTGATTGACAGATTTCGGGCCAAGGCCCAAATGGTTTTATGGTTCATGACGGTTTATGGAGACTGGGCATGAACCCTAGAAATGGTTTTCGAATGCATGCATATGTTTTTTAATGAAGGGCATAATGGTCTTTTATGAAATGTTTTTATAAAATATTTGTTTTGTCCACTCACAGTTTTTGTGTTTTGAACGCCCTTCAGGTTGATAGTTGATGCGGCTGTAGCAGAGATGAGACATTCACATTCCTCCTCCGGATCCTAGCGCACTCTGATAGCCCCGGTTGGGCAATGGACGGAAATATCCCTGGTCTGACACTTCGTGTCAGACAGGAGCAGGCACGTCCCATGCTAATCCCGAGGGATTTGGGACGGGTCCTGTCAAGCGATTTGTATTTTTAAATCATTTGATTTTTATTTGGTTAAACCTAAATCGTTGGATAAATAACGGTTTGAAGCAGATCGATTTGCGATTTTAACGGATTCGTGCTCACCCCTATCTATACATAAGTAAGAAAAAGGTTGTGCCCCACTCCCACTATATATGAACACAAATATTAATATTATTTTAAAAAAAAAAGAATTGCAAAACAAAACCATGAAGTCATACTTGCAATATAATGAAAATGATTGCAATATATTATGGGTAATGCAAGAAATGCTCATTTTATCTTTGCATGTCAATGTAGAAAAAAAAAAAGAGGAAGATAAAAAAGAGAATAATTATTATATACTAATAACTTACTGCAGTTGGTTGAACCTGTTGATACCATATCGACCAATATGACCAGCATTACTACAAACACACGATCAATTACTAGACGATTGACAGGCATGCCAATCGACAAGCTCAAGGCCATTCGATAGGCAATGCCAACAACCAATGTTAGCCAATGCCAAGTTATGGCCATTCAGCAGGCTTACTAGATAAGCATGGATTGGCACCGCTAGTTCGATCCACTAAAAAATGTCAGTAATGACTCCCTGACATGATGAGATCTATTACCATCTGGTGCACATTCAGATCTATGGGACACATGGCAACATCTTCTGAGATAGCTTGAGCCCTACATCAACGATACACAACCACTACATTCATTGTTACTATAAATACACCCTCAAACCCTCTCATAAAGGTACTGTGAGTGGACAAAAATAAAGTTTTGGAAAACCATTTTCTGAAATATTCCTTTGAACCCTCTATTTTATAAAAACATGCATGCATAAACATATGAAATTACATAAATTCCCCTGACCCACATTTCCTTGAAACCTCGATTGTAAATAATTTGAAAACCCCTAGACACACCACGAGTCAAAATAAGCCAAACCTAATCCCGCTGGTTCAACCAACCCCACACGTCAAACCTCGTCCAATTAGCATCCCATATGTACTACCGGTAGACAACTACGGAACCTGCGGAGTTTAACTCTATCAGCACGTGTCGAGTCCAACTCCGACCACGTTCAAGTTCGTACTAGAGATTTATCGAGGTCCAACTTTGGGATAGCGACCCAATCGCTCGAGGTTGACCTAACCAGAATTGTTTTTTACCAAAATACGTTTTAACCCAAGCACTAGCCCAAAACCCAATTTTCAAAACCACTAGTAAAACCTGTGTCCAGAAAACCACACCTGAATATCCCTATATATACAAAAAATCTAGAATTTATCCAGAAATCATATACCATCATAAAACCATATGATAGCCACCCAAACCATGGTATAAATCCATATAAATACGTAAATATGCATGCACCATAGTTGTGAAAGAAAATATCCACTCATAGTACCATCGATCACCCAAATCCCGAACCGTAAGTTAATCCGAAGCTTTCAAAACGTCCTAACCTTTCAAAGTCACACCCCGGAGTCATAAAAAATCTATATAAGTCCGTACATGAAACCCCCAAAAACCTCAGAACCAAAAACACGTCTCGAATACGCATCACGAGGAGTAAACCCCCCAAAATTACTATCAAACGATCTCTTGTTGACCTAAAACCACCACCATTGGATTTAGGAAGTTGAAACCTTTTGAAGAAGACCAATTTCACCTTGAAATTCCTATTGACGCACTGCCACATGATGGTCAAAGGTGGTGATCAATGCCACGCACAACCCCATGCACTTGACGTCAACCCTAGGCTGATGTGGCCTACCACGTGTCCTGACACCCTAACACAATTGCCATGTGGTACACCCTAACACATGCCATATGGCATCTCGTAGCCACCTACCACGTGGTCCACTAATCACCTACCACGTGGCACCCTACTATGTGGCACCAACCGGGTACTACCATGTAGCACCTAAGGTCATCATGAAATCATCTGGTGATGTCACCATAATGTCATCACCTTGTCGGAGAAGACGGTCGCGCTGCTATGGCCGCCTTCGTGGCCACCTCCGTCGACTAGCTGGAATCCTTCATTAAAGTTCCAAACTTCAAACCTTCATATCTCCCTCATTTCTCAACCAAATTGGACATTCTAATAGTCAAAATTTATCTACTCAAGCCCAGGAATCCAAATTTGAAACTAGAATTGAGAAATATTACATGGATTCAAAGATATGTGCTCCCAAAGTTTCAGCCAAACTTTCCCTCCTCCAACCGTGAAATCTTAGCCACCACTACCCCCAATCATGAGCTCTACGTGATTGTGGGACTCCCTAGAATCTGTTTCCAATAATTTTTTGGTCCAAATCCAACTCAAAAACTAGGTGGGATGATTGTGTGTAATTTTTGTGTATGTGTGTGTGTGTTTATGTTTTTCACGGGCAAGGATAAAGATAGTGAGATTTGAGAGTGATGAGGATCATGAAATCCTTATCCAAACTTCCCAAAATATCTCCACATTTTCCTTTCCCAAACTAGCCTTCCCTCAAATAGAAAGTGAAGCAAAACTCCACGGGAAAAATTGTCCATCTAGCATATTTAAATCCCATAAATTTCCAAAAGTTCTTAGAGAATTCCCGTCTGGTCGTTACAATCTATCATCCTTATAGGAATTTCGCCCGTGAAATTTGCACCTAGCCTTGCCAAAAACTGTGGGAATCCAATCTAGCCTCAAACCTAGGCTCAAATTCTCTTTCGAGTTCTCCTGGTCAACCCCAAAGGTCAACCAGCCTACGTCTACCAAGAAGTACCATCATAGACCCCACTGATACTCAAGCCCCCAAACCAAAGAAAGAATGCATACCTGTCTGCGTGAAAACGAACACACGTCCGCCCACTCGTGGTTCCACCGTGTCCCCTCTGGTTGCCACCGGCTCCCCCATACTATCGTCGAAGAATGTGTCCTCTGCTGACCCTACAATGCCATACCATGCCTAGTAGCTCCAATGTTCGGACGATTCAAACACTTTCGCTTAAAATGACCCAGCTCTCGCAATAAAAACAACCATTTTCGATGCTCCGAGCAGCTTATCCATCATGATCAGACCCTCGGTCACTAGAACCCAAGCGGTTACCACCAGAAAAACCAGAAGTAGAAATAGCCTTCTTCGGAGCTCCTTGGTTAAATGAATCCTCCCCCTAACGCCCTTACTGTCAACTAGAACCACCTGGTTACTACTGGGATCTTGACAAGCTCTTCTCCACTTAAGGTGCCACATTTGACAGAGTCTGGAGTGTTGTGAATTCTCTAGCCAACACCATCACCAGAATCTCACTCCAAAGACTCGACATAAACTGACGAATCCTCATCGCCTCAGTCGCCATCGTACCGTATGCGAAACGGGCCAAATCCATAAAACCTCTTCTCATAATGAGCCACATTCATATCCCCTTACTTCAGACGTAGGAACTCTGCCTCTCTAGCATCTCGATAAGACTAGGGATAAAAGTGATGCAAGAAACATTCCTTGAATGTCTCCTAAGTCTCGGTAGTCTCATCCACCCGTAAATATCAAAGTCTGCCACAACACCTATGCAGAGCCATTAAAGAATAACGCTGCTATCTTAACCATATGCTCATGAGGGAAACTCATATCCCGAAAGATCTACTCAAAGTGTGAAATCTACAGATCGACTACCCTATGATCCGATCCACCAACAAACACAATGGCTCCAAGCCACTAAGTCCTCATGATATCCGGCCTCCCGGGGATCCTAACCCACTACGTCACGACATCCAATGCCTGCTCAAACTGGTCCATAGTATCTCCCCATATAGCTTCCCTATCCTCATCCTCGTTACCACGTTGATGATAGGGCTATTGTCGTAGAGGCATAATGTTTGATAAGAGGCAAACGTTAGAAACAAGACTACCCTGCACACCACGTATGCGACCTCACATGAAACAACCTAGTGCTCTGATTCCAAATTGACAGGACATTTCCCAGAATCCCCCTCGATTCCCGTGAAAGACCCTGCTCCCGTCTGACACAAACACATTCCAATTACCAAATTACCTTCAAATCGATTATATTACAATAACCGTGTCAGATAAGGGATAACTACTCGTGTCAAGCATAAAATAAATATGAATAATAATAGTACATATCCAGAGCACTAGACACGAATGTAAATAACTATCAGAACCTATTCTAGTTAACTAGAGCACGCAGGCCACGAAAATGTCTCAGCCTCAATACAACCCTCACCCCGTAACAATCTGGAGGGTGCTAAAATCAATAAAAATTGTGAGTGGACAAAAATAAAGTTTTAGAAAACCATTTTCCTAAATCATCCTTTAAACCTTTCGTTTTTATAAAAACATGCATGCATAAACATATGAAACTACGTAAATGCCTATGGCCCATATTTCCCCTGAAAACCCCGATTGTAAATCATTTGAAAACCCCTGGACATACCATAAGCCAAAACAAGCCAAACCTAATCTCACTGGTCCAACTAGCGCCACAAGTCAAACCTCGTCGTGCTGGTCCAACCAACCCACTAGTTCAACTAGCATCTCATCTGTACTTTACTTATATAGCAGGTTCTTTATGTAGTGGTTTGATTTTATCTATATTTCATAATTGAAGACTTCTGTTCAAAATTTTTAATCTATGAACAGTTTGAATTTTCTTATGAATATTATGCGGTTATTATTTAAAGCATAGTGGTAGGACAGCTGTTCAATTATTTTTCTCCTTTGGCACTGTGGAAAGGACTCATTTCAACCAGAAGCTTAATAAATATTGAACTTCTTATTCATTTACTAGAGATTATATTTGAACACTTATCAGTGTTATTAATAATTAACTAATTTTTAATACTTATAAAATTAATATTTTATATATTTCAAAAATAGAAGTTCCCAAAACTCTTAAAAATATCTTACATAAACTTTTTTAAAAAAAAAGTTTTGGAGTAAACTTGGCCTAAATTTTCTCTAAAAAACATGCTCTTAATGCATCTCCAACAAACACTCCGAATTTTATTGTTAAATTGGACCTAATAAACCATAGTTAATTATAGAGTAAATCATTGTTACACCCTTAATGACTTTTACTTTTATTTAAAACCTTTAATGCTTATATATTAAACAAAATAAGATCTTATTTCAAATTTTTTTTATTCAAAAGTCCCTAAGCAGAATTTGTAAGTAATAAATTCCACATTTACCATTTTATATCTCAATAAAGAGAATGAGTGAGTTATTAAGAATTTCTTTAAACAATTAAAAATAACATTGTCTTTTAATAAAATAACATTCCCTGAGAATAAGTCCCTGAGAATAAGTCCCTAACATTGTCTTTTTTTGTCCTTTTTTTTCCATATTATATATGTATACTATATATATTATATATAGTTACAATTGAATTTTTTTTCTATAAAATAAAAAATAAAGTCCGTATTGTCTAGGGTTCAACGGTAGGGTATAGAATTTTGTTTTTTGGGGGTAGGGGGGATGGTGGTGGAAAATCACAAAATTCAAGAATTAAACCCTAAACTATACAAAATTAACCAAATTATTTAATATTAGAAGATAAAGAATTTTTAAATTTAAAATTTAAAAGTATTTTTGAAGAATTATTACTTTTAATTATCTTACTTTAAATTAAATTAGATACTCATATTACTTTTAAAATGAGCAAGTGAAAAAAGAAATATAAATAGGAGTAATGTTTTCATAATCCTCAATATAATCTTATAATGAAAAAATAAAAATAAAAGTAATGTTGAAATCATTATAGATTTTGGTAAGTGTTTTTTAGGTTGTTATTGGACTAGTTTACAATTGAATGACATTAGTTATAATTTTTGTAAAAACTAGGTTCTATTTTAAATTGTATAGTCTTTTGACTAGTCAAAAGACTTATGAGTTTAATTTTTCTATATGCAAGTTTTTGAATAAATTTATATGTTAATAAAGACCTATAAATTAATTGCTCTTAATTATTTGTAGCTAGCCATATGCATTTTGTTTAATGAGAAGAGCCAAGGGCAAAGGGCCATTGACAAGATTTAGTCTCTTAAATGATAATGTTCATGATATTTTGCCAAAAATTGTTTGTTGTGTTTCTAATGAACATGGTCAAGGGGTAAGAATTTAAATTTTAGAATTTTTTTTAAAGATAAAAATTTAGAAATATTATATAATATATATGAAATAAAACTTATATAGATGTAAAAAATAATTAAATACTGTCATAAAATAACATTTTAAGTTTTCAAAAATAAAATAAAATAAAATTTAAATTATACTAAAAATGATGCAAGTCCAATAAAAAAAATACAACTATTAACTTAAATTGATAAATAGAACAAATAAAAAAATATATAATATATGAAAGATATAAAAAAATATAACATTTGAAATGTGGCAGTTGTTTATTAGCTGCCACTAATCCAGCCCAGGCAGTGGGAAAGACTTGAATAGCTCTAGCCCATGCCTTTAGCCCTACCCAGTCTAGGCCAGCCCACCCCATTAAAAAATCCCAGCCCTAGTCCATGGGCTGTTTGCTGCCAAGCCCGGACAAAGCAGATCCGTTAGACATGCTCTAACAAAAACAGCCGAAAAAGAAATGAAAAAAAAAAGAGGAACAATTATTCCATTTTCACCTCGGACACTCCACCCTGAAAATCCCAGCATCTTCCTTTCAGCATGTCCCCAATCGCCACCCAAAACCCTTCAATCCAAACCCTAATTCTTTCCTAATTCAAAGTCAAACTTTCTATTCCTCACATGAAGAAAAATCCAATACAATCCCACTCCAAGTACCTCAAAATCCCAGCAAAGAGACCCTAAATTCTGGCTCTTTAAGCCCTAGATTTCTCACCAATGGGCTCAATTGCATATCCAATCGCCTCCATCTCCATGAGCGACGCACTCTCTCCTCCGCCGTCCTCCGGCGACGGTTCCGATACCTACGAAGCCTGGTACGGCAACATCCAGTACCTTCTTAACATTTCTGCCATCGGTTCTTTCTTCTGTGTCTTCTTTTTCATCTTCGTAAAGCTTCGCAGCGACCACCGCCGCATGCCCGGTCCTTCTGCCCTCGTTTCCAAGCTCCTAGCTGTGTGGCACGCCACTTGCCGCGAGATTGCGCTCCACTGCGGCGCCGACGCCGCCCAATTTCTCTTAATCGAGGGAGGCAGCTGCGGCTTGCTTTTGTCCATGGCAATCTTGGCGGTGTTCGTGATGCTCCCGTTGAATCTATACGCCGGGGGTGCTGTTCTGGGGGACCAGTTCTCGAAGACTACCATCAATCACATTGAGAAAGGTTCGGCTTTGCTTTGGGTGCATTTTGTTTTCATGGTGGTGGTTGTTGTTTCCGTGCATTTTGGCATTTCTGCTATTGGGGGGAGGTTGAGGATCACTAGGATTAGGGATGGGAATGGGAATTTGAGTGACCCTACTGCGAATTCCACGGCTATTTTCACGATAATGGTGCAGGGGATACCGAAAACTATAGGAAGTGATAGGACTGTGTTGCATGAGTATTTTCAATATAGGTATCCTGGAAAGGTTTATAGGGTTATCATGCCCATGGATTTGTGTGCATTGGATGATTTAGCCTCTGAGTTGGTGAAGGTTAGGCATGAAATTTCTTGGTTGATTGCTCGAATTGACTCTCGGCTATTGCCAGATGAGACTGAGGAAGACGGGTATGGAAGAGATATTTCGGAGGGAGTACGGGGTTGGGCTTGTGGTTTATGGAGAAAGGCGAAAGATTTCTGTTATCATACTCTAGCTAGTTTCGGTTATACAGACGAAAGGAAGTTAGGGAAGTTGCAAGCATTGCGAGCTGAGTTGGAAACTGAACTGGCTGCTTACAAAGAAGGGCGTGCACTAGGCGCAGGAGTTGCATTTGTTGTCTTTAAGAATGTGTACACTGCAAATAAAGCAGTTCAGGACTTTCGTCACGAGAAAGAGAGGCGGATAGGGAAATTCTTTTCTCTCTTGGAATTGCGCCTGCAGAGAAACGAATGGAAAGTTGAGCAGGCACCGTTGGCAACAGATATTTATTGGAATCATTTGGGATCGTCGAAGTTCTCACTGAAATTGCGAAGAGTGTTGGTGAACACATGCTTGCTCTTGATTCTCCTGTTCTTTAGCTCTCCACTTGCAATTATCAGTGCTTTGAAGAATTCCTGGCGGATTATAAATGCAGAAGCTATGGATAACGCCCAGTTGTGGTTTGCTTGGGTGCAAAGCTCAAGCTGGCTTGGGAGCCTTTTCTTTCAGTTTCTACCCAATGTGTTTATTTTTGTCAGCATGTATATGGTAATTCCATCGGCACTTTCCTATCTCTCCAAGTTTGAGCGACATCTTACGGTGTCGGGGGAACAAAGAGCTGCTCTTCTTAAGATGGTTTGTTTCTTCCTGGTGAATCTAATACTTCTCAAGGGTCTGGTTGAGTCATCTTTAGAGAGTACCATCTTAAAAATGGGAAGGTGTTATTTGGATGGAGAAGATTGTAAGAGGATTGAGCAGTACATGAGCGCGTCATTTTTGTCAAGATCATGTCTTTCCTCTCTTGCATTTTTGATAACAAGTACATTTCTGGGTATATCTTATGACCTATTGGCGCCAATCCCCTGGATAAAAGGGAAGATTCAGAAGTTCCGGAAGAATGACATGCTCCAGCTGGTCCCAGAACAAAGTGAAGAGTATCCATTAGAAACTCAGGAAGCTGATAATCTAGAGAGGCCTTTGATTGCAGAAAGCACGTATGATTCTCCCAGACTGTATGGAATCGATCTGCAGGGGCATGATCTTTCGGATTACCCAATCAACAGAACCTCAACAGCCCCCAAGCAGACCTTCGATTTTGCGCAATATTATGCTTTTAACTTGACAATATTCGCCCTGACATTTATATATTCTTCCTTTGCTCCACTTGTGGTTCCTGTTGGTGCAGTCTATTTCGGGTACAGGTATGTAGTCGACAAGTACAACTTTCTCTTCGTCTATAGGGTCCGGGGCTTCCCTGCTGGGAATGACGGGAAGTTGATGGATACAGTATTGTGCATCATGCGTTTTTGTGTCGATTTATTCCTGCTCTCAATGCTGTTGTTCTTTTCGGTCCACGGAGACTCAACAAAGCTGCAAGCTATATTCACACTTGGGTTGTTAGTAACGTACAAACTGTTGCCTTCCCGGAATGATAGTTTTCATCCAGTTCTTTTGGAAGGCATACAAACTGTAGACACTGTTGTACATGGACCTATTGATTATGAGGTGTATTCACTGCCAAAGTTCGACTGGGATACATATTCTTCATGATACATATTCTTCATGGTTTGAACTTTTGACACTGTCACCAATTGTTTACTTGTATCTGCACATTATTATTGTCCATATTGCGATTCTTATGAAGAGAACAAAAAAAAAAAAAAAACCTCTCTGATGTGTCCATCTGTGGTTATTTTTGTGTTTAAGAGTAATTGTATTTTGAATGCAAGGGTGCAGTAGTATCTACTTTCTTAGAGGTCTCGATTTTGAATCTTGTGGATGACAGTTGATTATTAGTTGATTGTAAAAGGATATAAATTTAGGGCCCGTTTGTGAATCTGTCTGGCTCATAATATATTAGTTGATTATTTGATTGTAAAAGGATATAAATTTAGGACCTGTTTGTGAATCTCTAGCTCATAATATATATGCTAGAAGTTTGGAAATGCTTCTGAATTAGTGAAAGCACTTGCTAGCACATCCAAAGAGTTTTTATCTTTATTTTTTATGAAATAATGCGTCATTTAGGAGTTAAATGACCCATTAGGATTTTTTAATTTTATTTTCACTTTGGTTACTTAAATTTATAAGAATTAAATGATTTTTTTATTTTTGAATATCTAAATGTTTCTCGAGAAATTTTTTATAGGTTAGAAGAAGGCGAAAAGCTATAAAATTGGAAAAGGTTCAATAATGGGATAATGCAACATAATCGGACCAAAAAAATAGTAAGGAAAGATGGGAAATTGAGGATTATTAGGAGATCAAAAGCCAAGATTCACCCTAACTCCACTCTTGGCCGAGCAAAACACCCTCCTAAGTATACTTGAACAGTTGAACAGGGTCTTTACAACCAAACCTACCTTTTTGCCCCAAACCTCGTAGAGTTGCCCCTGCCATACCTGAATTCCTCAAGCCTCTAAGATGTAACAAGCACAGGTTTAATTATCTTTTTATTGCTTTCAAATGTAGCCAAATTGTGTATACATTGATAGATTTGTAATTGAATTTCTAAAATGAGCCTAAATAGTCTTTGATTCCGCGGTTATACTTCTAGATCTTAAACAATAAGAATACCTGGAAGTATTCTTTTTGGGTCCAAATCCAAAATAAAATCACATGTTTGAAGATGTAATCACCAGCCAATGCAGCTCATGCTATTTTCCTTTTTGGTGTCACCAGCCAACAAAATTCTGATGAAAGAAGTGGGATTCTGAGTATGATCAGTGAAAAGGTTAGGATTCGTGATTCCCACCTTTTGAATTTCGCTTCGAACTCAGAATTTCTTCGAATAGGTCGTGTTACTAGACTAAATGATCATTGAGCAGGAAATATTTGATGGGAGAGAATATGCGTGCACAAAGTGTTCTCCTACATGTTACTCGGGGTCTCCTCCAGGCAGAGCACACAATCCGTTGGTTCATGATGTGCAATTTCTTCATCAGATGGAGCTTCTTTCTCCATTTGCAAGAACAAAGCTCTCCGATAAATTTGGTTTCGGTACCTCTGCGTCTCCAGTATGAGCTTCCTGTCTGAGAAATTCAGTAATGGTGTCTCCAATTTGTTGGAGGAAATGAGAGATCCATGGTGTCCTGATGAATTTTCAGGGTCCCTTTTTTTTTTTGTAGTGTTAAATTTGTATAAATTTGTAATATTTTTTAGTTCAATTGTGAGTATCAAATTGTATATATTCTGAGATGAACACATCATATTTACCTTGTAAATATGATTTTGAGAAGAATAATAGGGCCCCTGCTTTCAATTTTCTATGCGAGCGCATCTCATTTGTCTAGCTTCAAATCTCATTTCGATTTTTTTTTTTTAAGAATGGAAACAAAATGCTTGTATGATGTCTTTCGGTGGAAAATAAATATCGTCGTAATAGTATCAAAAGTATAAAATAAAAATGAGTGGTCAAAATGTAATACAATTAAGAACAACCACTTAGTACTATGCTTTATTAGTATTCTTTTTTATACATTGTGTGCGATATCTCGAATGGGAAGTTACAGATTCAAACTTTAGTAAAAGGTAAGGTCGAAATACAATGTGTAATTATCGTCTTAGGCTCCATATCCAGAGCGGATTATATTTTATTGCTATGTGTTTTACAATAAAATTTCAAGTTATACTTTAACTTTTAAATTTGTATTTAACTGTCATAAATTTTTTTCTCATTAAAAAAAGGAAAAAACACTTATCATCAATAGTGTTCTTCTAGCTTTACCTTTTTTTTCCTTTTCTTTCTTTGTGAACATTGTAATGACATTTTTGCCCTCCTTGATTCTCTTCTTCCTTTTTGCTTCTGCGAAGTTTTCCTTCCATCTCTCTCTCTCCCTGCTCTCCCTATATACCACGATGTTGTCGCCTCCAATGATAATCACCCTTTTCTAAGCTGCGACACCTCCTCCTCATTGTTGTTGCGCCTAATGTAGGGTTGTTAATAGGTTCAAAAGAACTAACCGCATCAAATAGGAACCAAATTGAAAAATATAGAACCGAAAAAAAAATCCAACCAAAAAAATAAAATAGAACCAAATCGAATTGGTTCAGTTTTGGTTTGTAGAACTCAAGGATCGGACTGGATTAGACCGAATCGAACTGAAGTCTATACTTAAGTAAAAAATGACGTTGTTTAAGGACTCTATATTTACTATAATTCCTTCAGACTCTTCATTCTTCAACCCTTCTCCTTTAATATCTCACAGTCGCACCAACATGACTCAATCTTTCACTTCAATAGCTCAGCCTTCATTCTTCACTTCAACAGCTCAGCCTCCATGCTTCACTTCAACCTCGCACTTCCACACCTTCATAATTTCTGGTTGTCCTCACACGGTCGCACCATTTCATCCTTCCTTATGAGAAGATAATGAAGATCGACTAAGACTGCCATGTCCTAACCGTGAAGAATAATGAAGACTGCGTGACAGAACCCAACCCGAAATGAATAGTACACTTGAGTTCTGCTCCCGTTTGACAGAAACGTTGTCAGATAAGAGATATACTCAAATTTTACTACTTCATGCCTCTGCTTCTCCAGTCTCGATTTCCGTGCAGCGGCCCTGGAGGGTACAAAACTAAGAAAACGTGTCAGTGGTCAAAACAAATAGTTTAAAAAAACATACTTTGAAAACATCCATTCTTTTACCCTTCGTTTTCCAAAACTATGTATGCATACAAAACCATTTATTTCGATTACAACAAAACACTATTTTATATTTCTCGAAACACGCAAAAACCATAAATCACGAAGTCCAACCACATACTCACAACCACACACGAGTAAACACACCAATCACACATGAATCATCACAACACTACATAAAATCATATCACAAAAAAGCCAATGGAAAATCATAACCTCAAGTACCAACACATTACTCCACAGGCAAGCACACCACAAATTCACTAGGGAACCGGAGCCCAGCTCGATGTCTGAGATTACCAAAGCACAACAATAACACACCATCCAATCATAATGAACATTGCCCCAAAATGCACACATAATCAAATCATCACCAATGCATAAGTACAACATCAATCATCACATGCACCACGTCAATCTTCATATCACTCATCACATCACAAGTGCGTTATCGGTAGGCCATCACATACACATTTTCTTAAGAATCGGAGCCCTAGGCTCGACGTCCGAGACTCATATTCAAACAATCAACACGATCATCACACCACTAAAAGTCACATCATCACACATCACGCATATCGAGGAACATGCATTTACATCACAACTTAATGTCACACTTCATCACAATACGTCACATCAAAATAAGCACAAGTCCAATTTCCAAACTCAATAATGCACCAGAATATAACATACCCAATTTCCTTGAAAAATGTTAAATATTACTCTAAAATTCACCAAGGTTCCAAAATCCATATAACATCTCAATCACAAACCAAAACCACAATTGGAATCTCGGGCCTAAGCCCTAAACACAACTCAAACGCCATTTCTCGTAAAATGTGCCATTAAGGCTACTTTCGTGAAAACCATTCAGAAAATCATATGAAAATTATAAATATTCCAAATCACATTATCTCATACCATAATCCATATTCCATTTAAAATCACGTTTGAAACGGAGTTCAAAACATAGTTTGCTGAAATCTCGTAAAATGTGCATTAAAATAATAATAAAATATTCATAAATCACCGAAAATCCTGTAAAATTCTGAAGCACTCCAATATCATTAAAATCACATAAAAAAATTAAATCATATAGGTATGCATGCATAATCGTTTAGAGAAAAAAAGTGTACTCACACACCATTTGGATACTGGGATCCCGTTTTGCACGTTTTCCATAATTTTTAGGAATGTCACATTCTGCCATAAACCACATCTTAAGGTAAAAAAAATAATGTCAAATGTCTTCTATTTTAATCCCATAATTTTCTGGGATTTTTAACCGTATTTAAAATGAATCCTAACCTTTCGGACACCAAAAACTATCCCGAAACGGTGTCCGATCGACTCGAAACTTGTGCCAAAATGATTGTTATATCAAAATGATGAAAACACGTGTTGACCGCTTCTTGAGATTTGGGCTTACGTGCCTCCACGTGCCTCCTAACATGGCTGCGCGTGGGAGCCCTGCGCCAAGTTACTGTAGACCGTCTTCAACCTTTGGCCAACCCGTTCCTCTGCAATTTGGGTTGCCCGACCCAGGGACCTGACCCGGACCTAAATCACTCATCCTTCATCATTTTTCTTCCCTGTGTCGTCTAATCTAATCTACAACAACCTAACAATAGATCTATAACTTTAAAACACGAGAAAACATACCCAAAATTGATGTTCAAAACTCACCAATTCGGCCATGGCACACCCAAGTTGCCTGTACGATCCCAACGTCCAAAACTTCATATAAGCAGCCAAACATGATTACATGGACTTTAGGAAGGTATCCAAAACCTAAGTTCCAAGTTTCTAGCTCAAAACTTGATTGTACAACCCGAAACCCACAAGGTTTCCTTCTCGGGTTCAAATTCGGGTCCTCGGGTCTGAGCTAATAGCTCCAGCATCTCCTCTCTCTTTTTTGGGTTCTCTCTCTTTCCTTTTCCCTCTCTTTTTCCTTCCCGATTACCTCTCATCTTCTCTTTTTCCCATTTTCTTTCTCGGCCGAAACACACACAAGAACAACTACACACACACACACACACACACACACACACACACACTAAAACAACAATTATTCACCCAAAGCACCAAGTTGATGCACTCAATTTAATTAGATAAGGGACAAGTGTCACATTCTAATTAGTTACCAAAAATATCCCACAAGTGCAATTACCAAAATACCCTTCCTTGCAAAATTACGAAAAATACTCCTAGGTAACTTAGGGAAAAAACGAAGTCAATTGATCTTTGTTTTTTACATGCCGCCTACCAACGTACTCGGGAGATCGAGACCTTTCTAACGGCATTCCCGAAATTTCCAAAAATTGTCCCAGTCAAGAAGTCAACTTTTTTACTTTGACCAGAAAAAGTCAACCCATTGACCAAAGGTAAAATGGCCATTTTTCAATTCTTTGGAAGTTCGGGCCGTTACACTGCTACTGTAATCTCTTATTGGTCCAATGAGTTTTTAATCCCTCATAATTCCTGGATGTCCTCGCACTATTTCATCTTCCTTGTTCTTTATGGGTAGAGATTCCAATTTATTTTATTCTTTCTAAATATTAGGCGTAACCACCGATTTCTTAGTTGTGATTTAATTATAAAGTTTTAACCAAATTTAAGAAGGAAGAAAGCATTAGACTGAAAATCTGAGATTTGCATTTGAGTTCAAGTTTGTGTGTTTTGGATCTTTGTTTGTGTGCTATTGTTTAAGAAAAGGAAAAATCGATTAAATTGGTTCAAAATGGAACTGAAACAGTTCAATCTGAGAACCAAATTGAACCAAAATCGCTTCCTGAACCGGTTTGGCTTCGATTTACTCAAAAAAATCAAATACAAAAACTAATTAACAATCCTAGCCTAATGGGTACTGTACATGCATCAACGCTCCTCTCAGGTGGAATTCCTTCATCGTGCCTAGCGATAGCTGCATCCATTCAACTTGCTTCTTCGACGATTGATACCTCCCAATTCTGCAACACGTTTTGACGCCTTCAATTTTAGCCATAAAACCATCCCCTTCAGTATTTGCTCTATTTGTCTTCTGTATGTAGGTAAATCTTCAACTTTGTTCTCACAATAATTTTAGTTTCGTTATTTCCAAGTACAATCTTTAGCTTTGTATGCTTCGACTAAGCTCTGTCGATTAGGTTCAACTATGTGATTTGGTTAGCATTTTGTTGGTTCCCTATGCTCCCTTCTCAATGTTGCGTTGTAGGTATTGGTTGCCATTTCATGTTCATTTTGTTGGTTGGAGATGAGTTTTGCCTAATTTTTTTTCGTTGGTTTTCTAATGGATTATTTTTGGGATTTCATGTTATGTTCTTCTCCTTTTCATGAATTTTGCTTGTGTGATTTCTGTAAAGACCTAGAAATTCAGAAAAGGTAATTTTTGGAATTTTAAAAAAAAATTGATATTTTTGCCCTTGAGGGTTAAATGTTGACTTTTTGAACTTTTTGCGAGGACCTTTACATAGGTCTCGGAGTCTTGAGTCCGTAGACAGGCGACACATCAAAATTGAAGATTGGATGAGTTCGTTACGAGTCTAAATTGACTATGAGTATATTGGTAATTTTTTTATTGAGGGCATTTTGGTAATTTCACAAGTGAAATATTTTGTGATACTGACAATTGTCATCCTTATCACTTTTCCTTTCTCTTTGAGCACTAACTTACCACACATGTATATACATGTGTGTATCTGTGTGTTTTGTAGGTTTTTTGAAAAACCGAACCCGAGAGGAAAAAAATGGAGAGGAAAAGAAAGAAAAGAAAAGGGAAGAAGAAAGGGAGAGAACCAGGGGAGAGGGAGGGAAGAGGAAGAAAGAAAATCGGGAAGAGGAAGGAAGAGAATGAAGAAACTTGAAAACCCGAAAAATCGTAAATTGATCGTGTGAATCATTTGAAGCTTCCAAGCTTGCAACTAAAGCTTTCATGCTCTTAGTTGAGTTACTGAGATTGGTTTGAGTAAAAAATACTGAAGGATTGGACATGGGAAAACTTAGAAAACAAGCTTGAACTTTGGGCGAATCTGTTGAAGCATTTTCTGGAAAATCGAGGTGAGTTCTTTGTGTTTTGACATATAATAGAACTCTTCCTAGGATTAAGTAGATAAGTTTTGGTTATTGGAATATTGAAAACGGACAAGAAATGAAGATTTTCGAACCAGGTCTGGCCGTCAGGCCGAGTCTGAGTTGCAGACTCGGTGAAAGCTTGAAGACGATGAATAGTGCTAGCATGTGAGGCCTACGCGTAGGGAGGAGGGGCGGCACATGGGGGCGCGTGGCTCACTGCCTCGTTCGGTCAACATGAATTTTCATGTATTCGACGTTACGAACACATTAGTACAGTTTTTGAGTCCATCAGATATCGTTTCGAGGAAATTTTGGATGTCCAAAGTGTTATGTTTAGGTTTTTAATTCGTATTTAATCCTGAAAATTAAGGAATTTAAATGTAAGATTATCTAGGACATTAGTGACCCTTGGTGGTGAATTATGACATGCGGTACGACTTTCGAAACTATAGAGCAACGCACAGCTCGAAATTTAACTAGGAGGATGTTGTGTGAGCAAAATTTTATTTTATAAATTATGATATATGCATAGTTAAATATTTTAATTGCCTTTTTGCATGATTTATGTTGCAATGGTTTGAATATGATTATTTGGATTTATTGACTGGTTTTGGACACAAATTTTATGGTATTTTGATGAAACTATGTTTTGGATTAAAGCCCAATTTGGAAATAGTATTTTGACTTGAAATGTGAGTCAAGGATTTGTGTTCGATTGTGTTACTTGTCACGACCCGGCTTATCTAGCACGATATTGTCCGCTTTGAGCTCAGTCCTCACGGTTTTGTTTCTGGGAACTTAAGTGCAGCTTCACAGTAGGTCACCCATTATGGGATTGCACCAGCCCAAACTCGCTTAATTTTGGGGTTCCAACCAAACCCAAAGCTAGTGAGCTCCCAAAAGGCCTCTCGCTAGATAGAAACGTGCCCACACATATAAGACACTTCACCTTTCCCTCCCCGAGCGATGTGGGATTGTTCACCGTTTTTCTCAAGACACGGGTCTTACAATCCACCCCCCTTGGGGCCCAGCGTCCTCGCTGACACACTTCCGGTCGGGGTCCAGCTTTGATACCATTCTGTCACGACCCGGCTCATCTAGCACGATATTGTCGGCTTTAGACTCAACCTTCACGGTTTTGTTTATGGGAACTCACGTGCAGCTTCCCAGTAGGTCACCCATCCTAGGATTGCACCATCCCAAACTCGCTTAACTTTGGGGTTCCAACCAAACCCAAAGCTAGTGAGCTCCCAAAAGGCCTCGTGCTAGATAGATACGTGTCCACACATATAAGGCACTTCACCTTTCCCTCCCCGAGCGATGTGGGATTGGTCATCGTTCTTCCCAAGACACGGGTCTTACATGCTTGTGTGATTTAATCCATAGATTATGTCCACTGTTGTTGTGATGAGTTTCCTAGACGGTTGAAGTTAAGGGTGTTTTTCTAGAAGACCGTAGCTCGGGGTAACTATATTGTGGTTGTCTCCCAAACAGCTAAAGCTAAGGGTGTTCCTAGACAGCTGATGCTTGGGGATTACTATTGTTGTTGTGAATGTTCCCAGGCACCTAAAGTTAGAAGTGTTTCCTAGACGGCTGATGCTCGGGGTGTTATCCTATGCGTAGTACTGTTGTTCATCGTGATTGGTACTTGAGTTGGTGATTGGGTGTATATGGTTATGATGCATGTGTCCAAACATCCTTATATGATTTGATGAACATAGATTTTGGGAAATGTAGGTCATTGAATGTTTGTTGGTATTCTATGCATGCATATTTTATAAGAATGCAGGGTAAATATTTATTTTCCTCATAAAATGCGTTTTAAATTTTTATTTTTGTCCACTCATACATTTTAATAGTTTTGATTTGGGAAACGTCTTTCAGACTTTCATCTACTGGGCAACCCAACGCATACGAGACTGTCAGAGACTGTACGCACTTGATTTTTGTAATCAGTTTTTAGTTCCTTATGTTAATGAGACTGAAATGACACCACTCATGTCAGGATGCTAGACTAAAGAACATCACATATGCATACATCTACAACTCAATAATGAGTGCTTCATGACTTTTGCAGTTCAGTTCACAAGCTCGGGATAAACGTCATCCACCTGACCCAAGGATCCCATTTGAATACTATTACAATATAAGGTTTTTTTGTGCATTTATTTATTTTGTTTCTGCCTCCAACTTTAAATTTTCTTCCATTCATAGAACTATCTCCCAATGCAAATGCTCATTTCATACCTAGTCTTAGTTCAATCATGAAAGGCGGAAGCCAGTTTTTAGTCTATGATCTTGTCATAGTGTCATTGTCATCTCCAGTCTAGTAATTTTGTTATTAGTTTTTATTTTCCCAGTTTCCTTTATTGTTTCTCTAAGAACAGAGAAGTGATACAAATCTGCCTTGCTAATGGTTTGTGGAGGGAGCAAGTACACTGCTTGGCTGGTATAAAGAATGCGGAGCTAAATGTATTTGAATTCACATTTAGATGGGCTCGAATGATCTAAAGTGATAACATCAGAGTAACCAATTAGCATTTACGTTTAGGATTTCTTTCAAACTTAGCTGGCCATTACTCAGTATATTAAGCCCTTATGTTCCCTCACACCAAATTAATTGACCATGTGTTATAAATAACCTAACATTGATGTCTATTTATCTAAAGGATACGAAGGGTCAATAGGTCATTTGTATATATATTAATCTCTTTTATTATATAAGGGATTAGGTTATAATATTATTGATACAACGTATTATCATATTCAGAATAGAATGTTTTTTCTCTGCATCTCTCTCCCAATCTTCCCATATGCAAATCTTCTTCTTGAATTTCTTTGCAACACGTTATCAATACGATCGCCTCAGTTTTGAGGATCGCTCAAGAGGAAAATTATTGCTCTCCAATTAAGTAGGTTTTCGTTCTCAAAATCAATTTTTTTTTTAATTAAATCAAAATCTTAGAATTCATATTTATAGAATTTGATTGGAATCAATAATTATGAATTCTTTAATTCCATGAATTATTGATAATTGGTATGTTATGATGATTTTAATTAATTATTGGAAATTGAAAAAAAAAATCATTGTTGTTGAAATAATGTTGATTTGAATTGATATGAAATTGATGTTGAATTGATGTTGGATTGAATTGATAATGAATTAATGTTGAATTGATATGATATTGAGTTGATTTTGGTAACTATATATAGATAATTTTGAATGATTTGAGGGTGAAAGACCAATTGTCTTTGATTGATTTGCAGTTACCACAAAACACAAAACGAATGCAATGGTTGCATCAAAGAAAGAAAAAGAAAAAGAAAAAACACAAAACTGACTGTGTGTGAGATGCTAGGTATCAACCTTGGGGGCCCGAAAAAGCAAATAAAACAAGGAAGCCCAGATGGCTTCCACAAAACAGACCTAGAAGCCCAAGCAAGAAAAGAGAAACAAGGCCACGGCCCATGGTAGAAGGCCCAGCAGACTGAATAAACCAAAAAAGGGGAACGACCCAGAAGGACAACATAGTTGGGCAGCCCAGAGGGCCCCAGCTCATGGTTAAGCCCAACAGCCTAGAACCCACCAGCACCAACAGTGTGCTGCTCGGCTCGGCTGATGGGTTAGGCTCGTAGGCTTGGCTCACCGGCTCGGCTCCGACAAAAAAATAATAATAATAAACAGATTTTCCCTACACTCTTCGGGTTTTAAAACATCAACATGTATGCCTTGGGCATTGCAATATATCTTTAAATCAAATGTCAGTAGCATTTATTTCTAACATCCATGCATGTTACGTAGTATTATATTACTTATGTGTTCATACGTTTTATTTTATAGTTTAAATATTCTTTAGGAAATGTTATAGACCAATAGTAAACAAAATGAACTTGAAGTTTCCTTTATAAATTTACCATTACATGCTTATCCTGAATTAATCATATCATGTTATAGAGCCTAAAGTTCTCATTAGATGCTTATGGATGTGTTTTTTCCAAAACACTAATATTGTTATTTACTCCTTGTAAAGAATGACACATCTCAATAAACTTGAATTTAATGCAATAAAAGTTTCCGGAAGAAACTACTATCAGTGGATTGAAGACATAAAGTTTCATCTCACTACAAAGAGAATCTGCTCAACCATCCAAGAAGACAATGTGGCTTATGAGCATCAAAAGGCGGATGCTATGATCCTTATCTGGAGGCATATGGATCGTGCACTACAACGTGAATACCTCAGTCAAGAATACCCGAGAGTATTGTGGGTTTTGATAGAAGATCGTTTTGATCACCAGAAGGATATATTCTAACTTGAAGCAAGACTTGACTAGCATAAGCTTCGTTTTTAGGATTTCAAATCTGTAAATGAATACAATTCTTAGGTATTGCCGTATCCAGTCTCTTCTCAAATATTGTGGGGAGGAGCTCACTGAAACTAACCCCCTCGAGAAGACTTTCTCCACATTTCCTAGTTCATGTATTGTCTTGCAGCAACAATACAAAGCGATGAAATTCACCAAGTTCGTGGAGCTGATCACTACCATGTTTCTTTATAAAAAGAACAACAGTCTGTTAATAAAGAATGATCAATCCCGAACTGTAGATACTAGTGAAACACCTTTACTTGAAGCAAACATTATTATACATCAGGATTCAAACCGCGAGTGGAGAAACCAGGGTCATGGTAGAGGTGCAAAATGTAACTGTCCTAGACATGGTGGACACCCTTATGACCGAGATCAAGTGACAAGACCCGACTCGATCCCCCGGGGACCACAAGGGGAAGTGTCCTGCTCCCGTCTCACACCCGAACCAACATTCCGAATTTAACCTTAAAAGTTCAAATGCATATGTTGAAGCGTTAAATGTTCCAACTGTCGAGTACTCGTTGCCCAATCACCAAATGACGCGTGTCCCTCCTGTGACCTGTCAACTCAAGTGGATCGCGGGTTTCCGTTAGTACGGGCACCGGTGTGGTGCCGGCCCAAGGCTCTCCGACAATCAAGTCAGTTACTTTGTTCGTAAGAGGAAACAGTAAATGGTAAGTTCGGTAGAGTAATTGTAATAGTAAAACTTAGTTACCTTTATTGGGAAATGTGTACCCTTTATGTATGGGTAGGTGAGATGTTCAATTCCCAAAGTTCCGATGTGGGACAGATGCTTCTCGATTTACGTGCAGACACGTGTTACGTAAATCGAGGGTGGATATGCTTCCACGTGGCATCCCGTATTGGGCCCGGTGTTAGGGCTGTCGTAAGTATGGTAGTTTTGAGCCTTGAGCGGGGTTTGGGCTTTAAGTATACGACCCAGTGGGTCTGGTCAGATATGGTGTCAACAGCATAAATATCCGAAATAAAGTCATACATACAATCCGAATTCAAAAGATGTCAGACAAGGGATAATGTCCAAAATACAAATTCCGAGCACCACTCTAAGTTATCCTGCGGGTTAACCTACCCAACAGGGGTTCAGGTGCGCATTATAGATCTATGCCTCAGCCTCAGGATCCTCTTCTACCTCAGTAGCACGACCTGAAGGGGTCACCAAAACATTAAGGGTGAGTGGGCCGAAACTCAAAGTTTATAAAACAGTTTACTAAATAAAACATATACTTTTACCCCTCCGTTTTCCAAACATGCATGCATTAGTATTTAAAACCATAAAATCATATAGGATATCACAAGTCATACGATAAAACCATAAATATAACCACAGTCACTGCACTATACACTCCAATCCTGACATCCCAGATGTCCGACGTCCCTGACGTCCAATAAGGTCACAGTCCCAAGGCTACGCGTGCCACTCGGGGTCTCAATCCCGAGTCCAATCCCCGAACCCAGTCCGGGTACGGCATCCCAGATGCCTAGCGTCCCAGACGCTCGACGTCCCAGACGTCCAATCATAGCAATCCTGCTCCTGAGTCATCATACGGTCCGGTCCCTCCGTAGAATGACTCCTCGCAGGCAATGCGCCGTGACACTCCGGGGTACCACATCCGGAGGAGACATTATCACACGGGTGGATCTATACAGTGCAGTACCAAAGATAGTCATCGATATCCACATGCATATATATATATATATATATATATATATATGTATATATGAAATCCAAAACCATACTTAAATTCCACCAGACGCCCAAACATCGTAAATCATGCCATAACCATAATTTCAAGATAATCAAAACCATTACTTGATTCCAGCATGTATATATATATATATAAAAGTGAAAACAGTTATGCATGCAAGGGTTTAATGAAATCGGGCCCACTCACAGTACAATCCTGCTGCAAAACTGTGCGTAAAACCTTGTTCCGGAACTACCGTACGATTCCTGTCAGTCCAATCACACATAAGGGTCACTACAAGTCCTTAACAGTCAACCAAGAATTCCTAAACTGAAACCGGCTCGGGAAAGCCGCCCGAACACGTTTCCCGAGGAAACCGGCCCTATTCTGACCAACTTAACGATCTCCGATCGACTCGATTAATAAACTCAAAATGTTTAGTACACTGAAAGGATGAAAAATCTAGTTGACCGTGACTGGAGATGAGGCTTCACGTGCCCTCACGCGCCACCCAAAGTGGCTGCGCGTGAAAGCCACGCGCCTGACACTGTAGCTACCGTGTCGTCTCCTTCACCCGCGTGTCTGCTAAACGGGTCCTCAACCCGTGACTCGACCCGGCCAATTACCCATCAATTCACACTCGAAACCTTCCCTTCTTCCACCTAATCATTCCTTAACATGTTAATTTAAGATCTCATTCCTCAATTATCTTCGAAATGCCCTAAATCGATCAATTAACACTTGAACAGTCGAACGGGTCGACTTCTGAAACTCACCCAAATCAGTTCCATTTTCAAATTAACCTAGACAGAAGCTCTAGGGGACCTAAACGAACACTAGAACCTAACCAATTTCAGGAAAGCTTACCTGTAAGTAGTCGTCTTCAAGCTTGAAAATTTCCAGAACCAAAGGTTTCAGTTCTTGGCCAATCCGTGATCGATTCCCTTCGAAATCGATGTGGTTGAGTTCCAAATGATCCCAGAAGACTAAAACAATCCTTGCTTTTGTCCAACTTGACTCACAAATTAAAAATCGATTTTCCCTCCAAATTCTCAGTTTTTTTTTCCCGGCTATTTTTCTCTCAACTTTCAAGCTCTCTCTTCAGCTCAAAATGACCCTCACTCAAAAACACTCTCTGTTAATCGAACCGTTCAGCAACATCCCGTGGGAATCTCTCTGGCCTCCTTGCAAAACTGTTTCCCACACAGCCCAAAACTCAGTTAAACAATGGTGCCCGTGCCTGTGGTCTGGTTCAACCCACAAACCCGTGTTTACCACTGCCTCAAAACCAATAAACAAATCACTTAGCCCAGCCACTAACAGTTTAAACAAGTGCTTGATCAGAACCACCAAGCACGGTGGTGCAGGCTCTGTTCCCAACGGTTTCAAACAGTAACCCCTGCGAAAAATTACCATTTTACCCTTCTGTTCAAAAATTACCAAAATGCCCTTCTCTTTCGAGACCCGTAACTCAACCGTCTGTCTACGGACTCAGGGCATCGAGACCTACCCAACGGTCCTCGAGTCGTGTGAAAATCAGTTGTAAAACAAAAAGTCAACATTTTCCCCCTTTTTGTCCAAATTACGAAAATGCCCTTGAACTTTCGATTGTCATAACTTTTTCCCCGATCGTCGGAATTGGACGTGCTACTCGTCTATGGACTCGTGACGTCCCGAACTACGTCACGGTCATCGGTCAACGTCCGTTTGACCTACCAATCAAAAAGTCAACAAATTGACCATACTATTCATAGGGGTAAAAACGTCATTTCATTTATTATTTTACAATTTTACATTCCTCGCACCTCCGGGGCGTTACATCAAGGTTACCATGGCCCGTGTGGCCAAGGTATTCGTGGTCGAGGTCCACGTGGTGGGAATTCCGCTCATTTAGCCCCTGGAGCTCGATATAAAAGGAACCCTGGTCCGACCCGTCGCCTCCAAGATTAAAACTAGCAAAACCTATGCTATAAATGCGGAGTACGCGATCACTGGTCCCGCACCTGTCGTGTGTTAGCTCATGTTATTGCAAAGTATCACGCCGTACGTGGTACTTGAGAGACTAACTTTGTTGCGAGACTAGTTCTCGCCGATACCACTCTTGTCATTGCTGACTTCCAAACTGTTGAAGGACATGATGAGGACTAAGATCTTTTAATAAACATAGATATGATAGGCGTTTGTGCCCTTTTTTATGGATATTGTTTTTATTTATTACTTTGGATAATGTTTGGTGATTTCTGTTTACTTCGAACTAATTTTTGCTTTCTGCTCGAATATTATTTATTTCAACCCATTTATTTATATTCATAAATGTGATCCTTAATTCTTTTGTTAAATTTATGGCTAGGCATGTCAAGAGGGGAATTTTGTTGTCTAGCCGACAGTGCTACCACACACTATCCTCTGAGACATGATATTTTTTACAAACTTAACACCTAACCACACCTCTGTGACAACTACATCTGGCCAATCAAATTTGATTGAATCCTCTAGCAGAGCCCACTTTGTGTTGTCTAATTGTAATGTATTTACCATTGATGAAGTATTATACTCTCCACGTTCCAAAAGAACGTTATTAAGTTTTAAGGATATTAGAGTTAATGGTGATCACGTCGAAACAACAAAATAAAATAATGTGGAATATCTTTGCATAACTCCCAATTTGTATGGTTGGAAGCGTACATTAGAGAAATTGAAATTTCTCGGGAGTGTCCTCAACACAACCACTATTAGAACCATTGAGACAAATCACATGACTAACCGGAAGCTACATAACCCAAACAACTACTTATTATGGCATGACCGATTGGGACACCCAGGTCAAGGCATGATACGTTGTATCCTCAGTACATCACACGAGCATCCCCTTACAAATAAGGACCTTGTGTTTAGTGAAACATTATGCCATGCTTGCTCAATGGAAAATTTGAACACTAGACCATCATATGCAATGATAAGTAAAGAATTTGTCCCTTTCTTGTACAGAATACAATGGATATTTGTGCACCTATCAAACCACCATGCAGAATATTTAAATATTTCATGGGTTTGGTTGATGTATCGACAAGGTGGTCACATGTGACACTATTTTCCACTAGCAATGTTGTATTTGCTAAACTCCTGGCCGAAATCATTAAATTGAGGGCCACAATTCGAATTATCCTATACAGTCCATAAGTCTTGATAATGCCATCGATTTTCCACCAAAATCTTTCAATGATTATTCCATGTCCCTTGGGATTAATGTTGAACATCATGTTCCACATGTTCACACCTGAAATGGTCTTACAGAAACATTCATTAAATGATTACAAATGATTGCACGAACCTTGGTTATGCGCACCAAGCTCCCAATTTCTATGTGGGGGCTAGGCAATTTTGCATGCAGCTATGTTGGTCCTATTGAGACCCACTGCCACCCGACCCTATTATGCGTTACAGCTGGTAACTGGGTACGAACTTGACATTTCTCACTTACCCATTCTCGGGTGTACAATTTACGTGCCAATGGCATTGCCACAACGAACAAAAATGGGACCTCAACGCCAGAGGGGGCATATATGTTGGCTATGAAATCCCCTCAATTATACGCTATTTAGAGCTCTTAACACATGATTTCTATATCGCTAGATTTGCAGATAGTCACTTTGATGAGACACTCTTCCTGCCGTTAAGGGAAGATAAGAACGTCAACGTTCCTAAAGAATGATGTGAATTGATGTGGAATGTCTCCACTATGTCTTATTTTGATCCCCAAATAAGACAAAGTGAGAATGAAGTGGAGAGAATTCTAGATCTGCAAAGTGTAGCTAACAATGTGCCAAATGCTTTCTCTAATCTAGCCAAAGTGACAAGATCACATATACCTGTTGCAAACGTGCCTGCAAGGATAAACATCCTTGTAGGATGCACCGTCCCAAATGGACATGTCGTCCCATATGGACGAGGTAGACCAATATGAGCATGTCGTCCCTGCCCAGAAGCGAGGTAGACCAATATGTTCGAATAAATTTGGCACAATCGAATCCCTTAGATATCACAATATCAGCTAACCATCTCATGAGATAATTCCAGATTATGGGTCTATTTTGGAAGAGACGACTTTGGGAAACGCTCCAATGTTTAAACCCACTCCCGAGAATAGAGAGATCTCGATAAATTATGCATGCTTAAATGAGATATATAATCTGAATGATATTATCATCGATGGCATATTTGTATTCACGGTAGCTACTGAAATAGTAACCAGTGGTGATATCGAACATTGCCCCGTTGATGAATACCAACATAGAGGAGATTAGCCAAAATGGAAAGAAGCAATCCAGATCAAACTTAATTCCTTGACAAAAAGGAAGGTGTTTGGACTTGTATCTCCCACACCTCCCCATGTTAAACTTGTAGGCTTTAAATAGGTATTTGTAAGGAAGCATAATGAGAAAAGCGATATTGTGAGACACCAAGCTTGTCTAGTGGCACAAGGTTTTTCTCAACGCCCTAGAATTGATTACGAAGAGACGTATTCTCCCGTAATGGACGTTTCGCTACCTTATCAGTTTGGTAGTTTCCAAAAAACTGAGTATGCAGCTTTTGGATGTGGTCACTACTTATTTTTATAAAGATCTGGATATATATATATATATATATATATATATATGAAAGTTCCTGAAGGACTTAAGATACCTGTTGCAAATAGTTCTAGATCACGAAACACGCTCTCCATTCGTTTGAGGCATTCACTTTATAAATGAAACAATCTGGACGGATGTGGTATAACCATCTAAGTGAGTATTTGATCATATTGAAATATGTGAATAATGAATTATGCCTGTTGAAGCAAAAATCGTACTCGTCACGAAAAGTCTTCACAATTCCTGCAAACAGCAAACAATTATCATCGTTGCCTCGATCGATTATCCGGAGGGTTGTTCGACCAAAAACACTCTGATGCATAAGTTAGCTTTGAGGGAGGAAAAGGAAATACTTTGAAGCGAAGAATCGACTTACCTTGAGAATGAAATGAGTTTCCCTATTTATAGGAAAGTCATGGGAGTCTAGGAGTATTCTAATTGGTCAGTTGAATTTGTAATTAATAAATAATATATTATTAATATAATTTATTATTTAATAATTATAATAATTGCTCATTATGAGGATAATTAAAGCAATTTAATATTAATATTAATTTTCCATTATTAAGAATAATGTAATTAATATTATTGAGGCTTTAACCCTTTTAAATAATATATTTAGCTCAAAATACATTATTTAACATGTGGGTGTTTGTGTGCCATTAATGTCATAATGATCACTAACTGATGTGTTAAATCGTCCAGTATTCGGAAACAAAGCATGTCACAACAAAGGCTAAAATCTCCCTTTAGAGAGATTTAAATTATCAGCTTGGCACCTCACTTTTGGATGAGGTGCTCGCTGATAGGTCGTTAATTAAACATTATTTTATACCCTTTATACTTGACTTTTAATATTAAAATAATAAATAATTAGAGAAAATAATATATTTTGTGGGATTTTTGTAGAATTAAATAAAGTTTGGAATTTGGAGCATTTTTGGCGAAAGAATCATTCCGATCAGAATTATAACGAAAAAATTATGGACGAAATTCGGTGAAAATATATTAATTAATTTATAATTTAAATTAATTCAGTTGCTAAAAAGCCCAAATCATTTTTTGTGCAGCCCAGAAGCCCAGCCCGCTGCAATCATCAGTCGGCCCATCAATTCACGGCCCAACCCATCGTTTCAAAGGCCTTTGCCATGTCAGATGTCATCGGATGGAGGTTGCCGATTTTTTCTATCATTGTGCGGTGCGCGCCTGCGGAAACTGTACTATCAGTTCAGAGTGCGCGTACCGAAACGCCTTCTCACTTGTCAGCGCCTGACGCGCAATTGCTTCCTGTTTTGTCAGCTAGCGGCTACTGAACCCACCTCTCCTTCTCAGTGCACACATGCCGAGCCCCATCACTTGCACTCTACCATCTGCCACTGACTCCCATCACTCCAGACTAGCCACCTACCACCGAAAGTCATACCTCCTGTCAGTCAACTGCTGCCGAGCCCATTTCCTGCTACAACTGCTCCATTTTTTGCAGTTTTTCAACATGATTTCATCCCAAAAATCAGCCCAATTTCATCATTCCACTTTCTAATTTTATATTGTAATTTTTATTTATTTTATTAGAGTTTTTAGTCGTTTTTCCTCCCTATAAATAGGGGTTCATTTCACTTGTTTTAGGGATTTGGTTTTGAGACACATTGTGAGCCTTCTTTAGGAGAAACTATGGCAAAATATTTCCAATACAAATTCTAAGAGTTCAAGTCCGAATTTCCTTTGTTTTATCTTTTCCATCTTTACAAGGTTGCAGCTGCTGTTCGGTGTTCCTTGTGAAAAACAATCCATTGTTTTTATCCATTCAGAAAGTGTAACATTTGCTCTCCATTCTCTTAAACTCTTTTATTTGTTATTGGTTCTAATTATAATGCAATATATGTATTGGTTTCTCCTTCCTATCTTTTGTGAAAATTGAGTATAATCTCCATGTGTTTTACTTTCTAAAAAATCATTTACTTCTTACATTCTAGAGCTTAATCTTCATTTCGAAACTAAATGTTGATCTGCTGTTCGGGGCATTTAGAGTAGAGTTGAAGAGATTTAATGTATAACCGTTGTTCGGCGCATTAAATCACAAACTTAAGGTAAATCGTATTATAAGTAAAAATCCGTTGTTCGGTGCATTTATAATATGAAAAATGTTTGAAGAAATATGAGTTTGTGAAGATAAGATTTCGTGATTGATTCGAATATTTACAAATGCTAGCGTGTTGGTAAATTTTGTGTTTAAGAAAAGTCCACTTGTATATAGGTTAAAATAGAAATAGAATTAGTTTATATATGTTCTTACTTGTATTTGTATGATTACAATCCCTAAAAACCCTCCATCTTTATTCTTTAATTAATTTATTATCTATTTATATATTCATTAATTAATTCATTATTTTATTCTTTGATTATTTATTATTCTTTTTAACTAACATATTATTAATATTCCCTAATTTTCCCAATTAAGAACGATCTCTATTTAACAATACTACAATTACATAAAAAGGGTTTAAACTGCATAATACTCAAAATTTAATGTATAATTTGGGCGTTATCACTCGCCATCATAGAGGGTCTAACACCTTGAGGAGGAATAGGAAGAACTTTCAAGATCAACCAATTTGGACGAGCATACTTAGGGTTGAACCCCAACAACTCAGAATCCGCATCAGATATCCCCTCTAAAACCCTGAGGACCTAAAACAATGCAACAATGCGCTATGATCATGAAAAAATTGGGATGATAGAAGGAAGAATCTATGTAACAGAAGTATACCAACGTCTTTGGTAGTAAGGCTTCATTTCTTTTCTGCAGGTTTAAGAAGTTGTTCCTGGTCATAATCGTTCTTCTTTTGGGCTTTGAATTTTACAAGCAATTTTATATCCTCTATAGAAAGTTTGGGTTGCAGATGGCTACAGCCACCCCGAGTTTCATCACCACCTTCACATAGGGTTCTGCTTCTGCATGCATCCAAAATCTTTCTTAGCCTAACTTTTGGGCTCTTGATTCTTAAAGCCTGCTTAAACTTGTGATTTTCCTGCAAAATGAAGTCGCATAAAATTTGTAACGTTTAATATTTGTCTAGGTACTTGAGCTTTAAGATCATTTTTAACTATAAATTAACTGATAGAATCTAGACACATCCCCACAAAATTGCACATCATCAAAGAGACTAAAAAAATGTTTACCATTTCATGAAAGAAGACTCACCTAACATCATTCGTCTGAAAAAGATATAACTCATATGAAGTAACAACTTCAGGTTAACAACCAATTTCATGTAAAAAAACATGACTGAAGGTTAGTTAAACAAGAAACTAATTTTCTTGATTCTTCGTTTCCTAGTCAATATGCATTGTACTCCTTGCAGTAGCCAAAGAAAACCATCAAATTTACAAAAACGGATAAAACAGGGCAAAGGACACTCCCACAACTTTTATGAAGAGTGATTAGTACTTGAATAGGAAAATTATTTTCCATTTCCAGAAATCTTAACAAATTTTTAAGGCTCGTAAGTACTAAATAGCTTTTTGGCCAATATTTTCGAGCAATTGAAGCAAACATAACACATTTCAGACAACACCGTCTTCATGAAGCCGATGTGAACATGGGCATGGCCAGGTCAAGGTGCCCGAAATGGCCCGGGCAATAATTCATCTCGCCCGAACGGGTTTCACACTTGAACTTCCGATCGATCGTACCAAGTCTAGGGTAACTTAAACCATGCACCTTCGGCTTGCCTTCCACCATTGTCTAAGGTGCTTTATCTCCACCGCAGACATTTTCGTCTGCAAACAATAAGCTTAGATTAGTCCGATTCACATCACACCCCCCAAACAATCCATATTTCCAGCACAAGCAGCATAATCAGATTTAGAGGATTTCCATAATTCCTTTACTGTTCATTATTTTCTCAACAACCAAACAGACGAGGATAGCAACAAAAATGGAAGGAAAAATAGAGTAACAGAAGTTACAATTTCTTCCGAGCTCAAAACGCCGAACTGAGCACAGAGGACTTTGCTAAGTCCGGCTAGCGATTGCGCAAAGCGAGAATCCGCGGCGACTGTTGACCAGTTAAGAAGAGATCTAGAGTTTTCAGACGAGTTCTATAGATTGATTTCGATGTTTTTTACTGTTAGATATTATATCAGCCCAGATCATGTTGCGGCCCAATATCTCTAGTCCAACACATTTCTATACGTGGATAGACCCCAATCTTCCACGTGTCTCACAATGAATGCTCATTGTCTCACATCGGAAGAATAAATTCATTATGCACATTACACTCATACAAAAAAAATTCACTTTTTCCCATAAAGGTAACTAAGCATTTACTATTCACACATACCTTACGAATTACTATTCACCGCTCACTCTTTACACACAGACCGACCACTGACTTGGACATCGGAGTATCCTTAAGTTGGTACTCCACTAGTGCCTTCCTCTGACCGATTGACCAATTTCCCTATTTTGTAGGTATGTCCAAAGGATACGTGGCTAAACAGCATTCGTCCCCTAAATTGACAAATTTTGTGCATCGCCATGTGCATCAACATTTACTTTCATGATCTTCAAATTATATTTTCCCGCTGTTTTTTTTTTAATTTTTCCTGCTATAAATTTGATTTTCAGATTCCGCGCAGCTACGAGAGGATAGATCTTGGTCTCGAAGTTATGGAACTCTTTCAGAACTGACAATGAGTCTCTAACCAAACAGACAGGATGAGAGGCCTAAAGGGCCAATTTATTACAAAATTGGCCGACAATAGAGACTACTAATAAAACTTGAAAGACAAAATTGCCCTATATTGGTTTACAACTGTTGATCAATGTGCTGTGTGCATGGTGTCCAAGCCAACCGAGTGAAATTTCTATACTATCCCCAATATTCTCACATGTAAGTTTTTAAACTCTTTTAGGCCTAAGCATGGGGCTGGGCCTGGACTTGGGCCTCAGCCGAACACCATAAAGAAATGGAAGCTTTTCATATGCGGATCCATTGCGGTGTGGAATGGTATGAATCAGCATGTGAATCGCACAATATTCAATTATGAATTTGGGCTCAAGACTCTAAAATTTAGCCGTGGGATGAGAATGATGGTGAAAAACAAGCTTTATTCAAAATTTCAAAAATAGTTTTAAAAATATGATTTTTCGCTAATAGTTTTTGCTAAAAAATTAAAAACGAAAACCCCGAAATTTTATATAAAATTTTAAGTGCACATTAACAAAATTGTTAAAACACGTTTGAAACATGTCTTCCTATTTACTTTTATGACTAATATCATTTTCTCTATTGATGAAACACACATCAAATTGTACCTTCAAGTTTGTTTAAGGTTATGAGTTATAAGATATAGTCCAATACGACTCACCATATGTGGCCTTAATAAATTGGTTTGGTTGCAACTCTTCTTAAATTTTACTATAATTTTAGCAATCGTCCATATATATACTTCAATATTTGTATCTCCCGTCCCTAAATTTTATCTTAATATTTTCGTTAGTCATTCTGTCTATTTTTTAGATAAATTCCACTAAAAAAAGTTACGTGAAACACACATAAATTGACATTTTTACCATTTTTAATATAATGTTTTTGAAAAATAAATGAATGGACTAACAAAAACATTAAAGTAAATTCAAGAATGAAGGACACAAATGTTGAAATATATGAACAATTTCTAAAATTATGGTAAATTTTATATATAATCAATTATTTAGTCAATTTTTTATTTTAAAAAAAATGATGATAATTTCTTCTATTTTTCTCCCACACAATATGGAGAACCCGATCAATATGAAAGTAGATAAACGTATATCATTCAATGAGTCAATTACCATGAAGGAAAAAAAAAATCAGATTCTTCCGAATCATCCTAACAGTTTTATCCTGCCCTCCAAATTGATACTTTTAAGTCTCGTTTGGTACGCCGTATTATACTGACTATTTTAGTCAGATATACTAATCTGTCCATTAGATAGACTAACTAATTAGTCCGGCATTTGGTGCTTGACCGGATTAAAATACTGACTTTATTATATTGAACGAATTATATTATAATAATTGATATGAAATATGTATATGTAAATATTAATTATGTACATTATTATTTTATTTTTATTATTTATTTTAATTACTTATTGATATATTTTTATTTTTATTTATTAAAATTTTATTTTACATTTATTATTATTATTATTATTATTAGTATTTTCAAGATTATTAGTCATTTGACTATTTAATACGGACAATTTGGAGATTACTATTTTAACGAGTTTGGACCGTATAAAGATATTCAATCATATTAGTTTATATGATGACTAATTAATACGAGTGGTGGCAAATACTAATTTCGTATTAGATTATCCTATTAAGTTCCTGATCCAGCGTATCAAACGTAGCCTAATTGTCATGCAACACATGTTGTACGTCATCCTCAGCTCCTTGGATCAAAATATTGTTTTAATTCCTTCCTGTGCAAGGCAAAGCAAAGAGCTTACGCCAATCAAAGGAAAAATGATCGAACGGTGTCGTATAATACATACAGTTCACATCGTATTTTAAATTTAAAATATGAAAGTCTCTTTAAATACACTAATATAAGATGAGACTAATCCTAACATTTATAAGGTCGATATCATATATATTAAGGGAACGTCCTCCAGTAACCACAATAACCACAAAAAACAACAAGAAACACTAAATTTGGGAAAGAAGGAAAAAAAAAAAATCAAATTGACTAGTACTAAATATATATATATATATATATATATATATATATATATATATATGTTTTGATCAAGCACAAAAATGAAGCACCAAAAGAAAGGTCAAGAGTAACATTCTCTTTAGGTGTAACTGCCTTGGGCAGGGACATGAGAAATCGTTCCTTAGTATGACAACTCGTCTAACCCACGCAAAACAACTGACTCTCAATATCTGATTACTTTCAAACTCTTCCTTCAACTATTCGACTTCCAACTACAAACCTGTCTATTAAAACGCACCTTCCTCAACTGCCTGCCGGCCTATTCATTCCTTAATTAAACCAAATGGTTATCAATACGGTCTTCTCCTTCATTCACAATTTTTTCAGTCCACTAGGGCAGGTGATCGCCATTGAGACAGTCCCGTGTTTTCGCGACGTGACTCAAGGAGAAGTAAGGAATGAGAAGCATGATGTGTGTTGCGTATGTTTGTCGAGACTTGCGGAGAGTGACGAGGACGTGAGAGTTCTTCCATGCTTGCATGAGTTTCACAAGGTATGTGTCGATAAGTGGTTCAACGCATGCCGGATGACCTGCCCACTGTGCCGGCATCCGGTAGTGGGCGGAGGGGACAAGTCATCTAATCCGGGGGTGGAGTTGCTAACTGAGGAAATGCTGTTTTATTTTTCTTCCTTTCATATTTCTGGGTTCTAAAAAAGTTGTGAACCCGACTAAGGCTCTTAAGTCTCGTGCTTTCTAGTAAGCCGTTGTCCACTAATGAATCTTCTACTTTCATTTTTATCAAACTGTAAATTTATGTCTCCTTCTCTACTCTGCCCATTGCTTTTGTCTCTTTTTTTATTTTATTTCCAATTTTCAACCAAAAATGAACTTAATTTCATTATGAACAAGATGGCCCGTTTTAAGCCCAAAAGTCCTCTGAGCAACCTTTACCCAGCCTCGGGAAGGCCCAATTGGAAACGCACAATAATTGTCAAACGCAGAATATTTAAATTTACACCTCTTTGGTCAAACGCAGAATATTTCTACTGAATTTTTTTTTTTCTTTTTCAAATTGTGAATTTATGTCTCCTTTGCCCTCTACAACTTGCTTTTGTCTCTTTTTGATTCGTTTTCGTTACTCAGCTTCGGCAATCGAACCTGGGTCTCCTGGGTGAAAGCCAGATATCCTAACCGCTGGACGATAATGGATGTTGATTTGTATGCTTACAGCAAATTTAAATATAATATTTACAAACAAAATGCATGCTGATACAAAATTATTACATTCATGCACAGATTGAAAAAAAAAAAAAATTTGTTTTCGTATTACAGAAAAACAAAATAACTGCGTTTTTTCTTTCACCACATATGGAAAACATAACTTGGATTCTAACACTAATAATTTTATACCTGCAAATATAAAATCAACGTAAAACCAAATGAAGCGAAATATTATAAAAATTATTTATTTTACGAGAATGGTCGCACAAGTCAAATAGTCCGGCCGGTAGCCAAAGTTCTCTCCAAACCTTTGAACTCGGTCTCTTCAGCTCACATGTGTCACGGAATAGCGACATCTTGAACCCCACCAATCTTAACGTAAGACTAAAACAAAAAAATTCCCACCTGGGCAAAAGCTAATTGCAGACGTAATCAGTTGCTTAAGTAGCAAATGGATAATCACAATTTGATACCTAGCCCCCACGCATTATATAAATGTAAATGATTCCTCTCCTTTTAAATCGTCCAAGGGGGTCATGGGGTCATGGCATCTTGGCTAGTAAGTAACTCAACGACCAACACATGCCAGCACAAACCGACAAAATACTACATCAATGGCTGCCACGACAATGAGAAAACGAAAAGTGCCCAAGAGACTGCGGCATCGGGCTGATTTATATACAGGGATAAGATGATGATGAAGAAGAAGAAGAAACCAACTGGGTGAAGATTTATTTTCACCTATATATGCATATTTTTTGAAATCTTATAAAGGGAAATACTTTTACATATTTTAGGGTTTAGAGTAAGTTATTCGTTCTCAAATAACTAATTAGCAATTTTTTCTTTTGTAAGATTGATTATCAAAACATTTGATTCTTCTCTAAAATAATTCATGCAGAATAATTGATAATTTTAATAATAATTAAGATTCTGATGATGAAGCATAGTTTACCTCATGCATGTTTATGACTAATTCTGCTTTCCTTTTTAAGAAAAGGAAACCATAGTTTACATGATATTTAAGAAATCAACAATTATGATCATTACTTGCAAATATTACTCCAAAAATGGAGGCATATCCAACCTGCAAATATTACTCCAAAAACCTCCATGTTTTGAAAATAGAACTTTAAATGCGTTGATTATAGAAGCTCAAATATTTAAGAGATAAATACTTTTGTGCTGCAAATTGGTCGGAATAGAATCTGAAATGTGAATGAAAGGGAGAAAATTATAGATACAAAGACGGCAAAAAAAGACCCACGAGTTTATGCTCCTTGTTCATGGGATTGGGAGATAGTTGTTTTTACATACATTGGGAAGTCATATATTGTTGAAATATCCCAACTTCAAAATCCTCTACTTGTAGAAAAAAAAGGTACGTTCATAGTCATTCAATGACCACCGCCTTACTTAATATTACCGCTAAATTGAGATTTCCCAAAACCTCTATATTTTAACTCGAGAAGAACCCCATGGAAAAAGCAAGGCAGTGACATGTCTCAAAATGGAGCTGTTGATGATCTCGAGAGAGAGTGCTTTTTGGCTTGTTGAGTAGTAGCTGCATAATATAACTGCATATAATTTTCCCACCAAACAAACAAGTCAAAAAGAGAGAAACCAAAACTAAAAAAATAAAAAAGTACGTGCTTTTAGAAGCAGCAGTTTTTTTATTTTCCCCACCTGTTCTTGTTGCCTTTTGAGTTTTGCATTCTCTTCCATCAAATGTGCAACTTCGAGCTCCAATTCATTTGTATAAGCCTGTTTAAAAACAGGCAAATAAGTATCCAACTAACTCGTAAGTCTCAACACAAATATAAAAGAAATAAATGAATATTTAAAACGCATAATCAGAGAGATACTTTCCTGCTTTCGAGCTCTGGATCGAGCAGCAGATTCTCTGTTTTTGATCATGCGCTTGTGTCTTCGGTCTCCGCCGGAATTGGAGTTATCAGAGTCAGGGCAAGTTCTTTTCCTAGAAGATGGCAAGGAAGGGGAGCTCTCAAATGGGTAGCCACTGAAATGATTAGAAATGGTGGTGGGGTTTGGGTGGTGAAGCAGATTATGGTGATGGTGATGGTCAATGAAGGCAGAGGAGGAAGGGCTCATGAGAGGGTCAGAGACATAAGAGAGGTGGCATTGATCAGAAGAGGCGGCGGCGGCGGTGAGGTGGTTGAGGCTGAGAAGTGTGGGAGGAGCAGAGGGCGGAGGAGGAAGAGGCAGGGGAGAAGCAGGGCTTCTGGTGTCTGCAGTGGCAGAGAAGGTCAATCTGGATGGTGAGTCATTGGTGTGGCCAAAGGGTCTGGCGAGGAAGTCTTGAAGAGTGGTGTTTCTGAAACTTTGGTGGCGGCCGTGGTTGTGTTGCTGGAGAAAGTCAATATGGAGGAGGGGGGAGGAGGAGGAGGAGGAGGATCTGTGAGAGTTTGGGGTGGAGTCAGAGAGGGAGGCAAGGTTGATGTCTTTCCAAACCTCTTCCATGGTTTGGAAGGAAGAGAGTGGAGATGGGGAGGAGAAGGAATATATGGTGGTGGTAGTGGAGGAAGAAGGCAGTCTGTTTAGAGTGGTATTAGTACTGGCAGTGGTGGTGCTGGTGTAGCCGCAGTCTGTTTAGAGTGGTATTAGCCTATTAGGGCAGTAGTGGTGCTGGTGTAGTTGGTTAGGTCACTACCAGTTGGTGACAAGAACATGGGGAGAAAGAGAGAGAGATGGGTTTGATTTTGGAACGGTCAAGTTTCAATCTTTTTCTGATTCTCAGGGTAGAGTAGGGGGAGTGAGTCAGACTCTGAGACATGGCTTCTTTTTGCAACTCTTTAAACCACTTTCTATATACTACGACTCTCTATGCGCATTCTTCTTCTTGTTTTTCTGTCTCAGCAGTTTAGATAAACGAAGGAATCACATTCATCTTCTCTGTGTGGCTTATTTGGTATCTGCTATGAGTCTTTCACCCTTTTCCTTTTCCTTTTCCTTTTTTTTAATTAATTTACTTTAACATTTACAATTCAGCATGATCTGAATATGTTTCCAATACTAAACTTGATTTTGTTTAGCGATATAGATAAACTGCGCAGGGAAATGAGAAGACTTCTAAACTAGCATTGTCTCCCGTAATACTCACATATAAGTTAAATTTTGGACTTGGCTTATACTGGAGAATGCACCATTTAAATATATGCAGCATTTTCCTATTATAAAAAATCATTAGTTAGATTTACGATTTAATTTATATTAGAGTTGAATTGTAAGAGATGATAGATGCGTTTGAGCTCCGTTTGTTTCCTTCCATGTGTGAGAAATGAGAAGAGAAAACAAGCATCCTTAAAGCAAGCATACTTTCAGTCCCCGAAAAAAAAAAAAAAAAAAAAACACACATCCTTGCGCTGTTTTGGAACCTTGTCAAACAGTTCAGTTTAAACCTTGCTGTCAGAGACTCTTTACCAAATTACAACAGCTGGTTTGACGAAAATGATGATCAAAATAAAAAAATTATAATGAATCCCATTGTGTAGTACTTGAGTTTAATTTTACAAATTAAAATTAGACAATCAAAAAACCTGAATTATACATATACTAAATCTAAGTCAAATTCTCCTCCATCCATCTCTTCTATCGCCTTCGATCCTCAGAGAAACACATTTGCTCCTCAGACCAAACATGCAATCCTAGCAACCATCATCAATCTAATTATTATCTAATAAAGGGAAACAAAAGCCCCCCAATACTTTGAATGAAGGGAAATAAATGCCCCCAAAGACTTTGAAGCATTATTATCTAATTATTATCTAAAATAATTATATACATTTTTTATAATATAATTGTATCCTTTTAAAATTAAAAAAAAATATAAAAAATTTGAGGCAGTATTATCAAGAAAGGAAAAGGGCATTGGTCCCACCTTATCAAACTTGAAAAAACCAATCCCAGCCCAGAAGAAAACAGACGACTTGAGGATAAAAAAACAAAGAACATAAACGTTCATGGTAATTGGACGTGGCAAAATTTTCCAACTTGTAATCGAGTTCATTTGGTTCCACCTCTCTTCCATACATAGAAATATTGTTCTTTCTTGTGGTCAATCGAAAGAGAAATTTTGCTTCCCACTATATTATTAGTGGGGAGCTAGGGAAATTGCTATTATCATTATCCCCCCTAAAATTTGAGAGACGTATATTAGATTAGATTACAGTTTGTTTTGCTAGATTCTCTCTTACATTTTCAACTTTTTGTCAATCTCTCCCTCATTTATTAATATTAATGGAAAATTCCCCGTTTATCATATTTCGCCTACTTTTTCTTTTTATGAATTTTGTTAAATTTAAAGAAAAATAAAATATCAGCTTTCTTATCCGGTTATTGTTTGAGCATCTTTTAAGAAATAGAAGAAATTATTCTTAGCTAGTGATGTTTAATAATTGACAAGTGAATCTTTTGAGGTAAAAAACATAATGAAATTGGGTAAATACTATGAAAGCAGAAATATGCTGGTTATAAAAAGTGACCACGATGAATCTCTAAGGTCTTCAACACGAATTAATTACACTGACTATTATTTTCAATTAATTTTGTGACCCACAGGGACTATACCAGCCTTTTTCCGACCGGTTGAATCTGTTGGTTATAATTTATAAACAATACCAATTTTTTTTTTAGCCTTTAGTGTTTGAGATATATGGTCGCGTGATAATTCTAATTTATGCATTATAAAAACATATGGAGATTGAATTAGATTAATATTTTCTTCGAACAATGAGAAAAATAAAGTCTTTTAAAATTATGTTAATTAGTTTTTAGCTACATGTTAATATAAAACTTGGCACCGTATGTGTCACCTAATAAATTTTAATTAAAATATAACAATTAAATTAACAATGTAACGACTTGAAAATTCAGGAGATGTAATCCTAGAAATTTTGATTATAAATTGACGTTTTCCCCTTGTATATATTAAAGCCAAATTTCACTTTTTAATCGGATAACTTTTTGCACATTTATCGAGGGTTATTACGTAGGTGTCAGAATTTTAAATTTGCAGATAGGCAGCACTTTGATGTTGGAGTTCGAACAGGATCACTACGGGTCTAAACTACCTGAGGGTATTTTGGTAATTGCAGTGGCATTTTGGTCTTTTTTGGTTACATGATGAGTCAACCGTTATATTTCATTCGAATCGTGACAAGTGTCATCATCCTGTTTGGATTGGTGGCAACAACCAATATCTCCCTTTAAATTATGCCACATTTGGATCACCTTCATCATTCTTTTTCTCTCAAAACCATGAGCACCATTAGAGACATAGAACAAAAGTTTTGATTTGGACTTAAAACTCACGAACAACTACACTAGCAGTTTCTCCATATCCTCACGAGTAAAACCTCACAAGCCACGAAGGAAAAGATCCACAAAGTAGCTCAAAAACAGAGGATGAAGTTGGGCCGAAACTTTTGAGCGAATTTTCAGTTTGTATAGGTCACACAACTCCCAGAACTTTAGAGGATCATGATTGAAATGTTTGGACTAACTGTGTGTAGGTGCATGCATAATTAAGTGTTTTAGATGTTTTATTGCATGATTTGAATTGCAATGGTCTAAATAAATGATTCTAAATACGTTTTGGTGATTTTCAGATTTTGAATATTTATTTAGGATATGGTTCTAGACATAGATTTTACGATTTATGTGGGAACGTAGGTTTTGTGCTCAGGCCCGGTTTGTAAATATTTAGACTTGGTGTTGAGTTAAGGAATTATGTAAAAGCAAGCTTTGCTTAGTTTTATAAACTGTTCTCCACGGTTGACTATCCTCGTGTGATTGCTCCCCCCTTCCCCCGGACGTGAGTAAATCCTTCAAATCAAGGTTCGGGCCTAAGCTCTAAATATACTTCATATGAAATTTCATACAATAATCATTGAAATTATAGTGAAACCACTTTGTTGCAAACATTTAATAAGATAACTAAAATGTTAAATATGCGTAGTGTCTTATAGATAGAAAAGTCTATTTATTCATATCGGAAACATAGCCATTAATTGAGTCACATACCTTAATCTCGTTAAATAATTATTGGATTTTATATGTATATTGTTCCAATAAAATATCATAATAAAGTAAATTAGGATCATAGATATTCATAATCATATAAGAAGAAAAAAAAGTTATTCATACATCGTAAAATAACCAAATCTTTAATTATACATCCTTTTATCCTAGCTTTCATAATATTTTCATTTACCATAAATCACCCATATAGATCATTAATAACTCAAAGGATTTTAGCCATAAACTAATTAATTATCCATGAATTTAATACATATTTAAACATATAAACATAATATATCTAATATTCAGAACTATATTCAAATGACGCGTGATTAACTCAAAAATGGTACCATTAGACTCAGAATCTCAAAACAATAAGCTTTCATGTTGACAACAAACTGAGGCACCGCCACATGCGTCCATAAGAGCTGGCGAAAGCCCTTTGTACATGATGGACACGCGCTGCTACAGTGGTTGTCGTCTCCCTCCAAACGCGACATGTTTTATTGTAATTCGGGTCAACCAACCCACAAACTTGATCCAACTAGAATTTATCCATTTCTTCACCATTTTACATGTTTTAATAACCAAAACTTACCTACCCAATCTCAGGAGAAGATCCATAACATCTAAACCAAGAGAACTTACCTCAATCACATGGTCCAACTTCTTGAGCTTTCGGCTAAGGTTCAAAGGTCATTCCTATAACTTCCTCACGTCCATACCTTCATCTTCCTAACTTAAAATGATCATAATAATTCATGTAAGGTTCTAGGACCCTCAGTTTCGAGCTACACACCCTCAAAACCTACTTGATATTCCACGGACCATTTTAAGTTTACAGGTTGGCTTGTAGCTACGGGTTGGGGTGTCCTAACCTCACCAGTCCTTTTCCAAATCTCCTTCTCCCCCTTTTCTCTTTCTTCTCTTATTCTTTCTTCCCTTTTCTCCCTAGTTATTTCTCTATTTCTTGCACTTCTTTCTTTTTCGACCATCCCTCCCGCCCTAAACTCGTCACACCAATGCAATCACACACACACACACACACACACACACACACACACACACACACACACACACATATATATATATATACATAAATTCATATGTCAGTGGAAGCAATGAGGGATAAGGGATGGAATTTAAAAGAACCTTATAGAGTACCTGTAAATCCTCATTACAAAATTACCAAAATACCCATTTCATCCCAAATTACCATATTTCCCTAACCACTTTTGACTCGTATCGAACCCATTTGATATCCTGATTTTGACATAGTGTTCGTCTACAAACGTAAGACTCTGAGACCTTTGTAATGGTCGTCGGGGAATAACTGAAAAGTGTCCAGGTAAAAAAATTCAACTTTTGACCTTTATGAGCAAAATTGTCATTTTCATTTTCAAAGTTCTCGATCGTTACCAATCAAGACCATAAATGGAATCACCATGGCCTCACGAGTTTTTTGATGTGATAATTGATGTTGGAGCACCACCAGGGATGGCGGACCAAGAAGGGACTCGAATTCGAAACGTCTTGACGGATTTATGGCCAAACTAGGCATGATCTCTCAAATCTGAACCTAGATTTGGATTCCTCGTGAAGAGGAAATGAATTTACATGTGTAGATCATCAAAAAATGGTTACGAAATAAGAGAGCTAGAAAAGCTTGATTTCCTAGTAAAAAGTATAGTTTTCTAGCGGACAACGACGCTAGTCGTCTTCTCCTAGGAGCTAGGCGGTGGCATCAATCACCATCTTTGAATTACTTCATGGTGGTGGACGGTGACAAAGATAGCGGGGTTGATCATAGTTAACAATAAGTCGATTCAGTTTGGTAGTAACTTGGTAGTGACATGTAGGCTACACGTCACTAACACATGAGTGAACTATCAGAGTGTGTGGATGTGCATGGGGAGCGTGAGCCACCACTGTCGGTGACACGACCCATCCCAATCCCCCCCAAGATTAACGCGAGATGTGTCATGCTCCTGTCTGACACCTCGTGTCAGACAAGGGATAAATCTCACCTTAACCCGCTCGGGGTTATCCATAGTACGCCAGGATCAGTGGTGGAGTGTGATGTCTAGGTCTCTACTACAAGCCGCATCCGCGATCAACCTGAAGGGTATTAAAAACTAATAAAAATTGTGAGTGGACCAAAGAACAGTTCATAAAAATACATTTCATAAAAGACATTTATACCCTTCACTAAAAAGCATGCATGCATTCGAAAACCCATTAACTCAACTATTCCCCAAATCAAATCAAAGTTAATAAAATCGTTTATCAACCAAAGCCTTTTCCTTTCTCAAATCATTAGGGCCTTATCCCAAACCATAAATCCATAATACAAGTGGGAACTCAGCCCAAAACCAATCATATGGGAACTCAGCCCAAAACCAAGTATGTGGGTCACAACCTAAATCTAGTAATGCAGAAATACCAATCCAGTAAAATATATTTTAAACCATCCTTGGCATCCCAGATACCTGACATCCTAGATATCACTATCATAAGACTACATGTGTCCCTCGGATCTCAAGTCCTAGTCTCCCCAAGGTCAACCTAGGTCCCTGACCCTCCTTGGGGGGGAGAGGTTGTTACCTCTAGCAATCCTGATCCTAGACCTCTCTACGATCTTTCACGTAAATCGGTTCCTCTCAAGCAATGTTCTGTAACTACTCTAGTGTCCTTGACACCTGGAGAAGCATGTCCATTCACACTCGCCATTTTTTCTCCACACACTTCAGTCTAAGCACTTACCACTTTGCCACCTGTATTATTCACTGGATAATTTCTTAAACCTGCAGGCGGGCTTGGCCTCCCAGATCTACACATACACAAATAATTTACTTAAACTTTTGGATTTTACTGGACAATGGAGAATTCATGTGCTATCTCTCCTTCTCTGCAATCATTATTTTGAGCAGTAGCTTCTGTTTGTCTGACCAACTTGCGGTGTGTTTTAGATTTGGTTTGTGGGTTTCATGTTGCAAGCCTGCTTAAATGAGGAAAGAAAGAGGAAGCTGCAGATTTAGTGAATCCAACCCATCATTCATTGTTCATCACCTGGATTACCTCATGCTTCTAATCACATGCCCATCTCATTCAAACCCTAATGCCATATTCCCCTTATTTGAGTTGCCTACCAACAATTACTTATGTTATCAAATTACAAAGCTTTACAATCTATCCAAACAAAAATTAATATAATCATCGATGATAAACTATAATCAAATGTAATATCCTATCTTTAATTAAATTTTTGGAAAACATCCGTCATTTAAAATTTATACTTATTTCGGAGATGATATAATATTAAATCTTGGAGGGCCCAAACACCTCACCCTTTGATACAGAAGCGTTTCTTATTTCTAAAATCTTAATAATACGAATAATATAAACAACTTTTAGGCTGTAGCTAAGAGTTTATCTAAAAGCCCACGAAATATCCCACAGATTTTATCTAAAAGGCCACGAAATATATCGGCCACAAAATATCTCAATGAAAATTTTCTCTCTTTAATACTTTTGATGGGATGTGACTAAATTTTTTATTAGAGGTGCTTGGGAAGGAGAAAATAATGGTATTTTTTTAGTGAAGCAATTGAAGGTCCGTACTTGCACCATTATGTAATTGTACTCTCTGCATGAATATGACAGGCTAATGAGGAGGGGACCATGCACACTGTTTCACTAGGCCTTGAACTTTGAAACAACAGCTCAAAACCAACCAAAATTTTTAAACAGTGACTTTATCAGCCATTTCCCTCTTTTGTAATTTTATTTCAATGGGAAAGCATGCCAAAGTGTGTCAGTGAGTTGAGGGAAAGATAAGGAGTACGTGTTTGCGACAGCGTATAGTCTTGGAGCTATAGACATCTGTCAACGCTGTATTTGCACTATCCCAAACTCTCTCACTTCTTTCATGGCCACACTGGGTCCCTCCTCTCCTCTCCCTTCCTCTCCACACGCGGCCCTACAACTCTTCCATAGATCCTAAAGTAAGATTTTGGTAGTACGATCATGAGTATTTTATATGAAGTTTAATCGTTATTCTACTTAAGTAGAACTTGAATCCATTCACTTAAGAAGGAGCTAGGTTTGGGTACTCCGGAGGATCTAGTCCTCTATGTTTTTTTGAATAAAAAAATTTCTGCAAATAAAAATTCGAAGAGAGAAATACTTTTAGAGGAAGGTTTAAAAAAAAGTTACCACAAGGGTATAATAGGTATTTTAAAGTAGAATAATGTAAATTAGGAATTATGCTTTGTTATCCCAAATTGTTGTTCTCTGCGATGCGAACTCGTCACCGCCAACTTCCATCTCCAATCTTCAAATCAGAACTTTCAAAACTCACTGGAGGACATGGTGGTGCACTGGATGTCAAGTTGTCGCCATTTTGACTTGGAAGGGCGACGTCTTTGCCTTTAGTTTCTTCCCCCCTCTCGCTTAAACCTGGTTCCCCCTTTCCTATTCCCTCCATTTTCAATTACACTGCCTCACAATCTCAGTCCGGCCGTCTAAGTCTCAGTCTCAGTCTCTCACAATCAAACCCACGCTCTCGCTCGCTCTGAAAATGGGTGTGGCAGAGAGGGCGACGGTCCGAGTTTCCAACATTCCCCAAACAATCACAGGCCAAGAGCTCCTGAGTTTCCTCGAGTCGAAACTCGGTCCTCACTCCGTATTCTTCATCGAAATCATCATCTATCACAAGAATTAGAAGGCACGAGGGTTCGATCACAAGAACTCGGCCCTCTCTCCCTAAAAAACGATCTCGTCTTCAGGTCCGAAAATCGGGAACTACGATGACATCATCCAACGGCCTGTGAACCCAAAAAGGCTATTGAACGACACTAAATTGTATGTGGGTTTTATGGTCAAAGACGACCGTATGGATGTGATGCGGTCATGCCCGAGAGGAAGCGGGTCAAGTTCTGGGTGTGGCAGGGCAACGATTGCTATAAGCTGGAGATTCCGTGTGAGAACATTATGGAGTCCGTTGGGTGCTGTTTGGATGGTCACAAAGTGAATGGCCTTCTTTTGAAGGTAAATGTTTCTGTGTTTCTGTCTCTCTCTCTCTGTTTTATTCTTTTTTTGGGTTTAAAATAAAATTATTGAGGCTTTTGAAATTGATTGCTGCTTTCTCTATTTTGCTTATAATGAGAGAAATGTAAAGTATTGCGGTTTTTTTTTGTACAAGATTCATGCTTTTATGTAGGTTGTTTAAGATTTAGTGGTATTAGTGAATTGGACTATATGTTTAGACAATGTATTTTGATTTCATCGGCTGAAGTTTGGTCCGAGGATCTTTCGAAAAATGGCTGGACCTAATATAGCTGCCAAGTTTCGGTTTGATGGGTACCATCTATGCAAGGAAGATTTTGATTTCCTCTGGGTACGAGCTACTGATTTTTCAGATAGGAAGTCACTGAGGTACTCTACTTCATTCTGTTGGGAGATTGTGAAGGAGTTTTCTGCCTCAGATATATTTGAATGTTTCCCATACTATAACTCTAAATATAATGATCCAGTAGAGCTCATTTTAGATGATGATAAAAAATACTAGTTGCCACTTGGCTCATTTGATGAGCCAAATCTGGAACCTTACCTCTCGATGATGCTCCAATCATATTATGAGAACCACTTGTCTGATTTAAAAAGTAGATGCCGTATATATGTCCCGAAAGGCCCGATCCCGGTGGGGTGCTTGGATGAAACTGGCAATTTAGAATACGGTCAAGTTTATGTTCACATAACCATGACAAAAGCAGAGCTGGAAATTAGGGATCAGAATTTCTTCCAGAAAGGTGAGGAAACAACATGCACAGTTATGGGGAAGGTGGTTGTCACCAAAAATCCTTGCCTTCACCCAGGAGACGTCAGGGTACTAGAGGAGAAGCAAATGGTGGATTGCCTTGTCCTTCCCCAAAAAGGTGAGAGGTAATTGCATTTTTGTTGTATTTGTTGACTGTTTTTTTTCTTTCAATTATGGTATACTCGTGCCTTGAGATTGGAAACAAGGCCTTGGTGGTGTTATCTATTCCCCATATATGTCACTCTTTCAAATTTGATAAAAAAACAGATTTTTTTTTTGTTTATCTAAAACAATTATATAAACGTATGCGTAAGTGGTTCATATGGTTTATTGTGAATGTAGTATGGGGAGACCAACATTGTTGAAAAAATTATTGAGTTGTCACTGATATCTTAATGAATATAACAGTTTGAAATATTCTGTATCGTACATGACATTACACAGGCAACTAAGCAACTCACAGATTTGTAACAAGGATGGAGGCATTAAAGGTACTAGTGGTTGATTTACAAAGGATGGTTGGTGAGAAGGAGGAACTTTTAAAGTCATTCGAGATCTCAAAGGACCAAGTGAATGCTATTCGAGAAAAGGCTGATGAATTGAAGCACCAAGTTGTAGAATAGGATGCAATAATTAAGGGTTGTAAGCTACAACTATCTAATGCAAAGGTAGGTATGCATCACTTGACATTTCATTTGCTTGTGATACCTAATGGCATTAATAAGAATTTGAAGTAATGACATTAATTAGATTTTGGAGTTTTGTCATTGCATGCTACATGGTACTATAAAGCTTCTTTTCAAAGGTTGTGGATGCTGGCTGCAATATGTAGTAATGACATTAGTTTTGTTCTAAATCCAATTTGATTAGATTGGAGGACATGTTTCTTGTGTTAATGTAGAGTACAATAGCTTTGATATGTGTTTGTTTATTTTTTAACTTTTAGGTCCAGCATTTGTCCTTTCGGTATAATCGAGATCACATTGAAATTGTACATGCAAATGCCTAAAATGGAACAGAATAAGGTTTGTAAGATGTGGGCATGCACTCCTGGTCTGTGAATCATACTGTTACTAATATCTCTGTCTTTCACAGGTCAAGCTTGCAGACAAGCAAGCTGAGTTTGAAAGGTTACAATGGGAAGCAAGGGCATCCAACAAGAAAGTGGATATAATTAAACAAGAGATGAACTCGTTGCAGGGAGATATTTCATCATCTATGCTTCTGTTTGAAGTTATGATCAAAACTGACCCCATTTATTTTGGTGAAGATTATGATATTTTGCTGTGTCTTATGGGTCATCTTCCTCAAATTGTAACTTCACCTCATCCCTTGTATCTTATTGTTTATTTCCGCTGTTATGTTGGTTGGCAACGTGGTGAATGAATGTGAGTAAAAGACCCCTTTGACTCGGAGTGTTTGTTTATGAGGTAGATCTGCTTCTTTGCTAATAAATTCCGGGAAATTGAAAGACTTCTGGCTTGTTGAACATGATGATATGAATGAGGCACAAATGCAGATAATGGAAGAAGCTAGAGAAGCTTACGTTGCTGCAGTTGTCACTGCAAAAGAAACGCAAGATGATGAATCTATTGTTGCTGCAACCAGTGCAAGGTTACCGCTTCAATCAATTGTTTGCAACTGAATTATGATTTAGGTCCAGTAGGTTTAACTGGCTTTGCGGCCCGTTGTAGTGCACCTAAATTCTTTTTCGTTGTTGTATATAACTACATTGTTATTGCTATTTTCCTATTTGTCTTTCGACTATATGGGATTTTTGTTGATAATAATAGTTTGATTTCGCCAAAGATGAACGATCCTTGACCTTATACTTGAGTCAAAAATTTCATGGCCGGGTGCAATCAAAACATAAGTCAGTTTTTTGCAATCAAATTTACATAAGTGCTGCAGCATTCAACTCCCTTTTAATCGCCACCATAATTAAGAGAAAGTGCATTTTCCAACACGAAGCATATGTACTGGAATTGAATTAGGAACGGGAAGTTTTGAATCCAATCAACACTTGGGGACCCTATTAATGAATTCTTTTGGTTGGTATGGTTGCTAGTTAAGCCGCATGCTATTGCAAACCATTTGGATTAGAAATGCAAATCATGGAAGGACTAAAGAGTAACTTCAAAATTGTAACTTTAAAACATTGCAGCATACTGTCTGCAGTTGCTGCTAGACATAGAGTTATATAACAGAGCAAGGCGCAGAGCAAGTGATAGATGTATTAACATTTGAAAAGGTTTTATACATAACCCAAAAGGCCATTTCTATCTTAAACCCTATTTCTCCGCACTATGGTCGGCCGAAGATGGGAAAATAAAAAAGGAATGATGGCATATGTAAGTAACCCTTGAAACTGAACAAAAGGCCACATGACTCCCAAACATGCTTGTTTCGTTGTGATTCAAAAAAAGAGCCACAAAATTCAGAAACCAATGGCCTACGCAGGCCATTTATAGGTTGGGGTAGACCTGCGGACCCTAAGACGACGAGGCCTTAGGGGGTCAAGCACCCGTTTTGTTCCTCGGTGCTTATCATTAATCCCAATACGGTCCGTTGAAGTTCGTTGCTTGGCTGGAGGAGTTAACGAAAGGGAGGAAATGCTGAATGTCATGTTGTCTAGTTCAAAAGGAAGATCAGTCCCGATTCGAGCCATGGTAGTTTTAGTGAAAGTGGATAATGCCGTATTGTGGTCATGTAGCACAAGATCGAGGACAAGTTGAAGGCGCTCGTTCGTAGAACTATACTGTGAAAGTACAAATAATTGCAAGGTATAAGTGAGGGCAGGTGAGAAGGAAATCAAGGAAAAAGGCAATTGCAAGAGCGACCGTCAAAATGAAAACTTACAGTGATAGATGGAAACCAAAATTTTCCATAGTTTTGCATATTCCTAATTACAAACAGCCCACAATCCCACGTGTTGGGCTGCCTAGGAGCCTTATGATGCACATGGACCTTGAATCGAGAGAAAAAACTAACGTCCCCATAGAGAGAGGGGAGAACGTCCTCATACAAGCAATCCAATGAATTGAGCTTAAATCAATCAATTATCATTATTAGAAGTTAAGAAGTCAATGTTTTGCATCAATTGGGTATAATGCATAATGACAGTAACCAAAGTTTAAAACCTTACAATGATTTGAACTTGTCGAGCACGAGGAGCATAACAAGACTGGTTATCGAGGCTATCCCAAATCTCAACAACTCGATGGGGAATTCGTATTACAATTAGATACCAGTGTCTTCGATCGCCATCATGAATGGGAATGAACATCTAAAATAGTGCAAGATAATGTGGACTTGTAGTTAAGATGGCAGAAATTATAACTTTAATGAAGTTTATTTATGAAGTTGATAACTAAATAAGGGGCTACAGAATGAACATAGTACCTGAGTACATTGAGGGAGCCGGCCCACAAAGCGTGATTCAAAAAGGAAGACCTTTTCGGCATAACGAGCGAAATGGACCTTAGATGTGCCATTATTGGCATAATCTCTGGACAGTTGCTGCAAAAAAATTTGCACATCATACTTATAGCGGCCCTACATTAAAGGGTGAACTGATTATAAAAGAGTGTAGAACAACACAAGTGTATTGCTATATCTACCCCAAAGCATGTGGGAAAGAACCATTGATGAGATGATGCGGATTGGAGCAAGTCTGCAGCAACATTTATTACCTATCAACGAACAATTCATGAAAAAAGGGAATTTATGAATTGTAGTTAATAAAAAAAATTTAACAGTATGCATACATCACAATCCGACCACATCTGAGGCTTGAGGGAGGCAAAAGAAAGTCACCTCAAAGTTCGATATGGGGTCTTCACCACTGCGCAGCCAGGACTAGGGAGACACATGTTTAAAAAAAAACATATGAACACATTAACCACATGTTAACATGTTCGATGAGAAAGGAAACATGCGTAATGATGGTGACAAACCTCTTGGTGTTTGAATCGAACATGTAGGACAGGAGCTTATGTTCCTTCAAGCATAGATTTGTGAAGAAGTTTGGAAGGGTTGAACTTGGGGGGCCGGTGGGTGTCCAATTATATGCAATGGTTGTAAGACCAATTAAGTCGTCAGTATGTTTTCTGGGATTCGGCAGATGAATATCTTCATGAGGAAAGGCCCCCATATCAAGCATCTTATCTTGGGGTCTTTTGATGGTACTTGAAACCTCATCCTCTGCAGTGTTGGACTAGTTTTTAGGCCTACCGGAGAATGCAGAGGAAAACTGATGTTTCTTGGTGTAGTATGGGCTTGTATACCCCTGAAATGTTGGAATGTTAGACAATAATACAAGTAGCTAAAGGGGCAGTTGTAATGGTCCATTAGTGGTAAGTTACTTGAATTAAATGCTACTTGCTAACTAACAAAATTTAATGGAGCTGGAATGGACCATGAGTACAAACTGACCTCAGCTGCAAACTTGTGGTCATTTTCTTTCGAATCTGGGGCCTTAGGACTTCCCTCAGGTGAGGGGGTGTAACGACCCGTCCCAAATTTCAGGATTAGATTAGTGACTAATCACGATTAGTGAGGTTAATCGGTGATTAGTTAGGCGAAATCGGATGAACGATGCAAAATGACCGGTTTTGCCCTAGTCGTGGTAAAATGTTGACTTTTCATTCCGACGGTCAAATGGACTTTGACCGATGACCGTGACATAGTTCGTGACGTCACGAGTTCATAGACAGGTGGCACGTTTAATTCCGACATTCGAGGAGGAAGTTATGACGTTCAGAAGTTTAAGGGCATATTGGTAATTTTGGTTAAAAGGGGCAAATGTTGACTTTTGACTAGGAGGTCCGATGGCCGAGGGCCGAAGACCGTTATGTAGATCGGGGTGATACGAATCCATAGACAGGCGGCACGTCGAATTCGGACTTTCGACGGCGAAGTTACGGTTCAAGGAAGTTCTAGGGAACTATTGCACGAATTACGAAATAACTTAACTTTTGGACTCTAGTGGGCCCATATATTTTATGGAGGCCCAATGGATGAAGTGACAAGTGTCACCCATCCATTGCACAGCCCACACATATTCATGCATCTCCCCATTGCATCGATCATTTTTCTTTCTCCCTAAACAAACAACCCGATCTCAATTTCTCACCCAACCATTCACCCCAAAATTGAACCCTTACCCCCTTTGAACATCATGGCAAGGCCCAGAGGCTGAGAGCAGGATGGATAGATGTTGGTGGCCGGCTAGAAGCCACGCCGCCGTGGACGACGGCCTTGAACCCGAACATGTTACCCGGTTAGACCCAATCCTTTCATTTTTCAATATATGCATTATGGTTGGTTTTTGATGGTTTCAATGAGTTCAATGGGTTATTAGGATTGTGTTAGGATGATTTTAGGAAGCTTTGGATGGCATTGAAGCCGTAGGTGAGTTTTGGGAAGCTTGAACCGTTTGGTTCAAAATTAAACCATTGGATTTCGATGGTTTTAGGTAGTTTTAATGATTGGAATTGATAGGGAATGAAGAAACAGGAATTATAGGATTAATCAGGGTTGGAATCGGACCAAAACAGAGGGAGGAAACCACTGAACCAGTCACGCCGGTTCAGCACAGTAAAACCGGTCCAGAACCAGTAAAACCGGTTCAGTCTATTGTAGGAGACGATGAACAGTACACTGAGCCTTCTTGGGGCGCGTGGTCCATAATTTTGGGAAGTGTTCAACATATGAAATCATCTATTCGATGTAACGAACATTTTGGGACTGGTTTCGTGTCAATCAGACATCGTTTCGATAGGTTTTGGGGTGTCCAAAGGCTTAGGTTCGGTTTAAAAATACTTAAAAATACTGGAAAATTACGGGGCTTTAGTGGGAGGTTAATTAAGTAGTTAGTAACCTTCTATTACGATTTGGATAGGTTCGGGAGTCCCGGTGATGGTGATTGTCTTGGGAGAGCCGTATGGCATGCAAATCGAGGCGGCAGCTCGGACGGTCTGTGAGTGGACCTTGGTTTTCTAAATTGGTGCATGCATAAATGTTTATTATATGTTTTAATACATGTTTGGTAATGCCATGGGTGCATTTGTATGTGGTTACGTATAAACATGTATTTCGAGGGTTCGGCCTTATACGGTGCTTATACAGGTCTGTATTTCTTTAATGGTTTAAATGATTTGGATTTGGATTTCCAAAAGGATAAACTCGGGTATGAGACCCAATTGGTTTTGTCTCGGGCATATAACCTCAGATATCGGGCACGGTGCCCAGCTGATGTCCTATGTTTGGGCATGAGACCCAAGTTACTTTATGGTTTTGATTTCAAGTCAGGGAACCTTAAATGGATTTCCCGGTTCATGACGGTTTATAGGAACCGACATGAACCCTTGTTATGGTATCGTGGTTCATGACGGATTATGGGGACCGGCATGAACTCTGGTTATGTTATTATGGTACATGACGGTTTATGGGAACCGACATGAACTCTAGTTATGTTATTATGGTACATGATGGTTTATGGGAACCGGACATGGAGGATATGGTATATATGTATATGGAATGGATATTATGGATCATGACGGTTCAAGGGAACCCGGCATGGATATTTCTGTTATGTATATATATGTGCATATACCTTCCTTTACTTCTATTATCTCATCCGGGGAGGGTCGTTGGCCTGGGTGGACCCCGGAGTAGTCACGGAGCACCGACTGAGTGGAGTCACCCCCCAGTTGGGTTCCTTACTCTCATGAAGGCTATGGTTACTATAACCTCGAGTAGGATCAGTGGTTTGCGGACATTGACCTTGACTTTGAGAAGACTCGGATTGAGACCCGGGTAGCACGCGCGTAGCTTTGGATACCGTGACAGGATTGGTTTTGTGAATTATATGTATATATGATATATGATATGGTATATGAGATGTGATTGTGTTTACACAGGTTTTGGGCAGTGGCCCGTATGGTTGAATCTTTATGATTCTTTGATATGTGGTGTGCACATGTGTGCACAGGATTTGAGCAGTGGCTAGTGTATTTGGTTTAAGTATGGTTATGGTTTTGGGCTGAGTCCCTTATTGGTTTCCTATGGATTTGGGCAGTGGCCCGTATATTTGATTTGATTGTGGTTTTGGGCTTAGTTCCCACTGATGGTTCCATTCGGTTAAATGGTTTTCGAATGCATGCATGCTTTTTAGTGAAGGGTACAAATGTCTTTCTGGAAATGTTTTTATAAACTCTTGTTTTGTCCACTCACAGCTTTTAATGTTTTAACTGCCCTTCAGGTTGACAACGGATATGGACTGTAGCAGAGACCGAGATATCACATGCCTCCTCCGGATCCTATCGTACTCTGATAGCCCGGGAGGGCAAAGGTCGGAATTATACCTTGTCTGACACTTCGTGTTAGACGGGAGCAGGGTCATCCCGCGTTAATCCGGGGGGATTGGGATGGTTCCTGTCAAGGAGTCCCTGTGAAAGCTGAAGTTTGACAAATATCATCTACATAGGGTAAGGGTCTTGAATGTTGGATCACATTGTCCCCATACATGGATTCATTTAAGGCTTCTAATAAATCACGCATCAGTTGTGAGGAGTTTTTCTTTGAGTGTACAAGAAATTTCAATTTTGAATTTATTAAGGGAGTCTTCAAGTTCATGCAACAGATTAGAAATGCAAGTCAATGTTGGTTCCAACCAGCCAACTCTTGAATTCATATTTTCAAGTTGCTTCCACTTAACACATATCTTTTTTTTTTACCTGTAAATAAAAACGACCGTATATGTCATAAGACCGAAGACACAATTATGTATATTTTTAAAACAAAAAGAGGGGGCAAGTGGTCGTCCCTAATAACCCCAACTATCAGAAAATTAAACAATCTGGGCGGTCCTTCCAAAAACCCAAGTAGTTATTGGACCATTATTAAAAGGGCTATACAGCAATATAAGGGGTCCCTTGCTACACGTTCCCCAACAAAATACACTAAGAAACCCAATGGAGTGTATGACGGGTTGACTATAAGATTGAAGGAGGTTTCAACAAACCTCAGTGCAATTCTTTTTTGAGTTGGACAGCGAGAAAGAATTTCCCACCGACGCCCCGCATTAGATGAAGAATATTGAATATATTGGGAAAGTAATTAAGTAATTTTGAAATTCAGACACTCGTATTGTAAGGACCTTAAGAAGTCAAAGGTCTCTTTAGGAACGGTGGAAGATGCCTTATGTCGGGCAGATGCGCAGGTTTTGGAGGGGTTGGATTTAAACCAGTCGTGGAAGTATCAACCTCACTGCTGATCTTAACAGCCTCAGGAGGAATCTGTTGAACATCAGCCTCTGGCAGCGGAGACATGGGTGCGGGGTCCCGTTGATGTTTATCCGGATCTAGCTTGATGCTGGTTTGGGGTGACATACTTAGTCCTTGTTGCAAGGGGTTCGGTGGTGCTACCCTCCGTTGCTGCTGGAGGAAGTTTGCAACACTCGGCTGCCGATAGGGTCGGTGAGCGGGTGTGGATGAAGTAAGAAGACGATTAAGGCTCGAGCGATTAAGCTGTGCGGTTTAAGCTTTAGATTAGTTGATGGCTGATTCCTAATGGGTGGGATTTGAAAAAACATACTTTAAAAGGGGGTAAGCCCAATTTGGGAGTGGGCTGCACAAATATGTTGGCTGCAATTACTTAGAGGGGCCAACTTAGAGCAGTCAACCCAAATCAGGGACCCAAAACTATGTAAAGTCAAATATTTTATTTTCATTATTAAGTTCATAAATTCGTGGAAATGCGGGGGTCATCTAGTGTGGTTCTAATAACGACATCCTGATGTGGTTGAATATAAATATAATTAAAAATAATTATAGGCTTGTTTTTTTTATTACGCCTGATGAGTTGAATTATTAAGCCTTTCCGTAATAAAAATACAATGGGAATGGAAAATTTTATTTGTATTATATTTTTTAATGACACTTCAATCTATTCTAATTGGTATAGTGGAAAAAACCCTTTTTAAAATGAATGGAGTATTAGTGAGGCAATAATAGTGAATAATAATAGATGTCTTTCACATCCTACCGAAAAACTTATTATACTCATTTACGGGCACCCCACCAAAAAACGCACGTGTATTTAAAAAAAATTCGAAAAAATATTTGGAACAATCCAGGAAATTGGGCAGCATTAAAGGGTTATTCGTTAGCCAACTAAATTTCTAACAGGTTTTATGAGATGGTAAAAGAATATGCTACGATCAAAAAATTATTAGTTCAGTTTAATAACATCAACATCCTATGAAGGTAAGTAAAAAGAGAATAAGAATAATAACAACCACATCACGAGGATAATAACAAACACATTACTAGAATACTAAAATTATCTAGTTACAACCGTTACGTTTCAAACAAGTGTTTATTCACCAATTTAAGAGGTTTCCTAAAATAATATTGTTTTCAATTACCCCTTCAAGCTCGACGATTTACTAGAAAAAGGTTATTATTATTTTCAATAAGTCGGTATGGTGAAATCGGGAGCCACGATGCTCTTATGAAGTAGTGTTATAGCTGATCGGGCCTAAAATAGTTAGGCCTATAATGAATTCCCATATCAATTCCAAAAACGGGGTCCTATAATGATTTCCTTAAACTTTATATTGTATGTTAAGTAATATATCATTTTTGATCGTTTCAATTGTAATTACATTCAGTTGATAACGTCAGTTGTCGATGAGATCGGAGGACTCGAGGTTATCTGCAGCTGTATCCATACCAATATTATTGGCTACTCGTTGGATGTTAACGGGGTCCTATAATGATTTCCTTAAACCTTTATATTGTATGTTAAGTAATATATCATTTTCGATCGTTTCAATTGTAATTACAATTCAGTTGATAACGTCAGTTGTCGATGAGATCGGAGGACTCGAGGTTATCTGCAACTGTATCCATACCAATATATTGGCTACTCGTTGGATGTTAACGGGGTCCTATAATGATTTCCTTAAACTTTATATTGTATGTTAAGTAATATATCATTTTCGATCGTTTCAATTGTAATTACAATTCAGTTGATAACGTCAGTTGTCGATGAGATCGGAGGACTCGAGGTTATCTGCAGCTGTATCCATACCAATATTATTGGCTACTCGTTGGATGTTTTTGGGCATTTACCATTAAGCGCTTTTTATGAATCATTAACTTCGCTTTCTGGGAGTTTTCCTACCTTATTAGGATTCAGTTTTGTAAACAACAAAAACCCACTTTCGGGCAATAATTACGCCAAGTTGCTACTTTTTACACAATGTTTCATAATTCAGATACTTTAATTGGAATGCATCAATTTACAATATACGTCCCCGCGATCCTTTTTCGTTGGTTAATGATGCACCCAAGTATGATGGTTTGTATTGGAATTGGGGCTCCAAGGGGACTTGGGCATTTATAACTTAGAGACATTCTTTTTATTTTGCAGATTGTAGAACAAATAAAAAGTTGGAAAGTATCAATTCTTCAATTGTGACCTCATTTGGCTTTCTTATAAGTAGGCTATGCTAGTTTGGGGTTTATATTTTAGGAGTAGGGTTATGAAGAAAACATATTTACGTTAATGGAAAATGCTACACTACTTGCTCAATGATACAATTGAATCACGGGCCCTTGCATCACATATCAACACGTTGGGTTTGGAGATAGAGTTTTATATCTCACGAATGCCTTTCAAATATGGTTGTCTTAGTTTTGTTTGACTGCACTTCACCCGAAATCACTAAGAGCCAAGGGTTGCCGCATATTTGAACTGCACCCGTAAATAATTGCCACAACACCCCAGCATATCGAGGACAGATTGTTGACAAGAATTAATTATTATAAAGGGTGACTGCACCCGGTTGGTTTTAGAAAAGGGGGACTGCACCCGGACTATTCCTTCCCGCCCTCCCCATCCCCCCAAAAGCTCACGGGTGAGCTTTTTAACCATAGGACCAAACAACTGAAGAAGGGGCCACTGACAATGGGTCAGAATGTCTGCATAACCTGCAAATAATGGCAACTTCAAGGGCCCCTCAACGCCCCACATGGCGGGCACCCCCCCCCCCCCCCCCATAACAACGTCACAGGTAAGAACGCCTAGTATGAGCGTACTGCACCTTGCTATTTAAACGCCCCTATTTTAATAGGCGAGAGTCCAAAGCTACAATCATGACTGCACAACCAAACTGAATGTCAGCTGCATGGGCCACAAACAGGAAACACAATCTCACGGGGGTTCTATTCCCCACAACCCCACCACCACCCCAAACATTTCATTTAATTTATTCTGTTGTTGGAACCCCACTAACCCACAAGCTGCACACGAGCACACGTATAAGAGGTAAGAAAATTGGAAAGGGACCTCAAACAGCGTGCTGTACTCTTTCAAAAAATTTCTTTAAAATTGAAAGCCTTAGCTCACCGATACAATTTGGTCATAGTAGTATAAATGAGGTTACCGATTTCTTTGGCCCTTCTAATGAGATGAATGTAGCAACACCGTGGAGGTTATCGCCCGTTCCAAACTTCTAGGCGATTGGTCACTCCGGCATTGGGAATGGGTTGGACCCATTGCATAAAGCAAGGAATTTGTTAACAAAAGAGGAGATAGTTTGTGCAACATCTTCAACAACGTCTAGTTTGGATTGTCCACCCTATACTTACACCAACTGACATCTTTCAATTGACTTTGCCCCCCACCCCTCCTCACCATCCTGAAGCAACATGTAACTTTGTCATCCAACATGGGGGAGTTTTTGGCACATGATGAAGGAAGTATTATCTTTAATCCGCTTTATTCACAAAATCTCCATTAAATTATGTACCCCTGTGTGTCTTTTATAACTGGCCACCTAAATAAAACTATTTAATTACGCATAGATGGTTGTTTTGTTAACATTTCATTTGTTTAAGCTATGTTTAGCAACTTCTCCCCAAATTCCAAATGATTCCATAACACACTAGTTATTTGAAGCTGCCACAACCTTTTGACAATGAAAGATATACATGTTCATTTGGTGACTTAAGCTTAGTACAGGGTTTAAGTATTTCAAATGACTTACATATACGCAAAATATATCATTTTCCCTTCTAGAGGGTTGCAGCTTGTAGTTGGGTTGTAAGAGTCCCAACGATTTGTAGGAGCTCGTCTCGTTGCGTTTGAAGCTCTAAAATACGGTTTTTATCGCTTTGTAGATGTTCTTCCCCTACAGTAGAACTCGGTCCACTGCCCTCATTCCTTAAGGTAGGAGCAGGTGGCTGGCTAGTGGTGACCTACGCTTGGTATGCAATAATTTCCTCTTCCCGTGATTTATACGATTTGTGTTTCGTATGCGGAAATTAGTGACTTGTTTTTCAGCTTCGCTCCAACTATTATAAAATGCCAGGAAGCCTACCCCTATAAACCACCCAAACTTTACCCATGATTGAATATGCACGAAGGTTGATGAGAGGGAATGTTTTAGGGCCCACTTAAGGCTTATTCTTGCTTATCTCAATGTAGAATTTGAGCTACATAATGGGGAACACAAACTACCTTGGGCTTCAACCTGTGGGTTGCGTTGGGAGTGCTCCCTGAACCTATATATAGGATAGATGGCGACAATTAGTGTAATCCCTCACGTGGACTAATAATATGTTCAAGTACCACCTAAACGGGTGCTCCTATTCTTTCACATGACAATACATTTAGTGACTTATGCCGGTCTAGGAAAAACTAACACCAAACACTGTATTATAAACATTAATAATTTCGTTGATTATTTATTTAGTATAGTTAATTATGACTACTCGGGCCCTTACTACTCACCTCGCATGCCTCCCTCGTTTGTACCAATTAAATCGCCAATTACATCATTGGTTGCCCTTTAATTTGGATACCGCTAATTTTTAAATTCATACGCTGAAATTCCAGACCCAAACAGCCCCCCAAACAATCTACCGTCTACATCTGCAATACATGTTGCAATTCCGCCCAACACAAGCAACATACAACGAACCCATTATTAGTTCGCAGTCTCCACTTCGGCCGTACAACCCAAATGGTCGCATCGAGGCCCACCGGTGAGTACGGCAGGCGTCCTCTCCCTCCCAACCTCCGACCGCATATCCCCAATCGCCATTTTAAGCCAGAGCGATCTGTGAACCCCCGATCACCTCTGCAGCTGGGTACACTTATCCACCAGGTCTGAGCCATTTGTGCAAGATTATAGATTCAGAAGCTCAATGGCTGATGTAAATGATATACCCTACCCCATGTAGATACCCATCTGATTAATGAAGCGATAAATGTCAAGTTTGAGTATTCATGATTCTTGAAGTTTGAGATGTTTGAGTTGTCCCTGAGTAATGATGCTTGCAATTCCCGCCCCCCCCCCCCCCCCCCCCCCCCCCCCCCCCCCCCTCCCCCCTTTATGTTTGGTTCTTGCATTTCCCCTCTATGATTGGTTTTCAGGTTGGTTTCCCTCCATTATAATTTGCTTGTTCTTGTTTTCCCGCTCTTACTTTGCAAATTTATTTTTTCCCTCACTTCTTTTATAGTTTGATTTGTCCCCCAATTTTTTAACTTTGGCCGTTAGTTCGTAATGCATGTAATTGAAAATATAGATAAATGACCAATAGAACAAAAAATATATGGGGATAATATTTTTGGATTTTCACGGATACATAATGTTGGATCACCTTCACACAACTATGAGATGATTGTAATTTCATCTACAAAGTGTTTTTCACAATATTGTTGATTAGTGATGGTGGATGTCTTTTTTTGTTGGCATTCGTGACTAGGCAAATGAGAAGATCGAACATGATTCCAAAATGTTGGATGTTGGATGTCATTTGTTCGCCTTCTCTTTTCTTCGAGCGCCCGACCTGTTAGATCAATATGCCTATGTCATTAGATTCAACTGTAGCCCAACACTAACTGCGCTCTTGCATACATGCTAGTTTGGCTTAATTTTGTAAATTTAGTTTAGGAGTTTAACTGTAAGTTAACCCATCCTGCACTTTAAAATATTTCCAACCTCCCGTTATGGTCCTTGTCAATCTCCCGATGTTTAATGTTGTCATACATAAGTGGTGATTGTGAATTAAATAATTACAAGTATATGTGTGTTTGGTATCTGAGACAGTACCATGGTCGGTTGAATTTTTTTTGGCTTCAAGTAGTGTTTGGTATGTGCCAACTTCCCATGTCCGTATTAGCATGTATGAAGTCCACCTTTGCATGGTTTACAGGTTCCAGTGGGAGGCAACGGCCAAGCTTTGAACGAGGGGGCCAACGTGCGGACGTACTGTATGGCCAAATTTTTTAAAGACACTATGGCGGAATTGGTACGGGCAACGTCTGCCGTTGTTGATGAATTGGGTTTTCGAGGCATTCGACATATAACATGGACGGGAATGAACCCGGGCCATTTCACGACCATCCTACGTATGACAAACCCAGATGGTCCTTCGATGGAAATCGAGGGACGAAGATCCGTCCCCGCGATTTTTCGCGGATAATGGGCATCCCTCTTGTCAACCACCCAAGGCACCAGGGATGGTCCATTTCAGTAGACACAGTCAGGCTATTTTTATCAAAATACTGTCGCCAAAACGGGGCCCTATTTTTGGATAGCCTACGAAACCTTATAGTAACAAAGCGTTAGCCGGATACTGAATTTGAGATTGCATTCGTCTTGTTTTTAATGGGTACAGTTCTATTTTCGATGGATTATTTTGTAGTACGCCACCACTACTTGGTAGCATTTTTGTACGGCCAGGGGTATGGTGACATCGATTGGGCCTCGTTGTGTTTGGACGATCTGATGGCCAACATCACAGAATTATCATATTCAAACACGAGAATTCTTGGAGGCTACACCAGTTTTTTGGAGCTATTTTATCTTGACAAAATTGGAGATAGGTATTTGGTGGTGGACAGAGCATTACCACCAATTATATCGTGGGACAAGAGGAAGTGGAAAACAATTTGCAACCTTTTAACAGACCAGCGAATGATTGGAGGGGTTGGGGGCGAGAATGACACCCACCATATGACCAACATGACACAGACGTTCAACTCAATGCGGGTGGAGGACACTGGCAGCTCCAATCAACCAACCAATGCACCCATCGATTCATGAACGGTAAACCTGTCCCCCAATGTTTGTTTCCTCAATTACTTATAACATATTTGAAGTAGTTAAGGCATGTGTTTGGTAACAGTGAGCTGATCCTAGTGGTGTTAGTTATTCTATTCACTGTTACCAGCATACGAATGTGTGTGTGCTTCCACCACACAAGGATATGGCCAAGCAGTGGAACCCACTGTTAGCAGGCGGAAAAGAAAACCAGGGCGCGCAACTCAGGTTCCGTTGGAGGATCAACTTATGAAGGATAAGCAGTCTGTGCGAACACCTCACACATAAAGGGGAACCAAAAAACTCCAAGGGCTAGATTTGGGAGGATGTAGGTGAAAATGAGTTTGATGAGGTTGACCAGCCCCTCCTGGACACTATATTTGATGCACGAAAAGATCCAAGGTAAATACATATGTGCACATTGATATTTGGAAGTATACACTGTATATTTGTGTAGCACACATACTAACCGTTTTGAATTAATATCATTCTATTCACTGCAGCCAAGTCATTATCCAAACTGAAGGAGATCACTTAACAAGGATGGATATCAGATGTATACTGCCAGAAAACTTCATCTTCAACCGGGTAAGTGATAAGTATTTGCTGGGGTGTACCTATTTCCGTTTCCAATGTGAATTTTTTTGGTTGAACGGTGTTATGTTCTTGTGGACCCAACCATAGATAATGGACATCTCAATGCATTTGATGGGCGGGACAGTTATTGGCCATTGGTATATTCCCCCAAATTTCATGGTACGTTTGGAAATTTCATATTGCATTGTAATGTTTGACAATTGTGATCAAAGTATCCTGACTTCGTCTTCTCCTATAGACAAAAGGCGCCTCTTGTCTTGAGGAAGGCTTCAATCCCACCAGACAGGTTCGGTCCCTAAGGAGGTACCAATGTATGGGGAAATTAGGGCAGGTTTTACACAACCTTGAAAAGGTAAAAGATATTGTCTTGAAAACAAATGTTCAGTGTTTTGGGTATAACAAAACCTCACCATGCATTCCCACGTATGCGCAGATATTTTTCCCCGTTCTGGATGTTGAGGCGGGACATTGGTTCCTCATCATAGTGCATGTGAACGAAAAAAGCGCAGAGATATGGGATCCCCTCAGTCAGGAGAGGGCATGAAGCCGAAGAGTCCATCTATGCCGGAAAGTTGTGAGTTGTTAAGACTACCATAATTCAAACATAATATTGTTGAATTAGTTAAGTTAACTACCATTTCGAGAGGAAACCTTATAAGTGGGCATCTAAAATAGTTGCAGGCTATGGAGACCGTTTTACTTACGAATCCAGAAGTAGATGTTGCGGGAATGGAGAGATTGAAAGGGGTGGGATCATTTCGAGTCTATTCTGAGGTTAATGCGCCTACGCAACCAAATGGATTTGATTGTGGGATCTTTGTCTTGCGTTTCATGGTCGATTACCCAAGCATCGACGCTTTGTAGGATGTCGAGGCATTGCTGCTTTCAATATTTCCCTTGGTTGATATAGACTTTAAGATGTTTATCCAATGACTTTTTTTAATCATTATGCACTGGTAGCACAATGACTCCAAGTATGAACGTGAACGATTGGCACTATATTTGGTGAAGCATAAGAACAATCAGTGGCAATCAATGGGAGGCAATATGTAAGCCGAGCGTGGGTTTTTTGTTTCATGGTTCACAGGAAATGTTCATCTGTTACTTAATATTCGATATCCGGGCTCCACTACCTATGCAGTTAATGATGCAATCCAAAGTCTGTTATTTAAACAACATTATGTAGTCCACTGTAGGTTTCCATCGGTTATTATTACTTACTTACCCTAAAGTTCGGATAGCATGTTCGAGGTTATGTGCAATATGCATCTATGCTTTGCAATTATGTTGTTTCACTAAGCTCTCGTTACATTTCTGGTTTTTTTTAACACCATAATGTCAATTTGTGATGTTAAACATGTGGCCTAGAACATGTTGGCAACATTAAGTGTATTTACATGCAAGGTGTGATAGGAGATGCATTTTAGTACCTGCCATTTGCGCAGTAAGATTAGGCTTCATTGTTCAGATTGGTGTGCCGCCACCAACCACCTGATCCAACTGGTTCTATGCACCGTATATACTTTGTAGATCAATTACACTATAGCTTGTTTGATTGCCAGGAACCCAGCTCTAAATTAACGGTCCGAAATCATTCGATGCCTACATATTTAGTTTTAGGAAGCAAACTGTTTTAACTCAGCTTACTAGCGATTTGTTACTTGTCGCATCGACATCAACTGCAACATGTGGGTGCCAGGCTCAATTACTTAATTTCGACTTGGTGAGGGTTGCACCGTGTACTTGGGTGGTCAATTTACCAACATTAGAATCAGCTCGGCACATTTTTTCAAATGGTCAATCATGGTCGGTTCAGTTTAACTCAAACAAACCTTACCTATTCATATTAGAAACACAACGCAAATTTTCCCTATTTGTTCCATTTTATTTCATAGTAGCATTTTAAATCTTAGTTAGTATATATAGGGTAAGCGATTGGAATAATGGAGCGTCCAAAAATGATTTTTCCATTATCTGCAGGGTCAAAAAATTGCACCAGACACCACCTACATTCAGCTCAAAAATCAAAACAACCAAATTACCAAAATCGTCAAAACCCGACCTACATCATTTCCAAGTTTAGCCTTGAATTTTATATCCCTCAAGTTGGAATATGAACGCGGGTTCAATTAAAGCTCCATAAACATATAATATGCACGCAGGTCCTCACCTGGGTTGTGCGAACCCTACGAAACCAGGACGGCGTCAAGCTGGAGACTCTAGCATTCGGTAGGTCGCGCCACCATAGCCCTGGGCGTTGCCCGCGTAGATCTGTTGGCCCATTAGCGAACTAGTCGTTAGCAACCTGGTTGGTTGTAAGCAAGTTCATCTTTTTTCCTTTTTTGTCCTTCAGACGTTCCCATGAGCCCCCTAACTCAAATTCTCTGGTACGGTTGTGAACATTGTGCTTTCAACCGCGTATCATAGCGGTAATTAAACTATTCGGGTTTGTCACTTGCCCTTAATTTGCCTTATTGAATACACATTTACAGGAATTTCTTACTTGTGGAAATATTAGTATGCTATGAGTAGGGAAGTTTTGGTTAAAAAATCATCTTATTTACCAGGTCGTAAATGGTTGTTCCTTCTGATTGAAGTTCATAAACAAGTCTATTTACATTTTTTTGTTTGTACACATCTACAGAAAGTGGCATAAAAACTGGTCACGCTAATCAATTATATAAGCTAATTGGAGAATAGGAATGGATATGGAAGGAGGGCAAGCAACAAGGCCCCAGTTTTTGAAGGCATCCTATGCAAATGTTGCATTAGATGAAGATGATCAGGTTCAAACGTACGAGCGGACTGATTCATTTAGAACAACTGATGATGACAGTGAGACTATAGTGGACACTGCTGGTTCTGGGGGTTCGGTGTTTCGAGGCAAGAGATATGATGAGCTGACTTACGAAGACATGGTCGGAACAGAGTTTCACACTGTAGAAGACGTAGACCTATTTTATACTCGTTATGCTAAGGCTGTTGGGTTTTCCGTGAGGAAGGGTTACATGGATAAGAGCAAGCACAATGTAGTTACTAGAAGGAAATGGACGTATTCAAAAGAGGGGCAGAGACGCAATAAGTGGATTGAGCTAGATGGACAGGTTAATACCCCTCGGCCTGAAACTATGGAGAATTGTGGCGCATGTTTGCGGATTAACTTGTCAACTAAAACCTGGTTGTACACCGTGTGTGAATTCCACAGAGAGCATAGCCATGAGTTGGCAACCCCACGACATTCACCCTATCTGGTTTCGCACAGGCGGGTATTAGAGCCTAAAATAGCCCAAGCCAATTCTATGCGACATGCTTGTATACGAACAAGCAAATGTTATGAATATATGGTGGATCAAGATGGGGGCTACGTTCATGTTGGTTTTAGTATCAAAGATCTTCACAACAAATTGTATAGAAACCGACGTGCTCTTGTACTTGAAGGTGACTCAGAGGCTGCCCTTTCATATATGAATGCGAAATTATCGATAGATTCGGGGTTCTACTGCAGATTCGTGGTGGACGAAGAAGAAAGGTTAGCAAATTTGTTTTGGCGAGACTCTGAATCATTATATGATTATACTTGTTTTGGAGACATGATTATGTTTGATAGCACTTACAAGACAAACTTGTATGGCAAGCCCTTGGTACTTTTTGTGGGTATGAATAATCATCGTATGGATGTGGTTTTTGCATCAACCTTTATATGTAATGAGACAGCAGACACCTATTGTTGGCTATTGAATACTTTTTTGGATTCAATGGGAGGGAGACTGCCAATTTCTGTCTTCACTGTTGGTTATGAAGCAATGCGAAGTGCAATACAAACAATGTTTCCCGGAGTGCGCCATCGATTATGTTCTTGGCATCTTTTGAGGAATGTATCGAAAATCACTAATAATCCTCCTCTCCTACTGCTTTTCAAGGAATGTTTGTATCAACACATTACCGGAGCAGAATTTGAAGTTAAGTGGAGGTTAATGCTTGACCGATTTAAACTCCATAAAAATAAAACAATGAAGGGCCTTTACAAAAGAAAAGGGAGATGGGCTCAAGCGGCATTCAGAGGCCATTTTTTGGGAGGAATTTCTAGCACTCAACGATGTGAGAGCATGAACTTTTGCATGAAAGATTTTCTAAAGTGATCATCAATGACGATTCAAGAATGCGTAAGCCAACTGGATCGGGGGGTCTTACGAGTAAGGAATAAGTGTGCAATGGAGGATTTCTGAAATTTTAACTCAACCCCTGTTTTGACCACCCCCTAGGAATGATTGAGAAACATGCCGCAACGGTTTATACTGAAAAGGTGTTCTATATTGTTCAGGCCGAGATAAATGCGGTGGCTCAATTAAATGTCATGGCGCCAGCTACTTTCCCTGACTACTCGAGCTACGTAGTCTCTACGTATGGGAAGCCCGAACATAAGTGGACTGTAAACTACTTTAAGGAGCAAAACGAACGTATAGAGTGCAGTTGTGACAGTTTAGAGTCTAAAGGCACTCCATATAGTCATATTTTGGTAATGATGAAGTGGGAGGGGATGATGGCGATTCCCACAAGTGCCATTTTGAAAAGGTTTACGAAAGAGGGGAGGCAATGAGTCCCATTTTAGAGAAACGAGGATACCTACTTTGATGATGCTGTTAAAGCCGCTAGATACGGGGCGATTGGCGCAATGTGCAAGAAGTTGTGTCATGTTGCTTCCAAGAGTAATGAATCCATCAATGAGATAAAACTTGAAGTTGCTTCATTGACCACAAAATTCCAATCATTAACACAGAACGAAGAAGGCTTTTCTGACAAAGTTGGAAGCATTGGCCTAAAAGATAAGATCATAAGAGATGGTAACATTGCAACTGCAAAAGGAAAGGACAAACCCCCACACACCTATGGTAAGTATAAGTCAAAGACAAAAAGACAAACTTGTAGTATATGTAGAGTATGCGGTCACACGAGGAAAACATATCCACTGCGTCCAGGAGGGAACAATAACATGGGTGCTCAATTTACAGCTGAGGGTGAGTGGCCGCATTTATCTTCAAGGGAGGATTCTGATTCATTTTGGCTTGGATCCACAGTTTCCCAATTTGACGGATTAGCAGATAATATCCAACTAGCAACAAATGAATACTCTTCCCTCAACCATGAAGGAACAAGTTGGTATGCATCCTAAGACTAGCATCCATTCTTTAGTTTGTAGTCTTTCTTTAGTATGAATTGCATGATCAGCCAAATTAAGTCTAGGAGGTGCAATTAACCTAATAAAAGTCGTACCAACCTATCATTGAGGTTGGTATAAACGCGCTTCGTCTTAATAGTGTAGCATTTGTGATGCCAAATATGGTGTTTCTTGTTGTGTTGGGTTGTGTTGTATTCCCTTGTTTAGTAGGATTACATAATTCTTGTATTTGTTACTACCTTTCTGCCGTTGGAACCTTCTCACTTCAAGGATTTCAATATATGCCAACAACGGTGTGCCTTCCAAATATTGCATGTGAACTATTGAGTGTTGTTTTTCCAATTGACACTGATTGCTTATATTTCGTGTGGAAATGTAATAGGCATCCAGAATGGGAATCCAGGTACCTTCCAATTGACACTGACATTGAGTATTTCGCATTTGTAATTGTTTTATTGTCACTAATGCGAGACTTGATTAACCCTAAATATTTCGTGTTCAAGGGAACCTTGCCGTATAATGTGGGTGAGTAAAGATTAGGTACATTTGTCATTTCTGATCAGGATTTCTTGAACACTTGTTACTGTCATGAAGATTGAAGTATTTGTCTATGACGTTAAACATTTGAATATAGTGTTCATCTGGATTCGATGCATCATTATTTTTAGTGAATTCAGACCACATTTAGGAGCTTAGGACTTCCATCCAAACCATTTTGTAGTTGAGTTTTCAACCGAACCCTAGGTGGGACGGTGGTCTTTCAGATTATCATTTGTAAATGATAATGTATATATACTCTTGATTCTTATGTTCGTTCCGATGCTAGTGATTTCATAATGCCCTGAAATGATTGCTTCCTATTAATATACCATACTACATGTTGCATATTTTATTTAACTCCTTTCATGTTGTAATTGTCAAATAGGAATTGTTATTCATTTGAGTGTGAATCATGCATGGATGTCCACAAAAAATTATAATTTAATGTGTTAAAACTTGTGCAATGGTGAGATACTGCATAAATGCTTCATCAACCGTATGAAAGTAACGATGGACGTCCTTTATCAAAGTAACAAAATTTATAAGCCAACTGCAAATTATGGGTTTGACATGGGATCAGGTTTGCATAATGAAAGTTACATAGTAACCAAAGTTACACATTTGTAGCTATCCTTCTAAAATCCCGTCCTCCACTCCTTATCTTCATTCGCCCACTATTATTGATGACCAAAGATTCGTATCTTCCCTCTTAGGCGACGTAATTGATCCATTTCAAAATAACACATGACATCTGCAACTGTTATAGATTGTCAATGGATCTTAAATCCAAATTCAAGAACATCATACACCAAGTAAAAATCATACTTGAGGATTTATATAACCAAAAGCAATGAAGTAATCTTGAAAGTCCAATCAATGGTAACCTAAAATCAATCCCTGACCATCTTTCTGATACTTCAGCATAATTCACTTATTTATTTTTTTTTTACTTTATTAAACACTTCTTAGGTATCAATACTATTTCATCAACTACATTTTTCCTGAACAATAGATTTAAATTTCTGAAGCAACTCACATTGAACCTCCAACAATTAGTTGAACCAATTAGTTCAATAACCCAGTGAGACTCCAACAATCAGTAGAACCCATTAATCAAATAATGCCAATTGGTTTCACTATCAAGGAAACAACACAAATATCCAACGACATTATGAGACTTCAACAATTAGTTGAACCAATCTATCAAGAAAATTGAAAGGAGCATCGATCCAGATGATGCTCATTAGTTTCATTATAAAGGAAACAACACAATTAGCCACAAAAGACTTTAAGACTTAACTGAACCAAACAATCAACTATGTCATTTGAATGTTGATTGCTTTTGCCTGACTATACTATATACCAGTTCTAACTCATAATTGTTCCTAATCTCATACAACCAATCATAGTTCATGGCAGCTAGAGGAATATGATCATGTGTATAGGAGATGAACCCAAATTTATGATATGCGTCTTTTTGATAACTCGCTCAGCAACAAAAGGATTTGTATAGGAGATGAACCCAAATCCCCTATGTTGACCACTTTGCCAATCTTTGATAATCACAGAGTCTATTATCTCCATATTCTCCCCAAAGTTCTTACTGAAGGTATCTGACAGGATAATACAACAAACACATTGGCTGATGATATGAGAAAATTAAAGCACACACATCAAATTTACTACCAAATCAAAGTTAGACGAGGTTGATTGTTAACAAACTCCATAAATCATCTTTATACATGCCTTCAAAACATAGCAAACAATTGTTGGAAAACCAAAAAACCAAAAAACATACCTTTTCTTTCCCTTTCTACCTCACCATCCTCGGAAACCAGCTCAATTAAGCCTGCTCGACCCTCAAACTCGAACCCTTTAATTCCCCATCGCGCATATTAGCAAGAACCTTATCTCTTACCTTAACCTCCACAATGTCACCTGGGCCGAGCTCCTTGGCCGCCAAAATTGGGAATATTACTCCCATTTGTAGTGACCGTAGCCTGCTCTGCCAATTACACCTTCTCGAAATTGCTCTCCTGCCATTCCACTATCGCGTTCACAAGAAGATTACCATATACACCACATACATAGTCATCTCCGACTCGCCGCCTTCTTCATCATCCAGCCAAGCGTCAACGTATTCTTGTTGAACTCCTTCACAACAAGACTCTAATTTGACTAACCCTCGCCCAACTCGTTGCATCCGTACTTCTCACGCCGTTTCTCGACATCCTTGGACTTTAACCTTATCAGTGCACCAACTAGGAGCTGAGCGATGGGCGATGCTTCCCAGAGTTTTGTTTTTCGTTCGAGCCCTATAGGTCAGACGACCGCCATATCGTGATCAACAAGACGAAGATGCCGCCTCTAGGATTTTACTCCTCTACCCTCGCTTTCATACGTAAAAATGGGTAATCTACAAAGCACTCAGTTACAACTATTTTGGTTTTTGGTGGGCCATCCTCCATTTTAGCACCCTATTTATCACAACCCTTGGATTTTTTGGGCCATTCACAGCCCTTAGATGTCTAGAGGACCGAAGCCTGACCCAAGGGTGTTGGATTAAAAAAAAGAGAAGTGTTGGATAGTTTATGTCACCTAACCATTGAGTCTGATTTTTGTACACCATAAATGGATGCTAAAATGATTACAATAATGGATTTTTAATTGATTTCGTTGATAAAAAAATAATTGGATCAAGTTAGATTTAACTTATTGTACTTTTACGGATGCTCTTCTAGTGATAATGGGACCAACATAGAAAAAGATAAAAGTAAATAAGCACTGATGTAGTGTCGATCTAACAGTCTCCATGCTTAATTCAGATTAAAAATGGAGGATACTGTAATAATTTAAACAGCTTGAGGATCAGACTGTCATTACCGTTTGGAGGAGATGTGTCATTCTATTTTATAGTAACATTGAATGTTGCTGTTAGAATTATTCGATGTGGTATTAATATCGTTGTCTCAGGAGCTGGCACGTGTCTTTGTATGGGCTTGAGAAATATTTCGGACTTGATTGGCCGATCAGTTGGGCGTGTGGTCAGCCTGTGCTGCTTTGATCCTTTGCTAAGTGGCACGCCTGATCGATGTGTTGCTCGGATACTGATAGAACCCATATAATTTCCCTTTGTTTTTTGTATTTAACTATTTTCCAGGGTATGCCACATGTAGCATGTAAGACTTGAATATTTATGAAACGAATTATCTTTTGTTCCCTTTCTTCTTTTTGATCTGAGTGCCAATTTAGGCCCTGATATGAATGAAACTAGCATATTGCCGATTGAGGCATACTTGAATGTTTTTCCTTGAATGCTTTGACTATGTGCTAGGATAATTAGCTAATTGTATGTTGCAACGAATCGGTATTTAATGTAGGTTTAATTGAGCCTACTGAGTGACCGTCGAGTGTTGAGTGACCATCTAGTGCCGAGTGATTATGAGGCATGTGTAATAGAATGATAGGTGCTGACTGGCGTTACCTTCGGTTAAAGATGGTCCAGACGGACGTAAGCCCTTAGCAAGTCGTATTGATGCTGGTTGGTCGAGTCGTGCTCGAGTTCCGACCAGGCGTGCCTTGTCGAACATGTAGGCCCTTGTTAGCAGAGGAGTCCATATAGGTTTGTGATAAATCAGTCGATGGGTGACTGGGCGTCGATTGGCTACGACGTGTTGTCATTGCGATGCCTGGTCGGAAGTGTGTCTCACGTGTACCGGTTAAAAGTGCGGTAAGTCAGGTGCCGACGGAAGTAGGCCATGGCCAGAATTTATTTCCCAAATGTTCTTTCGTTTGAAAGTGGTCAAGGGTTGCTGCTGAATGAAGGTGCCGAAAGACTTACACTTCAATTTTTTAAAGAAAATTAAAATTTACACCAGGAAATTATAAATGTTCATCATTCACCCAATAGTAATAAGCTCGATTGGAGATGGCCAAATCGATTAAAAAAGGTGTAATCTAAAGCTTAGTCTAACCAGGGTGTCATTTGTAGAAGAGCTTGAGATGATCAACATGGCATTGATGTGTTAGTAGGCGGCCGTTCGTAATTTGTAGTTCAAAGGTCCCTGGTTGGCAGACTTTTGTTACCATGTAGGGGCCTTCCCATTTGGGCCCAAGCGTGCCGTCTGCTCAGTCCTTGGTTGTCGGGCTGATCTTTCTGAGGACCTAGTCCCCAGTCTTGAAGCTTCTGGCCTTGACCCGAGAGTTGCAGTAGAAGGCGATGCGTTGTTTGTGAGCCATGTTGCAAAGGTTGGTCTGCTCATAATTTTCTTCGAGGAAGTTGAGGCTCAGGTTGAGTAGTTCATTGTTCTCTTTGGGATCATAAGAGAGTACCCAGTAAGAAGTTTCCCTGATTTCCACTAGTACAATGGCCTTCGTATCGAACACCAAGGAGAATGGTGTTTCCTTCATGGAAGTCCGGTAGGATGTTCGATAGGACCACAAGACGTCTGAGAGGTTATCAAACCACTAGCCCTTAGAGGTGTCATCAAGGCGGGTTTTCAAGTTGTACTTGATGAGTTTGTTGGCTGCTTCCACCTAACCATTGGCTCGTGGATACGCAACAAAGGTGAAGCAAAGCTTGGTGTCGTAGCCGTTGCAAAAGTTACATAAGCAAATGCAGACAAATTTCTTCCCGTTGTCTATCACAATCGTGTGAGGTATACCAAAGAGGCAGATGATAATTTGGTATAGAAAACTCTCAATCTGTGCTACCGTGATGGTTTTGAGTGACTTGGCCTCTGTCCATTTGGTGAAATAGTCGATGACAATGACTGTGCATTCCATTCCTCATTTATCGAGTGGAATGAGCCAATGAGGTCAAGTCCCCACTCCGAGAATGGTTATGTACTAAGCATATGAGTGAGTCGCTCTGCAAGTAGATGTGGGATTGGTGAGTACTTCTGCCATTGGTCACATTTATTCGTTAGTGCGATCGAATCTGTACGCATGGTAAGCTAGTAGTAGCCTTGTCAAAAAGTCTTGTGGGCAAGGGACTTGAGTCCGGAGTGGCTGCCGCAGATGCCCTAATGGATCTCCTTGAGGGCAACTATCCTATGCTCCGTTAGAAGACATTTCAGGAGTGGTTTATCAAATCCTTGTTTGTAAAAACTATCGTGGACGATTGTGTATCGTGCAAACCGGCGTTGAATGCGGTTTGCCACGTTACGATCTTCCGGCAGTTCTGCAAATTTCAGGTACCAAATGATTGGATCCATCCAAGAATGTGTACTGGTGACGGCCATGATGTAGCGTTTCTTTGTGCTTGGAGTCTCCAGGAGCTCGACTAGGACTTGGCAGCCAACCTTTTCGTCAATAGAGGAGGAGAGCCGGATTAGAGAGTTAGCGTGGCTATTCTCTTAGCATGAAATTTGGCTTATCCTGTAGGTTTAGAAGCTGCGCAGGAGCGTCCATGCCTCAGCTAAGTAGCGCCATATAGAGGTTTCTTTGGCATCGTAGAGGTTTCTCACTTGGCGGAAAATGAGCTGGGAGTCATTGATAATATGGATTTGTCGTGCCTGGAGTTCCTTTGCGAGGCGAAGACCAGCAAGGAGTGCCTCATATTCTGCCTCGTTGTTGGAGGCTTTGAAGCTGAAATGGAGGGAGTATTTTAGCATGGCCCGGTCGAGCGTACTGAGCACGGGCCCCTCACCATAGCCACTATGGGCTTAGATTTGTCCGAAGGAGATGAAGTTCTATCCGCTCAGAGAGGTGTGGGGGTTTGTACAGCTCTAGGTGCCTGATCGCTTGGAGAGAAGGTCTGCGACGGCCTGGCCTTTCTCGGCAGAGCGTGATGCAAATGTGATGTCGAACTTGTTGAACTCGATTACCCATTTGATTAATCTTTCGGATGTGTCCAACTTCTAGAGGACTTGCCTGAGAGGCTTATTGGTAAGGATCAAGATAAGGTGGGCCTGGAAATATGGTCAGAGTCGTCTAGTGGTGATGACCAAGGCGAGGGCCAGTTTTTCCAAGGCATAGTATCTTTTTTCTACATCCTGAAATGATTTGCTTATGAAATATACTGGGAATTCTGCGCCCTCCTTATTCTTAATGAGGATAGAGCTAACTGTAGAGGTGGAGATTGAGATGTGGTTGTGAGTTGTTCTCTAGTATCTGGACGATCGAGAAGGGTACTGTCATCATGTATGCTTTCAGTCAGTGATGAAAATATCGACAAAATCGATGATATATTTGAATTTCCGGCTAGCGACACATAAGGATGGGGTGAAGGAAATTTTCCGAAATATCAAACAATTTTCTTGTTTTGAGCCCACAGATACTTTTCTGCGATAAAAAAGATGAAGATGGACTATTAATTCGTGAAAATTAGGCGTAAAACAAAGGAGATTGAGTCGGGTCATATTGTAGGGTCGAAAAACCCGAGTTACAGACCCGGCTGGAGGTAGGAGATGATTGTTAGTTTTTATACTTATATATTAGACATTACTTAAACTTATAATAAAGCTGGCTAGCAGAGTTGACTTTGTGTTTTATTTCTCATTTGGAGGGTCTTAGGTTTAACCCCCCTTGTTTACAACTGCTGTTTCAATTTTTTCCCTTTTTTTATCCATTTTTTCCAAATTTTCAACAAAGTTTGGCCTTTTTTTTTTTTTTCATTTTTTGTCGAATTTTAAATATATCCATTCTTTCCAATTTTTTAACAAAATTTAGCCCTATTTTTTCATCTTTTTTTTTCTGGGTAGGCTACGAGCATGACTGTCTGCCACGTGGCACCACCTACCACGTGGCACCACTTGACACTTGTCATGGGTCACCTACTGACGTTATCATGACGTTACTTCCTGACGTCACCCTACCATGTGGATCTCTGATATCCTCTCACCAACCAGTCACGGCCACTTGGCCTAGAATGATAATGTAGCAGTCTACGTCATCGTCGTCAACCTCTCATGGAACACTCGACCTAAATCGTGACCTGACTCCCCAACAACCATTTGACACCCTTTTTCGATCCAAGACCACCATTCGACTCCTAGCCAACTCAGAAATAGATCTATGGCCTTAAAACACAAGAAGCATTTCTGGAAAACCTCCAGCTAAGCTCAACACCCATAGCCAACCATTGAACCAGTCCTAGCACTACTTCCACATCTAATTCCTTCCCATTTTTATCCCTGTAGACTCGTATCATCTCAAAGAAAATGACTATGGCCTCAGTTCAAGGTTCCAAATGTCTAAAATGGGAAACCAAAATCCAAGCTTATGGGTTCACGGGTTTTTACCGGGGTTTCCACGACCTTCCTTCCTCCTCGTTTTTCCTCAGTCATTCTCTCACTCTCTACTCACTCTCTCCCACACACAAAAGCCATAGATGAGGAAGAGATGTAAGAAATGGGGTGGGCGTGGGTTAAGGGTGTGTGTGAACCAAGAGAGAGAGGTATGAATGTAGGGATAAGGACCAAAAGGGTGGGTGACACTTGTCACTCATCCTATGGTCCCATGCCTAGATATTTTAGGCCCCACTAACCAGCAAAAGTAAAATTGTCTTGAAATACGTGTAATTATAAAACTATCCAATACTTTTACTGACTCGTAAAATAACCGTACGATGTCCAAATCTGACGTGCCGCATGTCCACATAATCACAATCCCACAATCTATGCAACAATTTTAGATAAACGTGCAAAGAAACTTCTGGGTCAAAAGTCAATATGTTCCCTGTTGAAGGGCAAAATCATCATTTCACTTTGAATGATCTCAAAAATCCCCGATTAATTCTCGATAATCTCGTAATTACGGGCCGGGTCGTTACACGTGTATTCTAAATTGGTAGATATTTTAATAACTTGGTTAAGTAGATGACCTTATAAATTGCGATAATTACGATAATAAGATAATTAAGACAATTAGTTGGACTAAGTAACCTCCACTACTTGTCAGTATCAGTGGGTTGGACGTGGGCGTTACCCCACAAGGGAAAGGATTAATTTGGTTAAAATTGGTAGCATCCTTTGTCTGATTAGAATTTTCAAACGGAAGCTGGACCGATACGATTTTCAATAGAAAATGTGAAACGGGTCCAGTCAACTTGGTATCAGAGCTAGGTTATGAGATATTTTGTTCTTGAAGTATGAGCCTCGTGTTTTAGTTATTTTCTGACACGATTTAGATGATAATAAATGGATTATGTTTTAACGAATTTTGATGATTTCATGGTATAACTACATGCGTTTTGTGGTTGGACTAAACTTTGATTTGGAATTTGATTTGGTGGGAAATGTGAGATAAGATTGTTGAATGATTTATGTTACACTAATCTAAGAATGTAATATGAATTTTGAGTATATGGTTACAAGTTTTGTTTGGAAATTATGTTGAGTTTAACTTCCAATTTTGAAAGATAATTTGACTTTTAAGGGATGAAAAAAAATGGTGAAATAATTTAAATAAGATTTTTAAGCTTAAGTTTAGAGTTTAAAATAAGGATAAAAATGAATATGATTTTCTCTGATTTTATAGAAATTTTTTAATGCACGACTTACGAGGTTGTAAATTGGTCTTAAGAATAGATATATGTAACGACCCGTCCCGAATTCCAGGATTAGTTTAGTGACTAATCTTGATTAGTGAAGTTGAACGGTGGTTAGTAGGGCGGAATCGGACAAAATGTGCAAAATGACCATTTTGCCCCTGGTCGTGGGCAAAATGTTGACTTTTTGATCGGGCGGTCAAACGGACTTTGACCGATGACCGTGACGTAGTTCGAGACGTCACGAGTTCATAGACAGGTGGCACGTTCGATTCCGACATTCGTAGAGGAAGTATTGAGGTTCGGAAGTTGAGGGGTATTTTGGTAATTTAGCATGTTTGGGGGCCAAATGTTGACTTTTTGATCGGGAGGTCCGATGGGCGAGGGCCAAGGACCGTTACGTAGGTATCGTCGATACGAATCCAACGACAGGCGGCATGCCGAAATCGGAGATTCGACGACAACGTTATGGTCAAGGACACGAACTAACGAACCGAGGCTCGGATTAAAATAATAATATAATAGTGAATAGTGACCGTTGACTGTGCACATCCGGATGAGTGACAAGTGTCACCCATCCCTTGTTTCCAGCTCCTTGTTTCCCTCCAAACATCATCATTACTACATCATCATCATCTAATCCACCATTTCCCCTAATTTTCTCCTCTTTGTTCCTAAACCGTGCACAAAATGTGGGATTCGGATTAGGGAGAATTGGCTCCCTTCTTCTGCTGTTCTTGAGAGAAAATGGGAGACTAAGATGAGGGAATTAACGGGGAAACACGAGGGGTTGTGAGAGTGTTGAATTTTGGATTTTTGATTTCGGGAAAATGAGAGGGAAAATTCGAATTGAAGGAATTGAGCCGTGAGGATCAAATTGGAGATTACCTTCAGCTTCCTGGGAGTGCCACGATCAGTTTTGTCGAAGGAACGAAGGGATTTGGCCACCAATTGGCTCTGATCACACTTGGTGACAGAGGAGGAACTTCGAGCTTGAGTCGTGGATTTGGAGGCTTCGATGGACGGAATTGAGGTGGGTAAACTGCTTCTCATGATCCCACGATGCTTCTGGGTTCGTCAATTGAAAGAAAACGGCTGTGGTTGACAGAACTCCATTGTTGAACAGTGACGGTGCTCGAGCTTGAGTCGTGAAGTTTGAGCGATGGATTGATGCAATTGATGTGGGGGAATTGTTCCTCATGGTCCATTGATGCTTCTGGATGCATCAATTGGATGAAACCTGCAGCAATTGAGGGAATTCCATGAACGCACAGTAACCTGGGTGTTCTTCGTGTTCATCGTGGAATCGATGGAATTTGGGTAAGTTATCGTGTAATTGATGTTACAGACCTGTAATTGAACTAAGACCGAAACTAACTGAATGATTAATTGAAGGAATTAAGGCTGAATTGATGGACCTTGAACCGGGTTGTGTCGCGGGTGAACTGGACCCGTTTACCAGACATACGGGTTAGGACGGTGCACTGTAGCAGGCGCGTGGATTTCACGCGCAGCCACTCACGGTGGCGCGTCACGGTGCGTGGACACGAATCTCGAGGTGAGGTCAACATGACTTTTGTCCTATTTAATGTAACGAACATTTTGGATTTAGTTTCGTGTCGATCGGACACCGTCTCGATATTGTTCGGGATGTCCGAAGGTTTTAAATTAAGTTTAAAAATAAGTAAAAATTCGGGAAAATTACGGGACTTTGATAGGATGTTAATGATGAGGTTAGTGACCCTCTAATGTGTTTTGGACAGGATTGGGAGTCCCGGTGATAGTGGTGTGGCCCGGGAGGGCCGGTGGCACGCGTATCGAGGCACACGGTTAAAACGATCTGTGAGTGGACTTTGGTTTTATAAATTCTATGCATGCTTAAATGTTTTACATGGATTATGATTGTGATTGTATGATGTTGGTTTGGTTGTTGGTAAATTGTACGGTTTCACGTATTTCGAGATGATTTACGTGCTTGCACGTAAATCGAGGTTTTCCGGTTTTACATGGATTTTCCATATTTATGACTTGGATATAATATGATGAAATGGTTTTGAAATTGGAAATATAAACTCGGGCTTGAGGCCCAATTTTGTTGGAAATTTCGGACTTGGAGCCCATTTGAGAATCGGGCCGGGGGCCCAGTTGGTTAATGAAATCGGGCCAGGGGCCCAGTTGGTATGAAATCGGGCTGAGACCCATTTGAGTTATGTTCTCGGGCCAGGGGCCCAGTTGATTTGTGAATTCGGGCCGTAGGCCCAATGGGTTTATAAAGTTGGGCTGCGGGCCCAGTTGGTTTACAAATCGGGCCATGGGCCCAGTGGTTCATAAAATCGGGCATGAGGCCCAGTTGGATAATAAATGTGATTTCGGGTCAGGGACCCTATATTTAATAATTGTGATTTTGGGTCAAGGACCCTAAATGGAATTACATGGTTTTATGGAAATTTCGGGCAGGGCCCAATGGTAATGATGTGGTAAAAGGATTTAATAAAACTATTTTTCCATATACCATCTGGATACAAGGATATATGATGGTCTCCTCCAGATGTCTGGGACACTGGGGAAGTCACGGTGCAATGCCTGCGAGGGGTCATTATACGGAGCAGCCGGACCGTATGATGACTCAGGAGCAGGATTGCTATGATTGACGTCAGGGACGTCAGACATCAGGGATGTCAGATATATGGACCCGGAGAGACCCCGGGCAGCACGCGTAGCTTATGAAACCGTGAGATATGACGTCAGGGACGTCTAGCGTCTGGGACGCTAAGCATCTGGGATGCTGGTGATGGTAATGGTAAAATATGGATTAATGAATAAAATGGCTTATTGGTTGGATATGTGTTATGTGGTAAAAATGGATTATTGGTTATGAAATGGTATGTAGGGTCGGGGACCCTAAATGGTTTTGGATTTTTGAATTGATGTTCATTTATGGTCGTGGGTGGTGACCCACATGGTTTTAATATGTATGGTGGTGGTATTCCACAGTTTTGGGCTGAGTTTCCACACTTGGTTTTTGGTTAACGGTTTTTGGGCTAAGGCCCTAATGGCTCGGTTGAGCAAACGTTTTGGTTACTGGTTTTTGGTGGCATGCATACGTTTTTATTGGAGGGCATAAATGTCTTATAAATGTATTTGGTAAACTTATTGGTTTTTGTCCACTCACAGCTTTTGGTTTTAATGCCCTTCAGGTTGATCACGGATGTGATTGAAGTAGAGACTGGGACATTGCACACCTCCTCCATTGATCCTTGCGCACTCTGGATGCCCCGTTTGGGCAGTGGCTCTTGGTTATCCCTTGTCCGACACCCCTTGTTGGACGGGAGCAGGGCACATTCCACGGTAATCCCGGGGGGATTGGGATGGGTCCTGTCAACTTGGTATCAGAGCACGGTTGCTCTATTTGTGCTCGCAGGTCGAGGGTGTGATGTCTCATTGGGCTGCAATTCGTTATCAACATGATAGATAGTTTTTGGGTTTGGATAGTGGATGGAGTGCGATTGGCCCGATACGCCGTGCGTTAATGTGATTCGACCCAAGTGGGGTTGATTGTGGTGAACTGGTATAGTGGGACCGTCAGTTCGGTCATGTGATATTGGATTGTTGTGCTACTAGGTGCAGCCAGGTTCGGGGAACCTCATGTGAGTAATGGTTTAAAATGTGAACCCTTGTGGTGGTTTCTAGTGTGAGGGATGTTGGTTCATCGGAGTTGGCCGGTGACCTTAGTGGTGGAACCCACATTGAGTTGATGGTAGGATTGGATTTGACGTCTATTCGATGTCAGGACCGCGGGGTCGGTCAGGTTGTGGATTTTATATTACGGAAAGCTGTTTGGTTCGGTTGAACCATAGGGTGTGATTGTGGAACCCTAGTATTAAAAAGGTAAACCTTAATTGTGATTAGTGGGTGAGAACTTGTGCTGCGACGAGCGGCTGAGGTCATGGATGACCATGTGGATGGCTCTGGTGAGTTTAGGCAGAACTATGGGATTCGATCTACGGATACGGTTCTGAGATAAATTATGGAATCCCGTGTTGGATCGGGTATTGGTGTGATGTGTGGATGCGGATCTCGATAGCAATGACAGTTAGTCGGAAGTCATATGGAGATGACTGGCTATCGAGGGTAATTGGTGTGGTTATAATACTTGGGGATCAGGGGACGTTCGGGGAACGTTCATTTTCCTGATGTGGATTGTCAGAATAGTGGTACCCATAGTCGTGAGGTACGGGATCGTCGTTCGGTATGAACGGAGATCCAGGATTGTCGTATTTGCACACGGTGTGCAAGTATGGATGTTTGCGGGTTGGTACTTTTGTGCTGATGCTAGTATGGATGCCTGTGTGCTGATACTAGTGTTGTTGATAGTGTGTTGGTGCTGGTACTAGCGCTGGTGCTAGTGTCGGTGATGGTGTTGACGATGAGCCACAAGTTGGGGTGTGACTCCGTCATGATGAACTTATGTTCGGTCTTTGAGATTCGGTAGTGGTTGAGTGATGGACTGGATGGGATCCAGTTAAGAATGTGATGTGTTGGGATAAGTCCCAATGGTGGTGTTCGTTCTTGGTGATTGGTATTCCGAAGTCATTAGGGTTGACTTCTTGCTTTCTGCCCTGGCAGACATTGACTGTAGTTACCAGTACGTTGAGCGTGTATTGGTTGGTGAGCCCATGTGTGTTGTGAGGTCATTAGGAGGAGCTACGTGTTCGAAATTAGGTAAACGAGATTTCCCATTTTCTGCTTGGTGGCAGACGATGTTGGGGTACATAACGTGGTGAGTACAGTGAGTTTTGTTGCATCCACGTAGGATGAGTTTTGACGTCATCATTCTTGGATCATCCTTGGTTTTCCTAGGTGGAATGACAAGGATCGATACGAACTTGGGTGTGTGAGTCGTAAACGGCGGGGTTGAACTTCTTTTCGAAGTGGAGCCCGTATGGTATCTTACTCGAGTGAGTAGGTTTCCGACTGGTCGGATTTTGTCAACCTTAGACGTGTGGAGGTTGGATTGGCTTCCCTATGAAGTCAATCAAGTGTATTGAACGGGTAACCGATAGGTTCGGTTTTGGTGTGTCTTGGTAAATGTGAATGAGATTTCGGGATTTGGAATCGAATTTCTGGGTGACGATTCAGGATTCGATTTTGGGTGATTTTGGGTCAAGGACCCTAAATGGAATTACATGGTTTTATGGAAATTTCGGGCAGGGCCCAATGGTAATGATGTGGTAAAAGGATTTAATAAAACTGTTTTTCCATATACCATCTGGATACAAGGATATATGATGGTCTCCTCCAGATGTCTGGGACACTGGGTAAGTCACGGTGCATTGCCTGCGAGGGGTCATTATAAGGAGCAGCCGGACCGTATGATGACTCAGGAGCAGGATTGCTATGATTGACGTCAGGGACGTCAGACATCAGGGATGTCAGATATATGGACCCGGAGAGACCCCGGGCAGCACGCGTAGCTTATGAAACCGTGAGATATGACGTCAGGGACGTCTAGCGTCTGGGACGCTAAGCATCTGGGATGCTGGTGATGGTAATGGTAAAATATGGATTAATGAATAAAATGGCTTATTGGTTGGATATGTGTTATGTGGTAAAAATGGATTATTGGTTATGAAATGGTATGTAGGGTCGGGAACCCTAAATGGTTTTGGATTTTTGAATTGATGTTCATTTATGGTCGTGGGTGGTGACCCACATGGTTTTAATATGTATGGTGGTGGTATTCCACAGTTTTGGACTGAGTTTCCACACTTGGTTTTTGGTTAACGGTTTTTGGGCTAAGGCCCTAATGGCTCGGTTGAGCAAACGTTTTGGTTACTGGTTTTTGGTGGCATGCATACGTTTTTATTGGAGGGCATAAATGTCTTATAAATGTATTTGGTAAACTTATTGGTTTTTGTCCACCCACAGCTTTTGGTTTTAATGCCCTTCAGGTTGATCACAGATGTGATTGCAGTAGAGACTGGGACATTGCACACCTCCTCCATCGATCCTTGCGCACTCTGGATGCCCCGTTTGGGCAGTGGCTCTTGGTTATCCCTTGTCCGACACCCCTTGTTGGACGGGAGCAGGGCACATTCCACGGTAATCCCGGGGGTATTGGGATGGGTCCTGTCATATATGTTGAATAAATTAAAATAATTTGAGTATGATTGTTAAACGGTTACTTGATGATTTTCGGAAGCTAGGATGTTCCTATGATAATCATGATTTAAAAATGATGGGATGATGTGTGACAGTGATTACATGATGCCATATGATGTGATGATGATATGATGATAATGTGTAGATGATGAGGCGATGGCGTGATGATAATGTGATGTATGACAACATGATAAAAATGATGATTGACTGTTCGTTATGCACGTTTTACGGAGTTTCATGAAAGTTGTGTTTTGGCTTAGTCCTAGAAACTTGAAATGTGGACATGATTTTGAGAAATTAATATGTGTTCTATATATGTTTTCTCGATACATGTGCATTATTGTGAACTACAAGTTGATACTCGAATGTTGTATCCCCTAGAAAACACCCAGGCCCTGCTCCCGTCTGACAACTCTTGTTAGATAAGAGATCTTACCAATTTTAACCATCTCTAATTCTTATTAAATTAACCAAATTAAATTTATCCTTACGGGGTTACCATCCACGTCCAACCCACTAAATCCCGTCAACTGGAGGAAATTACTTATTTAGCCTTATTCGGAGTCTCATTGTTTTAGTATTAAAATATTATCCTTATTTACCTCCTCAATTATCCATATATAAAAATAAAATATAAATAAACAAGATTAAACGCAATGTGATTCACATATTCAAATTCTGTATTTTAAATCATGATCATAAGGTAAGAAAGTAAGTAAAATATTAACTCTAATATCACATTATGAAAAGTAATAGTCATTTTATAAATTTCCTCGTCAACTACATTTATCGTATTTATTTTGTGCCTTATAAACTCGTAATTAATTAGGGCCTTTTCCAAACTAAAGTAATTAAGACCATGGATGTACAAATATAAGCGTAACCTTAATTATATGATTCTAATCCTTCATTGTCTCCATTATTCTTCTCTCTTAAGCCTTACTTTATCTCTAACTTAACCCACTTAATTTCCTTATTCAAATGGTCTTGAATTAACATATAAACACATTATAAACTTAACATACTTTACAAGACATACTTTTACTTTATATCTCTAATCCAAATCCTCTCTAGGAACCTTCCTCAAATATTCTAAATTCACCATAAGCCATAGTTAAAAGTCATTATTAATTAACCATAAGTTAATACTTATATTAGTTTAGTTCACAATAAACATATCACATCACCAGATTGCTTACTAAATTCATCTTTATAACTTCCTGAGGATGTCCTGAAGGATTTTCTAATTTCTTCCACCAAACCTATCCATAGTAATTACATAAATCTCCTTAATAATTGGCAATTTTAATATAAGTACAATGCTTATAAACTTAGTAATTATAAACATAACCATATATCTTTGGAAATTTATAAATATACCTTGACAACACCCAAACAATTCACAAATTATCACAGGACCCGCCCCGATCCCACAGGGACCACAAGGGGACGTGCCCTGCTCCCGTCTGACAGCCAATAATTCATACCAATTTTAACCTCAAAACATCAAATGCATAAATAACCAAATTAAAGTTATACATCAAATCCGAATTAAACAGATGTCAGACAAGGGATGAAATCCAAAATTACAAGTTGCGAGCACGACTCTAAAATAAACCTGCGGGTAAAACCACACAACAGGGGTTCAGGTACGCAGAAGTAGATCTATGCCTCAGCCTCAGGTTCCTCCTCTACCTCAGTATCATGACTTGGAGGGGTTACCAAAACATTAAGGGTGAGTGGACCGAAACTCAAGTTTATAAAATCATTTGATAAGTAAAACATATAATTTACCCCTCCGTTTTCCAAACATGCATGCAACCGAATTTAAAACCATCAATCATATAATATAAACCATAAGGCATATAGTAAAACCGTAAACATAATTTTAGCCACTGCACTATACACTCCAATCCGACATCCCTGACGTTTGACGTCCCTGACGTCCATTAAGGTCACAATCAAAAGGCTACGCGTGCCACTCGGGTCTCAAATCCGAGTTCAATCCCTGAGCCCTGTTCGGTTACAGCATCCCCGATGCTTAGCGTCATAGACGCTGGACGTACTAGACGTCCGTGACCTCTCTGGGGTACCTCATCCGGAGGAGACAATATAACATGGAAGGATCTATACAGTGCAGTACCAAATACATTTTATTGATATCCACATGCAAACATATATGTATACATAGGTAAAATCTGAACCGATCGTTACGTTTCATCAAACGGGTCTCATGCCCAAATACCGTGAAACGTGCCATAACCGAAATTTCAATATCATCAAAACCATTTATTGATTCCAGCATGTGAACATATAAGTAAATCAGAAAACATTTAAGCATGCAAGGGTTTAATGAAATCGGGTCCACTCACAGTACAATCCTGCTGAAAACCGAGCGTATACCCTCGCTCTGGTACAATTATACCATCCTTGTCATATCCAAAGTATACGTAAGGGTCAATACAAACCCATAACATTTAACCATGAAACCCTAGACCGAAACCGGTCCGGAAAAGCCGCTCGAACGCGCTTTCCAAGGCAATAAACCTCATTTTGACCAACTTAATGATCTCCGATCGACCCGAAACCACCGCCATTGGATCCGGATCGTCGAAACCTAAAGAATGGTGGTGGTCCCACCAAAAACACTGTTCACACATGTCCCACGCACCGGTCAACGCGTCGGTCAACGCAGGAACAGTCCCTGCTGATGTCATCGCTGACGTCACTGCTGAAGTCAGCATGATGTCATGTTGACGTCATCTGACAGCTGTCAGGTCTGACATTTCAGACTCTGACAGGTGCCACGTGTCAACATTCGATTGGTCCACCTCACTGATCTGTCAGGCCACGTGTCAGATCTGATATGTTCCACGTGTCAGCACAGCACTGGTCCACGTCACTGACATGTCAGTGACACGTGGCAGTCCCTGATTGGGCCACATCACTAACATGTCAGTGCTGACTGTGCACTGACATGTGACACGTGTCGGCTCACGGTTGGTCCACGTCACCTGACAGTCTGACAGGGTGCCACGTCATCACCTCTGTCCTCAGACGGTTGACCCGTATTTCTGCAACTCGGGTCGATCAGACCCGCGATCAAGACCCGGTCACCATTTCCTAGTTTCTCAATCATTTTCACTCTGGTTTGTTCCTACATGATCGTCACAATCCCAGAAACAGCTCTATGGAATCAAAATCGACAAATACAGACGGGATCGAAGGCCAACCTCGATGAACAGAGCCGGTTCTCCCGTCGCCGTTTGTACCCTGTTCTGGCTATCACCGGTCACGAACACGAGCCCAAATTGTTCTTACTAGTCCCTAGAGTTGATTAGGGTTAGTAGGAAACAACCATATATGCTGCGATTCAAGTTTCAAGTTTTGAGTTTTTTGAAACCGTTTCGTGTTTCCAGAGTTTCCTACCTCGCCGCCGTCCTCCGCCGTGATCACTGTCGTCTGCCGCCTCACCCGTCCAGTCCAGTGGCACTCAGAGCAAGGGTCAGATGCAATGTGGTGTGATGGTTTGGAATGGGCAGTACGTGAGTGTGTCGGGTTAGGAAATATATAGAAATGGAGGGAAGGCTGCACAATGAAATGAACGGTCCAGATTAGATCTCAGAAATGAGATCAAAGGCAATCTGGGGTACTTTCAGATCAATGGCTGAGATCAAAAGTGGTTTTTAAATCTATTTAAATGCATAGTGGAGCTTGATCCAATCCATCCAATAGGTGAGTGACACTTGTCACTCACCAGGTGTCCTCCAATCAGCAATTTTTCAGAATAAAATATTCAACACGAAAACTGAGACACGAACCTCCCGATTTCACGTTTCTGACCATAACTTCCTCGTACGAAGTCCGATTTCGGCGTGCCGCCTGTCTACGGACTCAGGAAGTCTAGACCTACCTAACGGTCCTTGAGTCACGTGAAAATTAGTTGTCAAACGAAAATTCAACATTTTCGCCCCCAACCGTCCAATTTACGGTAATGCCCCTGAACTTCTGATAGTCGTAACTTTTTCCCCGATCGTCCGAATTGGACGTGCCACCTGTCTATGAACTCGTGACGTCCCGAACTACGTCACGGTCATAGGTCAAAGTCCATTTAATTCATCAATCAAAAAGTCAACAATTTGGCCATACCAATCACAAGGGTAAAAGCGTCAATTTACACATTAAATCACAATATTAAAATCCTCGAATTTCCGTGGTGTTACAAATTATACCATTACATTTGTATTGAAGAGCACTACGAAAGTCGTGTTGGACACTTCCCTGAAATAGGCTAGACGCGGCCTCTGCTCTGTGTGTGTGGTGGCCATGTGCCACCACTGTTCGTCTTCAACCTCGTGCTCAACTCGATTTCCTGCAATCGGGTCGCCCGCGACCTGCGACGTAAACCCAACTAGTTCTCTCTCATTTCTCGATCAATTCAGGTGATCTAAATATCAAATTTGATTGTTTCAAGTCCAGAAAAGAGATCTATGGCCTTAAAAAGAGAAAAACTTGCCTGGAAATGATAGTTTCAAGCTCGAAGCTAGAAGCATAAAAACTGAGCTTTCGGCTCTCCATTTCCTCACATCCAAACTGGATTGTTTTTAGCCCAAAACGTCCCCATGATTCAACTAACACTTTCTCATAGAGAACTGCAATGTAAAACTTCTTCATACAACCAAGGGACAAGTTTACAATTTTCCAACGTTGTAGGCTTCTCAGCCATGGAGCTTTCTTCTCCTTCTTCCACTCATCTCTTAAGTTATCTCCCTCAAAACTCACTATTTTCTCTTATTCTTTTCATCTACACCTCTGCTTTTCTCTTCTATTCCATTTTCTTTTCACTTATCCTTTTTCTCTCTTTTCTGGTCCTTAAGCACCGTAACTCTTATTTCTTCATCCTACTTATAACCATATATGTCAATGAAAGTGAGAAATTGAGAAGAATAAAGATAATTCTAGAAATATCTAGGTCCACCATATATAAAATTACTAAAATGCCCTTGGGCCCAAAATGATCGAAATGCCCCTACACCAACTTAGATCCCAAAACAAACTTATCCGAACTTTATTTTCGATGTACTACTTGTTTGCCTACTCAGGAGTTTGAGACCTTCGTAATGGTCTTTTCAAATCGCCAAAAACGTTTCCTGATCAAAAAGTTAACATTTTGATCTAATAGGGACAAAATTATCTTTTTTTCTTTCCATTTTAAATTCTTTTACCTTTTCTTGAGATTCGGGTCGTTACAGTTATGTTATGTAATGGTGATGAGTAGTCTCAGATGTCGAGCTGGGCTTCGTTTCCTGAGACTGGCATTTTGTTGTTGTGATGACCTGGATGGTGCTTCGTGCAATTCCCGACGAATATTATGGTAGCCCGGATGTTGCTTAATACAGTTCCCGGAGGATGATGTGATAGACTGAACGGTGCTTCATGTAGTTCCCAGATGTGCTCGAATGATGTTTCGTGTAGTTCTTGAGGGATGTTATGGTAGACTAAATGGTGCTACGTGTAGTTTCCAGACATGTCTGGATGGTGCGTTAGTGCAGTTCCCAGACCAGGTCCAGACGATGCTTAATGTAATTCCTGGGCAGTCTATACATTGATCTATGATACGTTAAGATGGATTTTCGAGTTGGGAATTGGTTAAGCCTAGGTAAGAGGCTTATGTATATTAGTGAATAATATTCACTATTGATGTGATAACTGATTGTGTTTGACTCAGATGTTACTTCATTTAGTTTCCGAGGTCAGTTTGATTATGATGGTTGATTTTCGAACATTGGAAAAAGGTTTCTTTCATGTGTTTTGTTTATGACTTGTTGTTTCTTTATGGTGATATGATTTTTACTATTGTTTGAATTTGTATTATCTATTCGTACTTTGACGCTTATGATTTTCATTATGTTTTTAAGATTTAGTGCTTGTATGGCTAGTTATATCCTTGATTTAGAAATTTTGTGTACAAATTGGCTGAGCTTAGTTTGGGCTGGTGGGAAATAAGTAGTGATTGGTCTTATTGTGTTATTAAATGGTTGATTAATTTTGACCTACTTAGTCGTCCAATTTGCGTTTGAACATAAGATTGGATTTGTTCTAAAATTTTGAGGACAAAATTTTTTTAAGGAGGGTAGGTTGTACCAACCTGGAACTTTAAGAAAATGAAAAATGACTATTTTTTCCCTAAAGGTCAGAGAGTTTAATTTTTAACCTGAAAACATGTTGAGCATTTCGTAAAGACAGTTACGAAGGTATCAAACTCCTGAGTTTACAAACAATCTATATGTCAAAAATGGAGTTCAGATAGGTTCATTTTTGGTCTAAATTAGTGTAGGTGCATTTTGGTAGTTTTGGTTAAAAGGGCATTTTGGTAAATTTACTTGAAGGCCCTAGAATGTCCTAGAAAGCCTTAGAGTTTTCTTGAACTTGTCTTCTTAATAACCTCCACCAACCTAGAGGGCTATAAATGTGAGAGTGTGTGAGGTTTTAGGCATTCAGTGGAGTTGGCCCGAAAAGAGAAGAAAGGTAAAGAAAAAAACAAGAGAAAATGGGAAAACATTGAAGGGAAGAAGTGAAACCTGATAAGAAGAAGGAATGAAGGAAAAAAATAGAGGAAAGATCAAAGAGGAATCTGGAATGGTGAAGAAACCTTGGTTCGTGTGACTATGAACAAACCTGTGAAAACCCCATTTCCACGGTCGTGTGTTGTTGAAGAGTTTAGGGCTACATTGTTCGAAGTTAAGGGTCCTAGAACGTTGTTAAGGTTCATGTAATTGTTTTGGGATGGAAAGGTGATGCTCTCTATTCAGGGAGGTCTTGGAAACCCAGGTCGAAAATTGCTGCATATGATGTAGTTGCACCGTGGCCTTCGAGGTAAGTTTTCTTGGTTTGTAGTAAATGGATCCACATCTAAGATTGTGTAGATCAATATGAATGTTTCAACAATGAAAAAAGGATGAATAACATGCAAATTTGAGTTGGGCCGTGACCGTAGGTCAGGCGACCCGAATTATAGCGAAAACGGGTCGCGCCTGAGGTAGACAACGACATTGTGCTGGCATGTGGACCTCACATGCGGGGGGCTTTTGACAAGTCCCAACCTGGAAAACACTATGTACAAAATACCCAGGTCCCGCTCCCGTCCGACTGCTAATCTAAGATACCAAAAGTACCCTCAAACCCTATCGGACAAGGGATACTTGTATAGTCGTGAGCTTATGCTTCCATTCTGAAAGTGGCATCAATTCTCGTGCAACAACCCTGGAGGGTTTAAAACCAATAAAAATGTGTGAGTGGACAAAAATAAAAGTTTTAAAAACATATGACTTGAAAACATACTATCTACCTTCCGTTTTATCAAAACTATGCAAGCATAAAAAAAAGGTTCTCAAACCTCGGAGAAAAACAACGAGAAGACAAGTATATTCAAAATATGTATAATTACTAGAAAACCTGTCGTTTTGAAACTCATATCATGTACCAACACAAACTTAACATACCAACATGTAGCCATATTAGTCACATTGAATCCATCAATATATCAAACCAACCAATCATATCCACTGACCCAACCTCGATGCCTGCAAGCTAAATCATCATGTCAATGTGCACCACCGGTAGGCTAATAGCACTTGGGAACTATAGAGCCCCAGGCTCAACGTTCGAGTGTGAATCGACTTAGGAACTACGGAGTATTACCTTGACGTCTGAGTCACGGTCCCAGTCTCAAGAATTACGAAGCATTAACTCGACGTCTGAGATTGCTCACAAGTCTTAGGAACTACGGAGTATTACCTCGACGTTTAAGACAACTAAACACAATATCAGTCTAAAAAACTACGGAGTATTACCTCGACGTCCGAGACCGTCTAACCAATCTGGCATCTCGAGGAGAGATTCCACATCACATCACATTATATCACACATATATCCAGTATTCACAACCAGTCATACCACCAGTATCTAGCCATCACATAACCATACCCAAACCAAGTTCAGAAATTAAGACCAACTCAAAACCCAGGCCTAAGCCCAATTCACAAAACAAATCAAATACCTCGTAAAACAAGCCATTAAGATAATTCGTAAAATCGTATATAAACCTAAATTCATAAATCATTGTCAAATCAAATAGCATGACCTAATGAATATAAAACCATTTTCCAAAACTCATTAATAATCCAAAACACAAAATACCCAACTTCCTTGCAAAACGTGCTAAGTTGCAAATTCCCGTATTATCATCGAAATACATAAAATATGTATATTCCAATTAATCCAATATCACCAAAATCACATGAGAAAGTCATTTTCGAGTATAAAACCAATTCTCACATTCCTTTATCAAGTCATAACACAGCATATAGCAAACTCCTCGTAAAATGAGCCTCGAAACGTATTAAAAAATCATATGGAAATCACCCAAAATTCAATATCGTAAATTCACATTAAATTTGAATCCACAATCGAAACAATATTCAAAAATATAACTTATGAAAAAATTTCGTAAACCGTGCAATATAAAAATAAAATATTCATAAAATCATCCAAATTTATATAAAATTCCAATCATTCAAATATCACCAAAAACACATAAACCATATTTAAAACAATTAAATATGCAAGCATAATATTTTAGTAAAATTAAACGTCTACTCACACGTACCTTACGCGCGGTCAAACCGCATTACACGCTTCTCCGTAAAATCTGAGAATGTCATCTTCTATCAAAAATCACTTCTAAGGGTCACTAATCATCCCAATTGACTCACATATTAATCCCATAATTTTTTGGGATTTTTAAACGTATTAAAATAATGCCTATATCTTCGGATAGTCAAAACTGCCCCGACAGGATATCTAATCTCCTAAAAAATTGTACCGTTGGACTCGAATGCTCAAATAACTTTCGTGTTGACTACAAATTGAGATGAAGCTTCATACATCCTCATGCCCTTGGAACCTTCACTACGTGTGGGGGCCACACGCTCTATTATTCATCTTCTTCAAGCTCTCGACGGGTCTAGTTTTTGGGGTCACTTGACCCGCGACCATAGCCCGGTTCAAACTCACTGATTTCTTCATCGTTTGATGTGTTATCAGCATCCAAATTCATGTAAATTCAACGAGGAGAAGATCTATGGTAAGAGAACAAGGGAAAACTTACCTTCATGACCTGGTCTAAAACCATGGACTTCGGCCATGGTTTCTAGTTCTTTTCCATGTCTATCCTGCAACCAAACCTCCCTCAAATTGAACTCAGAACAATCACACGGACTCACTATTCCTTCTGAGCTCCTCAATTTCGAATCAGACGAACTAGAACCCATCCAGTTCTTCACGACGGTCTTCACCCCTTTCCTAGTGTTCTTCCTCATCTCCCTCGTCCCTTTTCTCCCTCTAACTCTCTATCTCCGGTTCCCTCTTTATCCCCCTCAATGTATGCACGATCATGGTGGTTTTGGGGCTTCGGTCTAAGGACACCGAATTATCCGTCACCAACCATACCGGACAGGACCCGTCCCAACTGGATTTTGATAACCGTGCCCGGTCCTGCTCCCGTCTGACAAGTCAACTGAGGTCCCGAAATTATCCCTCAGCACTTGTCAGACAAGGGATAACTGCACTGATTTCCGCTAATGCCTCCGCCTCTCAATCAGCCCCGAACGTCGCGCCACGGCCTGAAGGGTCATCAAAACAGAAAAGGTGTGAGTGGACAAAAATAATATCATTTGAAAATACATTTCAAATTGACCATTTCCCCTCCAGTTTATCAAACCATGCATGCATAGGGTAAAGCATATGTATAACAATCACCGGCTTTCCAGCCAAATCACATGACAAGTATCAAATCCCGGCTCTCAACCCATACATTTGAAAACATTAACCTGGCCACAAAGACCAAAAACCCATACTCAATACCAGTACGCAAAGAATGACCAAAAGCCGTACTCAATACCAGTACACAATCACAATCAACATCAAACAGCACTACACACAAGTGCACAATCAATCAATCAATCCGCACTACTCACAAGTGTACAAAAAATCACACAGTCACATCCGAACTACGCGTAGGTCTACCTCGGGAACTGCACTCAGGCACCATCCGAGTCATGTCAGTTATGTCTGGGAACTGGCCACACACCATCTAGACGTACCACATACTCGGGGACTGCACTCACGCAACATCTGAGTCACGTCTAGGAACTGCACTCGCATCATCCAGACATGTACCAGTATCCATAATCACAAACACAATCCATACCATAAACACTTATCAATCATATCCTTAACTTAAAACCAAGTCAAAAGCATTCCCGATAGGGTCTCAAGCCCAAATGCGATTTACACGTAAATCTGTAAAATCTCATTTGAAAACATTAAAATAATTCAGAAATCATCCTTGACTCACCAATTAAGTCAAAATATCCTTTTTGAAACCTTTTTTACTCCGGGCCTAGCCCAAAACATCATTTGCACATTCCTCGTAAAATGTGCCCGAAAGACCGATTAAAATAATCATTAAATCACAAATAATCATGCCAAATCACCATGACATCATTGCAAACCAAATCATGCAACCAATCATGTAAAACATTTAACTATGCATGCATAACAGTTTATAAACCAAACGTCCACTCACACACCATCCAAATCGCTAGATTCTAAGCTGCACGCTTTTCCATAATTTCCAGAAATTCTGAATCCTGTCAAACAACATCATTATGGGTCACTAATTAATCAAATAATAGCATATTAAACTCCCCCAATTTTCCAGGAATTACATACGAATTTAAAACGTAACATAAGCCTTCGGACCCTCGAAACAACATCGAAATAGTGTCCGATTAACTCGAAACAAAGGCCAAAATGTTCGTTACATTAAATGGAACAAAAGTCAAGTTGACCTCACCTCGGGAATCGTGCCCACGCGCCCTCACTCGCCGCCGTGAGTGGCCGCGCGTAAAGCCCACACGTCGTGCACAGTACCTGCTATAGTGTCGTCTCTTCTACCCGTTTCCCCTGCAAACGAGTCTGCAACCCGCGAGCCAACCCGTCTGAATCTCCCTCAATTCTGCCTTGATTTCTACAATTGAACCGTCCATTAGCATCGTCATGGACCCAATTAAGGTTCTGTAATCTCAATTACATGGGAACTTACCTCAATTCTTCAAATCGAACTCGACTTTGTCGATGAACACCCGGGTACTGTTCATCTTGCAATTCATCCGAATTCAATCCGTTTCTCCAATTTGATTCACTTAGAAGCTTCGCAGGGTTCATCCAAACACACTTCCATGTTCAATTTCATCGTTCAACGCCTCTAATTCCATAACTCAATCTTCGAATTTTCCAAACCTCACCATGTCTGTTCTCGGCCAAACCGACATCCTTTTCTTTCGTTTTTCATTGGGTTCGACTCGCCTTGAGCTCCAGCAGCTTAATCCAAGGTTAATTGTGAGCTTTAATCCCAAATTCAAGTTTGGTCAATTCGAATGTGTAAGTTTCGAGTTTGGGTTTTCTTTCACGATTTCACCTCCCTTCCGTTTCATTCTCTGTTCTCCCTCTCTCAATTACTCTCAATTTATTGCTCTCAATTGATTGATCAAATGCATTCGGATGATGGTGTGAGTATTAGTTAATCAAGTTTCTCTGTTTTCTCTCAACACACATACACACACACGGTTTTGTTGTTCCTTTTTCACTTTACCACCGCACACACATATCCTTTTTGCCAACCCATCTCAATTATAAAGTGACAGATGTCACGCAATGAATCCAATGACTCACCAAGATGGTCGACTTATCACATCCCAACGCAAAATTACCTTTTTGCCCTTTACTAACAAAATGACCATAATGCCCCTTGTCGTTCGAGACTCATAACTTTTCCATTCGGACTTCGATTGACGCATGCCGCCTGTCTACGAATTCAGCGTCCTGAGACCTATCCAATGGTTCTTCCGGAAAGTCCAAACAAGGTCCTGATAAGAAAGTCAACTTTTGCCCCTCAAAACCAAGGGCAAAATCGTCATTTCTTTCCAATTTTTCATTTTTCGAATTTTCGGGTCGTCACAATACCAACATATAAATAAAAGATGAGAGTCGGTGGATATGAGATGGGGAGAAGGGTCCAGAGAAATCTGTACAAGTGTCACTTTCACAAAGATCCCAATGTGAAATGACCATAATACCTTTGTTACATAATTACCAAAACACCCTTAGGGTTTTTAACCCATAGAAAACCATTCGACTTTAGATTTTAGCGTGCCGTCTGTCTATGGACTCAGGATGGTGAGATCTTCATAACGATCTTCTCGGAGTCCCCAAACGATGTCCTAATAAAATTCAATATTTTGACTTTGACCACAAAGTCAACCTTTGATTTTCAGAGGCACTATGGTCAATTTCATCCGATTTTAACTTCATTTAAAGGCAGGGTTGTTACGAATTTTTCCAGCTTGTGAGGGCACATGTGACGTCTTCGGGAGGTGCAGTCAGTATGAAAATTGTCCGTCTTGGAATTCTAAATTTATTGGTATAAAATATGAGTAAATTGGATATTGCCTAAGTATGTTTCTGAATATGTGATAGTTAATGCTACATTATAAATCCAAGATAAATATGGAAAAATCAGGAAAAATAGGTTAAAATGATGTTGTGAAGATTAATGGAGTTCTATGATAACTGCGATGAACAGAAGGATTTATGGGTATATGAAGGACTATGGACTTGTGTATAAGGTTAGCACTTGAACTAATTTATTAGTATGTGAAAATTGTTGTGTTATTTGTTAACTGATTATGATGCTTGCCTTGTAGTATTAAGTTGGAGAACCTTGAATAATATCTATGAAGAAGGGAATAGTGGTGTATTCTAATTTGGTAGATATTTTAATAACTTGGATAAGTATATGACACATATAAATTGTGATAACTACGATAATAAGATAATTAAGACAATTAGTCAAAATAAGTAACTTCCATTACTTATCAGGATAAATGAGTTGGGTGTGGGCGATATCCTGCAAGGGAGAGATTAGTTTGGTTAAAATTGGTAGCATCCCTTGTTTGATGGGAGCAGGACCGATACGATTTTCAATAGGAAATGTGAAACGGGTTTGTCAAAGAGCATAACGTTTTAATTAGCATCCACTTGTTGATACCATATCATTCCAGATTCATTTGAGTCCATTACCGCTAGCCCAATAGATACTTATGAAGCTCAAGGGGCCCAAGCTCACATTAATAAACAAACCGTAGCAAGTGCTGATCAACACTAACACGTGGACAGACCCCATCCGTCCATCATCAGGACACGTGTCAGCCTCAAAATGGATACTCATTCTCCCACATCGGAAGAATATATTAATTGTGTAACGACTCGTCCCAAATTATCATGATTAATTAAGAATTAATTACGGATTAGCGAGACTAATAGGTGATTCGCCGAGTATTATCGGACATTTAGGGCGAAATTACGATTTTGCCCCTGAACGAGGGCAAAAAGTTAACTTTTGATCTGGGAGGTTCAATGCACAAGGACCGAGGACCGTTACGTAGATTTGGTCGATACGAGTCCGTAGACAGGCGGCACGTTGAAATCGGACGTTCGATGAGAACGTTACGATTCACGGAAGTTCAGAGGAACTATTGCACGTTTTACGAGATGAGTACCATTTGTCATTAAGTGGGCCCAGATATTTTGGGACGGGCCCAAGGGATGAGTGACAAGTGTCACCCATTCATTGCCCATTCCATTCGTTCATGCATATCATCCCCATTCCTTTCATTTTGTGCGACCAATCCGTAACCACTCCCAAAACCCATTTCAATCCCTTGCTTCAGGACTGATCGTGAGAGACAGAGTGAGGGTGAGACTGAGGGGTGGCCATGGACAGTTGGACCACCGTGGACGGCGGTGGAAGCTACGGGAGAGGTAAACCCGAAAGCTTCTTTGAATTCGAATTTTTGAATCTCGTTTTTGGACGTTTTGGATTGGTTTTGATGATTTGGTTATGTTTCTGGGACATGGACGAGCTTGTGGGGATGGGAAGCAAAGGATTTCGACGGTTGGTTGGCCATGGAAGGACGGCTTAAGCTTGGCCGTGTGTTCTTCGATCCAAAGGTAGAATCTTTGATCGATTTTCACGTTTTTGAGGACATAGAACGATAGAGAATGATTAGTTGAAGGTTTAAGAATGAGAAGGATCGAAATCGGGTCGAAAATGAGGGAGTAATGGCCCTGGACAGGAATTGCAGTTGGATTGAACTGGACCCGGTTCACGCGAGGTTGAAGATAACTGTGCTGGAGCGTGAGCCACACGCGCAGCGCCTTTGGGTGGCATGTGGGGGCACGTACAACACTATTTGTGGAAGTTTTCAACATGTAATTTCATCCTTTCGATGTAACGAACATTTTGGGACAAGTTTCGAGTCGATCGGACATCGTTTCGATATAGTTCGGGATATCCGAAAGTTTAGGATCGAGTTTAAAATACGTTAAAAATTCCAGAAAATTAGGGGGCTTTAATGAGAGGTTATTTAAGTAGTTAGTAACCCTCTAGTATGATTTGGACAGGTTTGGGAGTTCCGGTGACGGTGATTGGCCGGAAGAGGCTTATGGCGCGCGTATCGAGGCGCAACTTAGACGGTCTGTGAGTGGACTTTGTTTTATGAATTCGATGCATGCATAAATGTTTTATATGAGTTTATGAACATGATTTGAGATGCCTTGAGTGCATATGATTGTGGTATTTAGTACTTGCGTATTTGCAAGTATTTTGAGATTTCAAGCTTTATATCATGTTTATACGTGCTGTGTTTTCAGTGATGGTTTGATGGAATGGTTTTGGATTTGAAAATGTGAAATCGGGCATGAGACCCATTTGAGTTGGAAACTATCGAACTTGAAGTCCAATTGAATTATGTTATTGGGCTTGAAGCCCAGTTAATTGTGGTGTCGGGCTTGAAGCCCAGTTGATTTGTGATATCGGGCTTGAGACCCAATTGATTTATGATATCGGGCTTGAGGCCTAGTTGACTTATGATATCGGGTTTGAAGCCCAGTTAATTGTGATATCAGGCTCGAGGCCCAGTTGAATTGTGATATCCGGCATGAGTCCCAGTTGATTGTGATACCGGGCTGGAGGCCCAGTGGATTGTGAAATCGGGCTTGAGTCCCAGTTGTGGTTTATGAAATGAGAATTCGGGTTTGAGACCCTATTGAAATATGTATTTAGGCTGAGGCCAGTGAGATTGGATTTGAATCGGATTCGAGGAATCCTATTGAGATGAATCGGGTATGAGAGCCAGTTGAATTATGAATTGAAAGAAAAGTATGTTTTCACTTATATGTATATACCCTCTCGTATGAATAGTCTCCTCCATACGTCGATGATCCTAGAGTGTCACGATCCAATACTTGGGATGAGTGACTCCAAGAGGGAGCACATCCCATGAGTGAGAGATATGAGGTAATCTTAGACAGGGTCTGGTGACAGGCCCTGCTAGACGTCGTAGATCTTGTGAGTAGACTCGTAGATGAGACCCGAGTAGTACGCATACTGTAGATATATCGTGACGGGTTCTGGATTGGGCATATGAGATGTCGAGGATGGGTTATATATATATATATGTATGAGGTTTTACGGAGATTGGTTTGGGGCTGAGACTGAATTCTCGTATACTTTGGTTGACGGTTTTGGGTTAAGGCCCTAATGATTTAAATTAATGAGAAATGATTTGAGAAATGATTTTCGAATGCATGTATGCCTTTACGTGAAGGGTATAATATATTTCCGATATAGATGAGTTTTACAAACTGTTGTTTTGTCCACTCACAGCTTTTGATGTTTTTAATACCCTTCAAGTTGATAGCGGATACGGGCTGTAGCAGAGATCGAGACACCACATGCCACCAACGATCCTAGCGTACTCTGATGGACCTCGAATGGGTGATGAGTTTATCCCTATTATGACACGCGGTGTCGGACGGGAGCAGGCACGTTCCACGATAATCCAGGGGATTCGGGGCGGTCATGTCAAATTGTCACCCCCCACACTCATACAAAAGGGGTTCACTTTTCCCCATAAAGGAAGCTAAACATTTACTATTTACACCTACTTTACGAATTACTATTCAGCACTCACTCCTTACACACAAACCCATCACTGACTTGGGTGTCAGAGTACTCTTACGCTGGTACCACATCGGTGCCTACCTCTAATCGACAACCAGTTATCCTTTTCGACAGGTCAGTCCATGGACAAGTGGCTGAGTAGGATTCGCACCATAAGTTGACATATTTTGTGTATCAACACCACTGAAGAGCAAAACTTGATTGATGATTGGAATATCGTGGATGATCTGAATCAATAATTCTTCATTAAATGATCAATTTTGGCTCGTGAATCTGTGATTGGATTGGTTCTTCTTTGCTAACATCATTGATCATATACCTAAAGAACACATCTAAGGGCTCAAGAAGAAGATATTGTTGTGAGTACGAATTCAAAAATATCATATTGAGGTAAAGTTTTATTTTTATTGGTTATGAATACGAGATTTAGAACGTTTTTTCATTTAGTTAAAATGCTTATACTATGATATTTTTATTTCTATATGGATTTAAGAAGATATTGTTGTGTTTTGGAAGAATAGCAAGGTTAACTTTTGTTTTTTAATTTATTTTTATGTTCATATGCTGAAAATGGTTATTAAATGTCATTTTAAATCTTGATTATCATAAATATTCCATGCAACCAATCTCTTATTGTTGAAATGCATCCTCATTTGTTTAGCAATTACTTCCTTTGATTTTTGTTTGAACTACTGTTTAATTTTTAATTTTTATTATCTTGCATGATTTTTCATTGGTTTTTATTTTTAACTATGTTATGGATGGAGTGTGACGACTCGGAAAATCAAAAAAAGAAATTTAAAGAATATGAAACATAAAATGATGTTTTTGCTTCGCAAATTATTGTGGTCAAAAGTTGACTTTGTGCTTGGAATACTTTATGGACTTTTCGTGAGGACCGTAGGGTAGGTCTCGAAACATTGAATCCATAGACAGGTCGCACGTCAAAATCGGAGTTCAAATGAATTAGTTACATGCCTAGAAAGGTCAAGGGCATTTTGGTAATTTATGTAAGGAAGGGCAAAATGGTCCTTTTGCTTAGTTTATTGAGTCAACATGCTTTTGGAAAATTAGTGACACCTATCAACATAAAAGATAGATTGCTAGCAAAACGTGGCATTAGTTTGTGTGTGTTGCGTGTGAATTAATCGAATTGGTGTTGTGCTTGTTTAACAAAACAAAATGAAAATAAAACCAAATTCATTTTTGAGATGATTACCTTACCAGCTACTTGAGGAAACCCAGAGAATAGAGATATTTGAGGGGAATTAAGAGAGAAAACCCAAAAGGGAAGAAAAGAAAAAGAGACCCAAAAACTCGAAAACCCATACTTAGAAAAATTCAAAAATTGGAGATTTCGAATTTGAATTGCTGGACTTTGATTAATGGAATTCAAAATTTTTTATGCTTTCTGAGACCTTTACGAGTTTAACAATCCCAAAATGGAAGGGAATTGCCAAGTTTTTTTACCTAGAACAGCGCGACAATCTTCGAATTTTCGAAGTGAAATTGATCGATTTGAGGTGAGGAATCGTTAAATTGAACTCGTAATTGTGTTTTTAAGGGTCCTAGAATGTTTTTTCCTTAATTGGATTTGAGAAATTGGTTGAAATTTGCCCGGCGACCCATTTGCAGGTTTCTGGGTTGGGACAATGATGAACAGTATTCACTGTACATCGGCGCATGGTTTCACGCGCAGCCCAATTAGGTCGCGGGTGGCTGAGTTTTTTGGAAAGTTTTCAACATACTTTTTAATGTTTTTGACATTTCAAACCTAATGACAAAGGTTTCGAGTCGATCAGACACCGTTTCGGGGTACTTTTGGGTGGTTGAAGTGTGTAGTTGGTGTTTAACTATTGTTATTAAATCCCAGGTTTTAGGGGATTCTAATACGAGGTTTTGTAACAACTTAGTGACCCTTAATTATTGTGTTTGATAGCCCAACTAATTCTCGAGACCCCTGAGGAACTTACAACTCGAAATTGAGCAGTTTGGACGGTGTGTGAGTGTACGTTTGTTTTATAAACTGTTATGCATGCATAGTTAAATGTTTATGTGATTTATTGCATGATTTTAATTATTATTGATTTGGTGGACTTAATTATCGATTTCTGAACGTGATTTTATAGATTTACGTGAAAATGGTATTTTGGGCTTGAGACCCTGTTGGAAATGGTTTTGACTTGGTTTAAAATCAAGGATGGTTTTGAAACTAATGTTTTGGGCGTAGGCCCGGTTTAATGATAGTATTTGACTTGGAATCTAAGCCAAGGATGGTTTGAAAGGTTATGGGATGTAATCCCTAGATAGTTTTCATTGTGACTATGACGAGTTCCTAGATGGACGAAGCTAGGGGTATTTCCTAGACGACTAAAGCTTGGGGTGATTGTGATTGTTCCCAAGTAGTCGAAGCTTGGGGTGTTTCCCAAACGGCTGATACTCGGGGGATATATGTGTTCCCAGACAGCCGAAGCTCAGGGTGCTCCTAGACAGCTGATGCTCGGGGTTATTATCATTGTGGCCTATGCATAGTGTCGGTGTGATTAAGTGATTGATTGTGCACTTAAGAGTAGTGCGGGTATTGTGATCTTGTGACTAATGTCTATGCACTTAGGAGTAGTTGTAAAAACCCGTCCCGAATCTACAGATTAATTAAGGACTAATTGAGAATTATCGAGACTAATCGGAAATTAGTCAAGGATTTTTCGGACGGTCATCGTAAATTGACGATTTTGCGGACAGTCATTGTAAATTGACGATTTTGCCCATGAAATGGGAAAGATGTTGATTTTTAACCTAGGAGGTCAAATTCACGAGTACCGAGGACCATTAAGTAGATCGAGACGATACGAGTCTACAGACAGGCGTCACGTCGAAATCGGACATCGTACGAGGAAATTACGGGTCATGGAAGAAAAATGATACTATTCACATTTTACGTGGAAAGTGTACAAATGGCAGATTTGGATTGGTAAAAATCTGGGTGGACCAATTGATGAGTGACAAGTGTCACTCATCTGATTGGCCCATATACCCAAATTTTGAGATCCAATATTTGTTCATCCTTCATCCTCTTTGTTGTGTTTACCCGAAAACCCAAAGAAATCCAACCAAAACACACAAACCTACTTCCTTCATTCTTCATCCATTGCTTCTAGTGTGTGAAGGAAAGTGAGGGAGGGGACTGAGATGAGTTGAACGGTGGTAAAGGTGTGGACAACCGTGCATGGTGGCCGGAACGGTGGCCCGAGACGGTGAGTTTGAAGGTTTAAATTTTTGAATTCAATTTCCAGGGATTGTTAGGGGTTTTTGTTGATCAAAACTTGTTCCTTGGAATTGTGCGAGGCTGTAGGATCGAAAACCGAAGGCGAAGGACCACACGACAGCCCTAGGCGGAGGTTCGAAACTGGACCGTGAGGTTTGAGTTTGGACAGGTAACGTTTAGCCTCTTTCTTCTGATTTTGTGGTCATAGGACCCTTCCTGGGTAGGTTACGAGTCTAGGAGTTCAAAAATGGGAATTTTTGGTGGCTTGATGGCTGAGATCGAGTCGGATTAGGTCGAGGGTCTTGTTGACCCGTTACAGGGAACTGGGTCAACCTGGCTAGAGGTAGACGATGATGACATCAGTGGGTGATTTCATCATCTGTCAGAGGTGTCAGACCCCGTGGCCAATAGGGAGCTGATATGTGGCATGTTTTTAGGCACAATCAGCACTGACATATCAGACATGTGGTCAAATCAGGGGCTAACATGTGGCACATGTCAGACCTAACATGTGTTAGACCTATCAGGCTGGTGTCAGCATGACGTCAGCAGTTGACATTGATCGTGATGTCAATGTTGACTTTGCTCACATCAGCGTTGACTTTTGACCAAAGTTGACTAGGAATTTTGACCCGCGCGTGGGGGCACATTTGTATGAATTTTGAGGTGAGACCAGCCCTATTCAAAAGGTTTCTACATTCTGAATCCAACGGTGGTGGTTTCTGGTCAATCAAAGATTATTTGGTTGGTCAAATTGAGGTTTTTAGCCTAGGAAAACGTGTTTGGAACACGTTGACTTTTTCGGGAGTTTTGGCGGTTATCTAGATTGTTCATGACCTTTGAGTGTATTTTGAACAGGTCTAGACGACCCAGAGAGTTCATTTTAGCCCAGAGTGGCTTACAACGCAGCTTGGATGGGTTCTGAGTGGACATTTGATTTCTAAATATCATGCATGCATAACTGTTTTACATGTTTTTAACCATAATTTGAGATGCCTTGTGCGCATATGATTGTGGTGTTTTGGTATTTTCATACAAATGTGGTATTGAACGTATTTCGAGATTTATACTTTATGTTTTATCTTGGGCTTAGGCTAGGTTTTTATACGTGCTTGTGATATCAAATGATTCAATTGATGAAATGATTTTGGATTTGGAAATATCATCGGGCTTGAGGCCCAGTTGATTTATGATATCGGGCTTGAGTCCCAGTTATGGTTTATGAAATAAGATTTCGGGTTTGAGATCCTATTGAGATGATTTGGGCTGAGTCCTTATGATATTTGAATTGGGTTTGGGAAATCCTGGTTTTGTGGAAACTATACCTCGAGCTGTGACCCTATTGAAATGCTTTAGACTGGATTTGAGGTATAAATGTTTTTTTATGATTTTCCACTGGATTTGATTACTGTTTTACCTATACCATCCTTATGTGTTGATTGTCTCCTCTAGACCTCTCGTAGTATCCTGGAGTAGTCATGGTTAATTACTTGGGAGGGGCCGCTCCAAGGAGAGGCTCAGGACCAGGTGTGCGAGCATTGCCTGAGAGGGTCCGCTACGACGAGGAAAGGCTCAGGATCAGGATTGCTAGATACGGATATCACCCAGGACAGTGTCCGGTGATATCATCCGGACACTGGTGGATCTTGGGTAGTACTCGGACTTGAGACCCTGAGTGGCATGCGTAGCCTTAGAGACTGTGACATCATTGATTAGACATAAGGGATGTCGAGGATTGGTTAAACTGTATTTTTTTTATTTGGGCAGAGACCCCACTTGTTTTGGTTTTGAGTTGAGACTCTATTGAGGAAATGGCTTGATTGACAAATGTTTTCTTTAGGTGTTGATTTGAAAAGCCATATGTTTGATTTAAAGAAAGTGGTTGTTATAACTAGTTTATTGATGCATGCATGCTTTTTAGTGAATGGTATAAATGTCTTTACGTGAAATGGTTTTATAAACTATTTATTTTTATCCACTCACAGCTTTTACTGTTTTAATACCCTTTAGGTTGATCTCGGATGCAAGCTGTAGCTGAGACCGAGATATCACATGTCGATACAGATCCTGGCGTACTCTGGTAGCCCCGAAAGGGTTTAGGTGTATCCATGGTCTGGCATGGGGTGTCAGACGGGGAGTATGGCATATTCCAACGTAATCTCGAGGGGATTGGGATGGGTCGTGTTAGCTTGGTATCAGAGCACTGGGTTGCTCTTGGAGTGTTATGCATGTGCCGACTGTGATGTCTCTACGAGGAAAACAGCCCGTCATCAACCTGATAGTTAGGGTAAGAGTAGGAGAGCTTAGTGTAAACAAACTGTGGTTAGGTTTCACTTGAAATAAGATGCCATAATAGAGGTTTTAGGATTCCGTGGTTGAACAATGTTAGACTTCGAGGAGGGATGGGTAGGAAAACTTTTCTGAGTAATGATCGATGGTTGGTCTGGAATTAGAGGCAACTAGTGAGATTCGATCCACAAGTACAATCATGAGATTATATGTCGGATCCTGGGGTAGTACTTATAGATCGGTCCATCCCCGATCAATGGATTTTACACTTGAGCAGAGCATACAGACGCTAGAGGTGGTTTGGACGTTGGGTTGCGCTCTATCGGACAGGGTCCGGTTAGAATAGTGCAGTGGTACAGGCGGTGAGTTTCCCGCCTAAGTACGGAGTCTCGATAACAGAGTGTTCCTTGGGTTAGTCCGCACGAGGTTGTGGCAGACTTAGCTAGCGGGGGTGGTGGTTGAGACTGTGAGAGTTGGGCGGCGTTCGAGGAACGTTTCTTATGTAGTTTTCGCCCAGAGTTGTTGAGTTACGAGGGAGGTAGAGTCCCCCCGACATGAGTAAGGGGTTTGGTTGTTAGCTCGGTATGAGTAGAGGTTTGTGATGTGGTCGTAGTGTGCTTATGTTCGGTGTTGACTAGACGATGATCTTGGGCGGTGCGAATTGTATCGAGATGCCATATCATCTCCACTGAGTTGTGATTGGGGGAATACCCAACAGAGATGGCTGAGATGAGTTGATAGAATCTCTGCAATGATTAGATGAATCCGAGCGATGATATGTCGTTAATTAAGCATTTTTTGATATTATTTTATACCTTTTATACTTGAATTTTAATATTAAAATAATAAAAAATTCGAGAAAATAATATATTTTGTGGGATTTTTGTAGAATTAAATAAATCTTGTAATTTAGAGTGTTTTTGCGAAAGAATCGTCCAGATCGGAATTATAAAAAAGAATTATAGATGAATTTCGGTGGACTTATTTTAAATTGAAAATCTATTATTTGCATCCCAATCCAAACTCACAGCTGCAGTCCATTTTCTGTGCAGCCCAGAAGACTTCAACCCAAGTCTAGCCCAAAATCTGGCCAAAACCAGTGTTGCAGTCCTTCTGACAGACCATCGTCCTCCTCAATGTGCGCTAGCCGAAGTTGCTTCGGTGACTTCGGCGTGCGTGCGTTGAAACATCCTTCCGCCTGTCAGTGCCCATTGTGCTACTCTCACATGCTTCTCTTGCCAGCTTCTGCCGAATTACAGTCTGCATTTTCTGCAGCCTTCCCACTCAGCCCATCCCTCTGTCCAGCGGACAATGGCTGAACCTCACATGCACATCCACCTACTTTTGGCCGAAAATCAAGCCCTCCATGCTCTGCTCTTTTCTGCATCAAACCTGCCCTTTTTGGGCAGGTTTTTCACTATAATTTCTCCATAAATCAGCCCTAAAATCATCATTTGTCATCATTTTAATTGTACTTATTTTAATATTTTAATTTTGTAGTATTTGAATTTTTGGCACTCCTTCTATAAATAAGGGAGGCCATTTTCATTGTAGGAGGTCCCCATTTTCCCCATTTCTTCCATTCTCTTAGTTCGTTTTAGTTCTTAGTTTAGTTATTTTTTCTCTCTCTTGAGAGACATTTTTTGGACCATTTTAATTTCTTGTAGATTTTATTATTAATTAACTTTCTTTTAATTCTTATTCTTAATTTATATATTTTTTATTTTATTTCTTAATTTCATTTTTTCTTTACTTTGTTCTTGTAATTTTTCTTTGAGAGCTTTTAAACACATTTTTTTGTTTTCCTTAAGAAATACGTAGGCCAAGTAATTATAAGGCAATTCAAGAGTTTTTAAGACCGAATTCCTATTTCTTCTTCCATCTTCACAAGTTTCCTGCCGCTGTTCGGTGATTCTTGTGAAAAACCATATTTTTCTACCTAAATTCTTGTTATTGTTATTGGTTTTACTTATAATTCAATATATGTGTTGGTATTTTCTTTCTAACATTTTTAAGTAAGAATGCAATCTTCATGTGTTTTACTTTTTGAATTTCTTTTACTTCATATGTTTTAGTGTTTAAATTTCAATTCGAAGTTAAATGTCGATCCGCTGTTTGAGGCATTTAGAATAGAATTTAAGAGATTTAATGTTTGACTGCTGTTCGACGCATTAAATCACAAACTTAAGGTGAATCATATTGTAAGTAATTATCCGATGTTCGGTGCATTTATAATATGAAAAATGTATGCATGTAATTGAGATGATGAATGTAGGATTTTGTGATTGGTTCAATATGAGCATGATGTTAGAGTGTTAGTAAAAATATGTGTTTGAAGAAAGTTCATTTGTACAAAAGTTAAAGTAAAAGTAGAATTAAGTTCTTAATTATTTTTACTTATTTTCTTTATTTTATGATTACATTCTTTACAAACACCCCATTTAATTCTTTATTTTTTATTCTTTAATTCATTTATTCTTTATTCTTTTATTCATTAATTCATTAATTATTTATTCCTTTTTTCATTAATTCATTTATTATTTTATTCTTTGATTATTCATTATTCTTTTTCACTAACATATTATTAATGTTCCCTAATTTCCCCGGTTAAGAACGATCCCTATTTACCAATACTATATCTACACAAAAAAAGTTTAAATTGCATAATACTCAAATTACGTGTTTAATTTGATACGTAGTTTAGGCGTTACCAATTTTTAACACCGTTGTTGGGGAAATTGAAAATCATTTTTAATTTGTTAGTGTATGTATATAAATTGTGCATATTATACTTGTTTATAATTTTTACTTTTGTTAATATTATTTTTGTTCATAACTTTTACTTACTTGTTTGTAATTCTTATACTTGTTTATATTTTATTTATCCATCTTATTTTTATTCTTATTATTTTTATTTTTATTTTTATTAATGTACATATTACTTGTTCATAATGTTTATCTTTATACATGTTCATATTATACTTGTATATTATTTTTATTTATTTTTATACTTGTTCATAACTTTTATCTTTATGCTTGTTCATAATTTTGATTCTTATAATTATTCATATTATATTTGTTTATAATGTTCATACTTTATTTGTTCATAATTTCTAATTTATACTTGTTCATAAATGTTCATAATTGTTTTTATATACTTGTTCATATTATAATTGTTTATGTAAATTTAAATTCATATTATACTTGTTCATTTTATATTTGTTTATGATTGTACATACTTAATCATTTTATACTTGTTCATTTTTTAATTGTTTATGATTGTAGATATTTGTTCATACTTGTACATAATGTTCATAAATTGTATATTATACTTGTTCACTTTTTAATTTTTTTTATTTTTTATTTCTTTTGAATTGTTTTTTGTAAAAAAAAAATGAAAAAAAATTATTTTTTAAATTAAAATTTTCTTTTTCTTTATTTATTAAAAAAATTGAAAAAAAAGAAAAAAATTTATTGTTTTGAAATAAAGAAAATGTTTTCATTACCTTTTTAATTAAAAGATAAATTTCAAATTTTTCCAGTCTTAACTTTGTGATAGTGTACATAGATACTTATAAATAAATCGTGTGCATAATCAATATGTTAGTGTGAATATCCTTACTTGTGAATTATCATTACTTGTGCATAAAATCATACTTGTGAATAAATTGTTCATACTTGTATAAATGGTTCATATGTAAATTGTCACGTTATACTTGTAAATTAAGCATAAAAACATACTTGTAAATAATTCTTGCATTCATGCATTAGTCTCGGCTATATGTAGATCACTTGTGCTTCGAAGTTTAGATTTTGATCTTTAATGAAATAGGTGAAGTCTCTTTTGTTAACTCTCACCTACGGTGATTGTTAACACTTGAGTTATCTTAATTCCACTAGAGTAAGAAATTTCGAGGGTGATGTTTAGGAAAAGAGACGGTACTTATAACGGATTTTGGGTCTAAAAAAGGGACATCAATGGAGTTTAAGCCTCGGGATGTCTTGAAATTTTCCCTACCTCTTATGTTTATTCTTTCTAACCTGGTCACTTTTGAACTTGCCCAAACAGTTGAATTAAACGAAGATATTTACTTGGGCCGCACGAACGTATAAGTCTCAATCTAAACTTTGAAGTTATGTAAACCATATATATCTTTGACTTCTCCCGACATGTAAATATTGTTTATATCTGTTTACATTTGCTTGTATCTTAACTTACATTACTTGTCATGACAACTTTAACTTGCATTTTTAGTTTAACTAACTTCCATCTTTCATTCTAACTTGTATCTTTCATTCTAACTTGCATTGCATCATTAATCTAACTTGCATCTTTAACTCTAAATTGCATCTCTAACTTAAATTTGCATATTTAACTTGCATTCTTGACAAACGTGTATTTCTAACTAAATAGCTTGCATTTTGGTCTAGGCTGGATGAACGTTAAACTTCAAGCGCTTGTTGGGAGGCAACCCAATGTGTTCCCTGGACATGAAAGAGTCATCAATGCAGATTTGCTATCTTTCAACCCTTCACTCTCTTTTATTTTGTTTTTTTTAATGTTTTCTTGCTTTATTTTCGTAAATCTTCTTCCTTACTTTGATTCTATGTTTATTTACTTCCTATTTTCCCACATTGAGGACAATGAAGAATTTAAGTGTGGGGGAATAGTTTACAAATTTAATTGTCCAATAAAATTGTTTTATAAACATTATTAAAAAAAAACTAATTTGTTTATTGCTTTCTTGAGTCTTTTTTGTTTTAACTTAGTGTTTTTATGAGTCTTAAGTTGCCCTTTAACTTGTCAATGATATAAATGAACGGAAATGAATATGTTATGGCCAAAGATGCTCACTAAAACTTGAATTCGTTTGTTAATACTTTGTGATTAAGTGTTATAACGTGTAGATAATGCATGTAAATTGGTATATAAACGAGCATGTTAAGATAAGTATGAATCATTTGAACCTTATGTGAGCTTTAGAACTTTATTTACATCTTTGATGAGTGATCCTTAAGTTCTTTGTTTAAATTGATATACATATGCATCATAACTACTTGTCATAGCTTTTAATGAACTCTAAAGTACTAGAACTTATTCTATGTGATTTTCAAAGTTTTTAAGTCAATAAACTCTTTGATTTTGGATATGATTAAGGCATTAGGGTTAACACCGCAAATTCAAACATCCATGTTCCCTATTTTGTGCCTACAAGTTGCAACCCCCTTAGTTTTAACCCCTTTGAGCCTACATTAAGTCTTTCTTTCATCACCATGATTATCTGAACACTTGAGCTTAGTATAGACATCATTTACTCTTATTCCAAGGACTCGGTTGAAGACATAAAGATCGTGTGAAGAGAAAATGATGATGTTGAAAAGAATTTTATATGTATTATTTGGATTTACTTACTTAAACTTTATTGTATTATTGACACATGTTATTACCTTGATATTTGAAAAAAAAAAATTGAAAAAGAAAAAGAAAAAATTAATAAATAAAGTTTTGAGTTTCTATCAAGCTAATAAGGTTTGATTATGTAATGTTTGAGTTAAGTCCTTTACAATTTTAAATTCGACACAAAGAATGAATTCGAGGCCCAACATGATGAAACTTGGCCTATACTTGAAGGATGGATTATTAACGTCATTGCACTAAGATTTGGAAGTTATGATATGTTGGGAGTCTATTGAGTCTTGAAATGAATTTGAGCACCACTTGTCCTATATTTTCCTTGCCTCTAAACTTAACCCCATTACAACCTTCGTAAAGACCTTATGATCCTTAAGATGGTAAATTTTGATTAGTTGAGTCAATCACTTGAGTAAGCTTATGATTTTGGTTCATTTGTGCAAGTATGTTTTGTTTTTATCTTGTGGTGTTTGTTTGAGATTTTGCAAAAATACTTCATTTCTATTATGTGAGCATTTTGCTCACATACATTGAGTGCAAACACAAACCCTAAAAAATTGAGTGAATTTATGAGTGCATATCCTTGTGAGTTGATTCATACTTGTTGTATTCATGTTGAGATCCATTTCACCATATTTACTCATTATCTTACTTGTTGAAACATTTTATTACCATGCATTAACTCTTGAATTACATATGCTTAAATGCTTTAAGTGAAAATCTTTGATGTCATGATCATAATAATGAAATATTGAGACTAATGGTTAAGGGATTACTTGTTTTGAATTCGTAGTGTAATTTTTGTATTTGCTAGGGACAAGCAAAGTTTAAGTGTGTGGGTATTTAATAGGTCGTTAATTAAACATTATTTTATGTTATTTTATACCTTTTATACTTGACTTTTAATATTAAAATAATAAACAATCGGAGAAAATAATATATTTTGTGGGATTTTTGTAGAATTAAATAAAGCTTGTAATTTGGAGCGTTTTGGCGAAAGAATCGTTACGATCAGAATTATAAAAAAGAAATTATGGACGAATTTCGGTGGACTTATATTAATTTGAAAATCTATTATTTGCAGCCCAATCCAAACTCACAGCTGCAGTCCATTTTCTGCGCAGCCCAGAACACTTCAACCTAAGCCTAGCCCAAAATCTGGCCCAAACCAGCGCTGCAGTCCCTTTGACAGACCATCGTCCTCCTCGATGCGCGCTAGCCGAAGTTGCTTTCGTGAATTCGGTGCACTTGCATCGAAACATCCTTCTGCCTGTCAGCGCCCATTGCGCTACTCCAACAAGCTTCTCCTGCCAGCTTCTGCCGAGTTACAGTCTACATTTTCTGCAGCCTTCCCACTCAGCCCATCCCTCTGTCCAGCGGACAATGGCCAAACCTCACACGCACGCCCACCTGCTTCTGGCCGAAAACCAGACCCTCCATGCCCTGCTCTTCTCTTTATCAAACCTGCCCCTTTTGGGCAGGTTTGTCACCATAATTTCTCCATAAATCTACCCCAAAATCATCATTTGTCATCATTTTAATTGTACTTATTTTTATATTTTAATTTTGTAATTTAGTATTTGAATTTTTGGCACTCCCTCTATAAATAAGGGAGGCCATTTTTATTGTAGGAGGTCCCCATTTTCCCCATTTCTTCCATTTTTCTTAGTTTTTAGTTCTTGGTTTAATTATTTTGTTTCTCTCTTTTGAGAGACATTTTTTGGGACCATTTTAATTTCTTGTAGATTTTCTTATTAATTAACTTTATTTTAATTCTTGTTCTTAATTTATGTTCTTTTTATTTTATTTCTTCTTTACTTTATTCTTGTGATTTTTCTTTGAGAGCTCTTAAACACATTTTTATGTTTTCCTTAAGAAATACCTAGGCCAAGTAATTTTAAGGCAATTCAACAGTTTTTAAAACCGAATTCCTATTTTTTCTTCCATCTTCACAAGTTTCATGCCGCTGTTCGGTGATTCTTGTGAAAACCCATCTTTTTCTACTTAAATTCTTGTTATTGTTATTGGTTTTACTTATAGTTCAATATATGTGTTTGTATTTCGTTTCTAACATTTGTAAGTAAGAATGCAATCCTCATGTCTTTTACTTTTTGAATTTCTTTTACTTCATATGTTTTAGTGATTAAACTTCAATTCGAAGCTAAATGTTGATCCGCTGTTCGGGGCATTTAGAACAGAATTTAAGAGATTTAATGTTTGATCGCTGTTCGGCGCATTAAATCACAAACTTAAGGTGAATCATATTGTAAGTAATATTTCGTTCGATGCATTTATAATATGAAAAATGTATGCATGGAATTGAGATGTTGAAGGTAGGATTTTGTGATTTGTTCAATATGAGCATGATGTTAGAGTGTTGGTAAAAATATGTGTTTGAAGAAAGTTCACTTGTACAAAGGTTAAAGTAGAAGTAGAATTAAGTTCTTAATTGTTTTTACTTGTTTTCTTTATTTTATGATTACAATCTTTACAAACTCCCCATTTAATTCTTTATTCTTTTATTTTTTTTTAATTCATTTATTCTTTAATTCATTTATTATTTATTCTTTTATTCATTAATTCATTAATTATTTTATTCTTTGATTTTTCGTTATTCTTTCTCACTAACATATTATTAAACTTCCCTATTTTCCTCGGTTAATAACGATCCCTATTTACCAGTACTACATCTACAAAAAAATGGTTTAAATTGCATAATATTCAAATTACGTGTTTAATTTAATGTGTAATTTGGGTGTTACCAAGGGACGCCAAGTGCATCGAGAAGATGTGATTTTGATCACAGTATCCTCCTTGTTGAATTGGATTACGCCTCCGTATCCCTATGCATGAATAGGAAATAGGTGTTTTGTCTTGCCTTGGTAAGTGTGCACGAGTGCCGGATGCGGGAGTTGATCCCATAGAGTTGGGACATGAGAATCAGGTGGCTCCATCACTACCAATTGGATGTGCATAAAGAGTATAATAATAAAAGACATGCGAAGTTTGACCTTGAGTTAGATTGATTCTAGGACACATGGATTGATGTCCGAGTGAGTTGAGGGTTTGAGAGTCCAGTGGTAGGACTTGATTCCCAATTCCATTGAGAATCAGTTGGCTTGGAATGTCACTGATAGGAGACCCATGTTCTTTCAATGGGACTTCGGGAGATGGTTTTGACCAGACTGCTAATAAATATAATTACTTCTCCTGAATGTGGAGGCATGAGCTGAAATCAATACAGTTTTCCCTTATTTGACATGTGCTGAGGGTGTTTTCGGAACTTCAGTTGACTTGTCATACAGGAGTAGGACCAGACACGATTATCAAAGTCCTTTCGGGACGGGTCCTGTCATCAAGAGCTAAATCCTCCTCTGATTATCACTCTAATTGTCTGTATGAGTAGTCTAAGAAAAAGCAGAAAAGAACCAATGTCAGGACCCACCCCGGTTTCACCCCGAAAACCGAGGTAAACCCTGCTCCCGTCTAACATCCCGACACAAAATTAACGTAACTAAAGTAAACCACCCAACAAGCACAGTCAGACGCAGGAGAACTACAAACATCCTGAAGTCAAGTTTTACAGAACATAGTTCTAAATACAAAAGAAAGAAAACCGACAAACTAGATACACGCACACGGAAAAGTAAACACTCCGGGGTCGCTCTCGTGACTTCTATGCCTCCGACGCTGCCTCGACGCCGAAACCCCGCTCTAGCTCCACGACTTGGAGGGCAATTTAAAACAGAAGGTGTGAGTGGACCATAAATAAAAGAGAAGTTTTCAAAACCATTTATAAGAAAACCGGGTTTGGCCCTCCGTTTTGAAACCACATGCATAACCTAGTTATTAAAACAATTATAAATCACATAAACCTCATCATAAAAACAGAAACACTATAAAAAAGTTATAGAAATCATATCATCAGCGTCATAAAACTGTATCAGAAAACATAAATACCAAGCCATAACCAACCGATCAAACCTGCTGGATCTATCCGAGTCTTTAAACTCCCGAGTCTTTAAACTCAATCCAGGCCTCAATAATATCCGAGTCTTAAAAATCCCGATTATTTAAACTCAATAGGCCTACGGGGAAAATATCAATATATCCGAGCTTTAAACTTCCGAGTCTTTAAACTCAGTCCGGGTCTTTAAACCCAATCCGGGCCCGTCCCCCGTCAAATCAATATCCGGGTCTTTAAACCCAATAACCAGATCCAGCAAATCCAATCCAAACCGTTGAAAACCATTTCGAAATCCATATCCAAACCCGAATTCGAAATCACCGGTCTGATGCCCTTCCGGCGTCCAGAACCGTCATTCCGAACCCAAATCCAGAAATCCACTTTTCAACATTAAAACCAAATTCCGCTTACCGAAATCCGATTTCAAAACCGAAACCCTTTAATCACCAAATCATGTTTCAAAATCCCTTTATGAACATTCAAACCACTTATCCATTGAAATCCCAAAACCATAACATTATTCTCAGAAATCAACATTCCTCGTAAAACGTGCCAAATACGTTATTTCTCGAAAACAGTGCAATTATGTAAAACCAACATAGCATATTCAACATTCATGAAATCACATATAAAACCATAAAACAATTATAGAAAAACAGTTATGCATGCTCGAGTTTAAGGACAGGGTCCACTCACAATACCGAGCCCTCAATCGCGTCCCGAACGTCTCGTACGTTTCTCAGCTTCCTCGGGAAGTCCCGATCCTGTCAACAATCATCGAAGTACGTTACTAACACATCTACGAAGGTTCACCTAATTTCCCCCAAAAATCTCGGGATCTTAAACGAAACGAACCGGAACCCTAAACCTTCGACCTCGCTGAACTAACTTCAAACGGCGTCCGAACAACCCGAAACCAATTCCATTAGACTCGTTACAACTCCTAGACCATAAACTATGTTGACAACTTCCTCAAGAACCACCGCACGCGCCCCCAAGCGCCGCTCAAATTGGCTGTGCGTGGGCCTCACGCGCCAGCTACAGTGTCAACAACAACCTCTAGTCGACCCGGTTCGAACCAGTCACTGTAGCTCGAACTGGCGAGACCGGTTCTCCACCGTGCCTGCACCAAAACTACTCCTCTCTTCACCAACTGCTTCGTCCAGACCTAAGCTACCCATTCTCCTTACTCAGACATCTCGACTCAGGCTACAACTCGTCGACTCAAGCTCGAAACCAAAACCCCATAAACCCCTGTTCTTCCTCCCGGCCAACCAGGTCGTCCCCCGCCACTGCAACCACCGTAGACGGTTCCTAAGGATCTAAGAAGTCGACTAGGACCAACCAAAACCCTCGACTCGTACTCAAAACCCACGAATCAACGTTTGAAGCAAAACGAAAAAACAGAGAACACAGGGTATTCTCCGTCGTTCTAGCCTCCGCCGTGCACTCTTCCGTCACGGCTGCATAACCAGCAGCTACCTAAGACCCTACTGAGTCCCCTAGACCTCACTGGACTCCTCGATTCAACCCCAAAAACCACGACTTTCAAATTTGAAAATCACGGCAAAACAGAGCACTTACACAGGGAGAAGGAATTACATGCCGTCGACTGCCGCCGTGCTCGCCGTCGTGCTCCCTGAAGTCCACAGAGTCTTCCTTGTTCCCTTTCTAGTCCAATTACACCGCACACGGCCAAACCACCACCACGATCACTCACTTCCTCCCTGTTTTCTCTGAGGACTCAAACCTCCCACTCCTCTGATTTCCTTCACAATCCTCACTCACAAATCACTCACCACGTTCCTCCCTTCTCTCAGTCACTCTCTTGATCAACAGAACTCACAACACTCCCTTCACCTGATCGATTTTCTCCCCAAGTCCCAGTCTCTGTTTCTCTCTGGGTCGAAGAACACACACCTTGCACGGTTAACCCCCAAATTATTGGACCCGTGCACAAAATGCTGAAACCCTCTAGTTCCCCTACACGTGTCACCAATCCCACAACTCCTCTCCCAAGTGGCTCAATCTCAGCCCTCCATTGTCCCTCTCTGTTGCACAAATCCCCATGTGCAAAAGACCAAACTGCCCTTCTTTTTAAACCAAAATTACGATTTTACCCTTACCGTTTTAGACCCGTATCTCACACATCGTAAGTCCGATGAGTACGTGCCGCCTGTCATCGAACTCGGGACGATGAGATCTAGCTAACCATCCTAGGTCAACATGTCAAAACCCGATCGTACGAAAAGTCAACTTGTCCCCCTAGTTTAACCAAATTACGGTTATGCCCTCAACCTTCCGAACATCATAACTTCCTCCTCGGATGTCGGAATCGGGCGTGCCACCTGTCTACGGATTCGTGACGTCCTAAACTACGTCCTGGTCATCGGACAAAACCCAATTGACCGCCCGAACTAAAAGTCAACTTTTTGCCCAAACCGGGGGCAAAATCGTCATTCTAGGCTAACGACCTTACCGGAACCAACTAACCCCCAATTAAGCTCAATAATCCTTCATTAATCACTGTCTTAAGCCTAATTTCCGGGACGGGTTGTTACACCCAATTTGGAAGACAATGTATTTTTCTATATCTCACTTTGCTCAAATCGGTTTCTTTGTTTAAATTGTATTCATGATTATTATAATATTCTATTTTTATTCATACTTTCTAAACATTCAAAAACCCTGCAATAAGGCTCAAGATACAACTGCTTGAGAAGTATTTACGGATATTTCTTCATCGTGAGAGGAAAAAGGTTATTAATTTGTTTTATCAGTTCCTTAAACTGCAGATTGATTTATCTACTGATATTTCACAAAACAAAGTGATTTTATCTATTTCTCATTACCAAATTACTTATATTTTTTGTTTCAGGTCCCACACATGTTCAACTATTTTGGTACCCGTAAATTAGATGTTTTTTTACCCTGATGTGACTTCAGAAGGACTAAAGGAACGAGTACAATGGTAATGATTTTTTTCATTCCATTCTCAAATCTTAATATTAGTATTACTTGGTTTTACTTTCTTTAATTCTACGTAATTTACAAAGTTAAGAGTAACATTCGATCTCCTCAATGTTATTAGTTTTTAAAACCAGAGGAGCCATTATAATTTTTAAAAAATATTTAACTGCTTTCAATTATGGAAGATAAAAATATTTTTGTATGATCAATTCAAGCAATGTGTAATTGTATGCAAAAATGAATGATATTGATGTTGACTATGAATCATATTCATACTAATTGTTTTTCGCTAGAGGACACAATTGAAGCACACCGAGGCATCCCGTGGATTCAATAGCAAATATGAATCTAATTAAGAATGATTGCATTTTACATATTTGTTATTTTCATTTTTGAGATTTTCATTATAGATTATAGGCTTATAAGGCTAAATGCACCAGTAACACGTCAGCTAATCTTAAAATGCACCAGAAACTGAAATTTGCCTCAAGGTATACTAGGAATGGGTGCAACGTTAGGTCCGTTGCACCATTTAACGGATTTCATCTTTGTTATCATTAAAACTACTGTTTCTTTTCTTAAATACCCTTAAATACTGTTTATCTTCAACATTTTCATCTCCATCCTATCGCCTCTGAAACTTCACCTCCCCCTCTTTAAAACTTCAAATTTTTTAATATTATGATCTAGTAACTTAAAAATGCATTAAATCATTCTGGTCTCATCCAAACATATGATTTTCGTAATTGTATATTTTTCTTATGATTCAATTGAGGATAGTGACAAAAATCCGAATTTCACCAAGCTCTCCATATGCTTCTACTGTAACTAGACTATCTGCATCCCGTTACTCATAAAATAAAATAAAACGACGGGGCAACCCATAGCCATACCATCACCGCAGAAAATCCATCCCCTCCCGCTTCATTCCACCCCAAACAAAAACAACGGAGTTGCAGCAGCTTCTGTTGTGTATGCTGCTGTATCTTCTGTTCCTTCCTTCTCATGTCGTCAGCATCATCGCTCTCGCCAGCCGAATCTTCTACCTCATATTCGACCCTCGCCGGAAATATGATAAAAGCACGAGTACAAACACCAAGCTGGCTTGAGATGTCCAGGTGCTGAAGATTGGTGAGATTGGAGAAAGCAGAAGACAGCGCTCAAATAGTTGTGTCAAAGCTCAAGAATTCTAATATTGGCTCATTTCCGATGTGGGTTCAAACCCAAACCCAAGGCTTGAATTTGATCGCCAATAAGTCAACTAACCCGACATTCTGAGCCGTGAGGGTTGCAGCGACAAGTACAACAACCTTGCAGACGGAATGACTGTAAAATATCTAGGCTCAAATTTCAAATATATCTACAAAATGTTGTTTGAAGCATTAATGAAGTAAGTGATTGTAGGTAAGTGGGATCCAAAATGTAGTAGGTGGTTGTAGGTAAGTGGGATCCAAAATGTAGTAGGTGGTTGTAGGTAAGTGGGATCCAAAATGAAGTAAGTGGGTGGGTGAAGCATTAATGAAAGCATTTAGATGGTTCCTCCTTGGCCTATATAAGGAGAGGTCATTTGCTCATTCCATCAATCTCATCTAAGAGAAACATCTTCCTCTAAGAAGAGAGTGAAGAGTGCCCACTCCAAGTTGAGAGTGTTGAGTGTTGTAGTGTTGGTAGCAAAACAAGTGTGAGAGAGAGAGTTTCCTTCAAGTAGTGTTCTTGAAGTTGTGCATCTCTTTGTACCCCTAATTTCATTAGTGGAGGTTCTTGTTGTTGTTGCCCCGTGGACGTAGGCATATTGCCGAACCACGTTATATCCGGTGTTCTCTATTCTTTGCTCTTTTATTTCCTTGCATATTTATCTTTTTTGTGGGTTGAGTTATTATTTCCATTCTACTATTTTCCGCAACAGTGGTATCAGAGCTCTAGGTTCGTTGAGAATGGAAGGCTCAAGGAGTACCATGGTTCGACTCAACCACTCCAATTGGATTACATGGAAGCCGAGAATGGAGGACATTCTCTATTGCAAGGATCTACATGAGCCCATAGAAGGAGAGGAAGGCAAGCCTGAGAATATGGGAGATGCTGAATGGAAGAAGTTGAATCGCAAGGCTATTGGCCATATTCGTGAATGGGTGGATGATAGTGTGTTCCACCATGTGTCCAACGAGACTAACGCCTATGCTCTTTGGTTGAAGTTGGAGTCATTGTTCGAACAAAAGTCCGCATCGAAGAAAGCGTTTCTCATTAAGGAGCTTGTCAACATGAAGTATAAGGAGGGCGTAAGGGTGACTGAGCACCTCAACAACTTCCAAAGCACTGTCAATCAATTGGCCACGATGGACATGAAGATCGCGGATGAGCTTCAAGCGTTATTGCTTCTTGGATCTTTGCCCGACAGCTGGGAGACCTTTGTCATTACTGTAAGTAACTCTGCTCCCAATGGTGTGTTATCTATGGATAATGTTAAAGACAACATGTTCAATGAAGAGACTAGGAGAAAGTCATCTAGTCCCGATAATAGTCAAGTCTTTGTGACGGAGAATAGAGGAAGGAGCAAGAGTAAAGGTCCCAGTCGAGATCGCGGAAGAAGTGCAAGCCGTTCGAGGACACGATTCAATGGAAGGTGTCATAATTGCAATCTCTATGGCCACATGATGAAGAATTGCAACAAACTAAAGAATAACAAGAAGGATGGGAAAGATGGCTCAACCTACCAAGAGAAGGAGGACACAACCAATACTGCAGCTACCGCTACTGTGTCCAGTCAAGCATGTGAGTTGTTGTCTCTTGACAATAATTGCCTACATGCTGATGAAGATAAAAACATTTCTTGGGTAGTTGATTCTGGAGCATCTTTCCATGCCACGGCGCACTCGGAGTTCTTCACCACATACAAAGCCGGAGACTTTGGGGAAGTGAAGATGGGCAATGATAGCTATTCCAAGATATCAGGAATAGGTGATGTTTTGTTCGAGACTGATTTGGGCAACAAGCTGTTATTGAAAGATGTGAGACATGTTCCTGGTTTACGTCTCAATCTAATGTCAACCGGTGTGCTTGATAAACAAGGGTTCCATCATCATGGGGGAGATCAAAAGTGGAGGCTTACCAAGGGATCGCTAGTCATCGCTAGAGGGAAGTTGTGCTGCACCCTTTACAAGACATATGGGAAGGTTTGCAAAGGAGAGTTGAATGTCGCGGACGATTCTCATCCAAATCTATGGCACAAAAGATTAGGCCACATGAGTGAGAAAGGATTGCAAGTTTTGGCAAAGAAGTCTCTCATTCCCTTTGCCAAAGGTACCTCACTCGACTCTTGTGATTATTGTTTATATGGCAAACAAAATCAAGTCAGTTTTTCTGGTACCTTCACAAGAAAAGAAAAAATATTAGACCTAGTACATTCTGATGTTTGTGGCCCTATGGAAGTTGAATCATTAGGTGGTAATAGATATTTTGTTACCTTTATTGATGATGTTTCACGAAAGGTTTGGGTATATTTGTTGAAATCAAAAGGTCAGGTATTCCAAACCTTCAAGCAATTTCATGTCATGGTGGAGAGGGAGACTGGGAGAGCCCTCAAATGTATCCGCAACGACAATGGAGGAGAGTACACTTCGAACGAGTTCAGAGATTACTGTTCGAAGTATGGCATTAGGCATGAAAAGACAATTCCTGGCACCCCACAACATAATGGTGTAGCTGAAAGGATGAACCGCACCATTCTGGAGAAGGTCAGGTGCATGCTGAAGACAGCCAATCTATCAAAGCGTTTTTGGGCCGAAGCAGTGTCAGCCGCTTGTTACCTTATCAACCGATCACCAAGTGTACCATTGAACTTTGAGACTCCCGAATGCGTATGGACCGGTAGAAGCGTTTCATATTCACACTTGAAAGTGTTTGGGTGCAAAGCATTTTCACGTGTATCTGACGAGAAAAGATTGAAGATAGATGACAAAGGCACACCGTGCATCTTTCTCGGGTACGGCAATGAAGAAATGGGCTACCGCATGTGGGATCCAAAGACCAACAAGCTATTCAGAAGCAGAAATGTACACTTTTTTGAAGATCAGACCGTGGCAGATCTTGATAAGGAGACAGTTAAAAATACAGGCCAACTCACCTATGATTCATCACCGCTGCAACAAGAACCCAGTGGCAGAGCTCAAGAGGTTATACATGAAGACGTTCCTGACATGGCTGAAGCAGAAGGTGCTGAGATAGTGTCTGAACCTGAAGACGATGATCAGGACGATCAAATTCAGGGGGAGCCAAGCCAGGAGGAGCAACCGGAGATTTCCCAAGTACCAGTTCGTAAATCAAACAGAGTGCCGAAGCCGAATACTAAGTATCCTTCTTCACAGTATATTCTCACGACCAGTGATGGGGATGACCCGCATTCCAGATACATTCTGTTGACTGGTGATGGAGAGCCTGAAAATTTTGAGGAGGCAAAGACTCATGCAGACAATGACAAATGGATGTTGGCAATGAAGTCTGAGATGGAGTCTTTATTGAAGAATGACACCTATGAGTTGGTGGAGCTTCCTAAAGGCAGAAAAGCACTCAAAAATAAGTGGGTGTTCAAGTTGAAGAGGGACGAGAATGAGCAGTTGACAAAGTTCAAGGCTCGCTTGGTTGTCAAGGGTTTTGGGCAGAAGGAAGGAGTCGATTTCGACGAGATATTCTCACCAGTGGTTAAGATGACTTCTATCCGAGTTATTCTAGGCATGGCAGCTAGCATGGATCTTGAGGTGGAGCAGCTGGATGTGAAGACAGCATTTCTGCATGGTGATTTGGAAGAGGAAATTTACATGGAGCAACCAGAAGGTTTTGAAGTTGAGAGAAAAGGACACATGGTTTGTAAGTTGAAGAAAAGCTTGTACGGGTTAAAACAGGCACCGAGGCAATGGTACAAGAAGTTTGACTCATTCATGTTGGGTCATGGGTACAAGAGAACAGATGCTGATCCATGTGTGTATATCCAGCAGTTCACCGGAGGTAACTTCATCATTTTATTGCTCTATGTTGATGATATGTTGATTGTGGGGCACGATGTTGCTATGATTCACAAGTTGAAGTCAGATTTGTCAAAATCATTTGATATGAAAGACTTAGGTCCAGCTAAGCAGATTTTGGGCATGGAGATCACTCGTGACAGGAAGGCGAAGAAGCTATGGTTGTCACAGGAAAGGTACGTTGAACGAGTGCTTGAGAGGTTCAACATGAAAGAAGCTAAGCCAGTGAACTCACCTCTAGGTAATCAATTCAAGTTAAGCAGAAGTTTATGCCCAACTACACAAGAGGATATGGACAAGATGGCAGGTATTCCCTACTCATCAGCTGTTGGTAGTATTATGTATGCTATGGTTTGTACTCGACCAGATATAGCACATGCAGTTGGTGTTGTTAGTAGGTATCTCTCTAACCCTGGCAGAGAGCATTGGGAATCAGTCAAGTGGATACTCAGATATTTGAAAGGCACTTCAAAGTTGTGCTTGTGCTTTGGTGGATCGAAACCGATGTTAGAAGGTTTCACGGATGCAGACTTGGCAGGAGACCTTGATGCTAGAAAATCCACTTCTGGATACTTATTCACCTTTTCAGGGGGAGCTGTTTCATGGCAGTCTAAGTTACAAAAATGTGTTGCCTTATCCACCACTGAAGCTGAGTATATTGCTGCAAATGAAGCAGGCAAGGAGATGATTTGGCTGCAGAGGTTCATTCAAGAATTGGGTGTGAAGCAAGAAAGTTATGTGGTACATTGTGATAGTCAGAGTGCTATTCATTTAAGTAAAAATTCAGTGTACCATCCTCGCACGAAGCACATTGATCTCCGTTATCATTGGATTCGAGATGCAGTATCAAAGAAGCTTTTCCAGTTGAGGAAAATTCACACCAACAAGAACACTTCAGATATGTTGACAAAAGTTGTTACACAACAGAAGTTGGAGTATTGCAGCAAATCCGCTGGAGTGGACTTCAAGTAGAAGTCACGTCGTTTTGACCTAGTTGGCCTAGAGGGGGAGATTGTAAAATATCTAGGCCCAAATTTCAAATATATCTACAAAATGTTGTTTGAAGCATTAATGAAGTAAGTGGTTGTAGGTAAGTGGGATCCAAAATGTAGTAGGTGGTTGTAGGTAAGTGGGATCCAAAATGTAGTAGGTGGTTGTAGGTAAGTGGGATCCAAAATGAAGTAAGTGGGTGGGTGAAGCATTAATGAAAGCATTTAGATGGTTCCTCCTTGGCCTATATAAGGAGAGGTCATTTGCTCATTCCATCAATCTCATCTAAGAGAAACATCTTCCTCTAAGAAGAGAGTGAAGAGTGCCCACTCCAAGTTGAGAGTGTTGAGTGTTGTAGTGTTGGTAGCAAAACAAGTGTGAGAGAGAGAGTTTCCTTCAAGTAGTGTTCTTGAAGTTGTGCATCTCTTTGTACCCCTAATTTCATTAGTGGAGGTTCTTGTTGTTGTTGCCCCGTGGACGTAGGCATATTGCCGAACCACGTTATATCCGGTGTTCTCTATTCTTTGCTCTTTTATTTCCTTGCATATTTATCTTTTTTGTGGGTTGAGTTATTATTTCCATTCTACTATTTTCCGCAACAATGACATGTCGGCGTTGTCAACCCGCGGAGCACTCCGTTGTGAACGAGGCTATCGATTCAAGCAACCTTGGCTGCTGCCCTCATGACTCTGCCTCTCTTATTTTGGTAACCTAATAAAAGCGCGAGTACAGACACTAGGCGATGACCCTCGACTTTTTACCTTTCTCTCCACTGCTGGTGTATATTCGGAGGTGATTGAATTTATATGGTATATGGATTCATTGGATAAAGAGATTTTCTGATTTTCTTCCAATTTTTTTTTTAAAATTTAGAGGAAGATGATTGAGCAGTAGATCCTTTATTGAGGCTTCAATAGAGAAGCGAGCTTTTAGCGCCTGGATTCTTTTGCATCCCTCAGTTGCTTCAGGACAATTATCCGGAATTTGTGCCAAATAGGTACTTAATTTATTTTTGGATATTTGAGATCTTTGTCTCGGCGGAATCTTCATAATTTTTATTTTCCAAAAATAAGATTTTCTGCTGTGATGGTCTAGCTGTGGGGTGGAATCTTGTAAATATTAAAAAATTTGAAGTTTTAAAGAGGGGGAGGAGAAGTTTTAGAGGAGATAGGAAGAAATGAAAAGTTTGAAGATAAACAGTATTTAAGGGCATTTATAGAAAGAATCAGTAGTTTTAATAGTGTCAAAGATGAAATCCGTTGAATGGTGCCACGAACTTAACGTTGCACCAATTCCTGGTGCACATTGAGACAAATTTTAATTTTTAGTGCATTTTAAAATTGGCTGGTATGTTTCTGGTGCATTTAGCCTAATAAACCTAGATTATATAGGAAAAATTACATAAAAATATCTAACTATATGAGTCATTTTAAATTTGTACTCTAACTATAAAAATTGAATTTTTAAGTACCCAAACTATATTGCCACTAACAGAAGAGTACCTACGATACATTTTACATCTATTAAGCCGTTAAAAAAAAAGGTGACAAATAAATGGTCTAGTCAGTTTGTGAGACGGTGAAAACTAGAAGGGCATTTTTATCGTAATATTAAAATAATCAATAATGCAATGTATTAAATCATACAAAATTAATAAATATAAAAAGGTTATCAAAATGGGTTCGGATTCATTTCCCATGAAACTGACACCGTTCATATGGGTTTCCTCCCAAGATGGTATCTTCACACAACATTCATTTGGCTTATGTCGGGCAAGGCTTCAATGCTCCCTATCATTTAATGGTATGGGCATCCAAGGGTTATGGAGAGGTGTGGTAGGCCCCAAAATAGGGGTGAACGACTTGGATGCACATACCATTGAATGGTATATAGCATTGATGTAACGATCCGTCCCGAATTCCGGGATTAGATTAGTCACTAATCTTGATTAGTGAGGTTGAACGGTGGTTAGTAGGGCGGAATCGGACAAATTGTGCAAAATGAACGTTTTGCCCCTGGTCGTGAGCAAAATGTTGACTTTTTGATCGGGCGGTCAAACGGACTTTGACCGATGACCGTGACGTAGTTCTGGACGTCTCGAGTTCATAGACAGGTGGCACGTTCGATTCCGATATTCGTAGAGAAAGTTATGGTGTTCGGAAGTTGATGGGTATTTTGGTAATTTGGCATATTTGGGGCCAAATGTTGACTTTTTGACCGGGAGGTCCGATGGGCGAGGGCCAAGGACCGTTACGTAGGTATCGTCGATACGAATCCAATGACAGGCGGCATGCCGAAATCGGAGATTCGACGACGACGTTATGGTCAAGGAAACGAACTAACGAACCGAGGCTCGGATTAAAATAATAATATAATAGTGAATAGTGATAGTTGACTGTGCACATCCGGATGAGTGACAAGTGTCACCCATCCCCTAATCTAAGCCCTAAAACCTGATCCATGTCTCCCTACATCGTCATTACAACCTCATTATCACCATTAAGCTAAACTAATTAATCCCCCTAATTCTCCTTCTGTGTCTTTGAACCCGTGAGCAACTGAGTGTGAGGGATGGGGGAATTGGCTGATTTCTTGGCGCAAAATTGGGAGAATTGAGTGAGTATGAAGACTGTGATAACTGAGTGAAACACGGGAGACAGAGTGTGGGGGGGGGGGGGGGGGGGGGGGGGCTGAAGCAAAAACCGAAAATTGAGTTTGGGAGGGAAATTCGAAATCAAATCATAGGGCCGTGAGGATCGAATTGGAGATTACCTTCAGCTTCCTGGGAGTGCCACGATCATAATTGTCGAAGAAACGAGAAGAATTGGTGCCGGTTTGGCTCTGAACGAGCTTGGTGACAGAGGAGGAATTTCGAGGTTGAGTCGTGATCGTGGAGTGTTTAGACGACAGAATTGAGGTGGGGAAACTCCCACGATGCTTCTGGGTTCGTCAATTGAAAGAAAACGATCGTGGTTGACGAAACTCCATGGTTGAACAGTGACGGTGTTCGAGCTTGAGTTCATTGGGTTAGAGGTGAGATTGTATGAAATTAATCTTGTAGAAATTATCCTTACACTCTCACGATACTCACTGTGTTAATTAATTTGAAAAACAGGGTCGAAATCTATGAACCCGAATCGGAGACCCGTCGAGGATCGATCGAGAGTCGTGAGGATTTAGACCACGATTCGAGAAATTGAACTTGCAGAACTTAATTAGAGTTGGATTGGAAGGGATCAGTTGAAAGAACGGATCGAATTGAGGTTAAATTGAATGAGATTGAATCGGGTCTGTTCGCGGGTTTTTCAACCCGTTTACCAGACAAACGGGCGAAGGAGATGACTGTGCTGGTACTGTAGCTGGCGCGTGGCTTCCACGCGCAGCCGCTTGCGGCGGCACGTGGGGGCGCGTGAGTGGGAATCTTGAGGTGAGGTCAACATGACTTCTGTCCTATTTAATGTAACGGACATTTTGGAATTAGTTTCGTGTCGATCGAACACCGTCTCGATAGTGTTCGGGATGTCCGAAGGTTTTAAATTAAGTTTAAAAATAAGTAAAAATTTGGGAAAATTACGGAACTTTGATAGGATGTTAATGATGAGGTTAGTGACCCTCTAATGTGATTTAGACAGGATTGGGAGTCCCGGTGATAGTGGTGTGGCCCGGGAGGGCCGGTGGCACGCGTATCGAGGCATACCATTAAAACGGTATATGAGTGGACTTTGGTTTTATAAATTCTATGCATGCTTAAATGTTTTATATGGATTATGGTTGTGATTGTGTGATGTTGATTTGGTTGTTGGTAAATTGTACGGTTTCACGTATTTCGAGGTGATTTACGTGTTTGCACGTAAATCGAGGTTTCCGATTTTACATGGATTTTCCATGTTTATGGTCTTGGATATAATATGATGAAATGGTTTTGAAATTGGAAATATAAACTCGGGCTTGAGGCCCAATTATGTTGGAAATTTCGGACTTGGAGTCCATTTGAAAATCGGGCCGGGGGCCCAGTTGGTTAATGAAATCGGGCCAGGGGCCCAGTTGGTATGAAATCGGGCTGAGACCCATTTGAGTTATGTTATCGGGCCAGGGGCCCAGTTGATTTACGAAATCGGGTCGTGGGCCCAGTGGGTTTATAAGTCAAGCTGCGGGCCCAGTTGGTTTACAAATCGGGCCGTGGGCCTAGTGGTTCATAAAATCGGGCATGAGGCCCAGTTGGATTATAAATGTGATTTCGGGTCAGGGACCCTATGATTAATAATTGTGATTTTGGGTCAGGGACCCTAAATGGAATTACATGGTTTTATGGAAATTTCGGGCAGGGCCCATTGTAATGATGTGATAAAAGGATTTAATAAAACTGTTTTCCATATACCATCTGGATACAAGGATATATGATGGTCTCCTCCAGATGTCTGGGACACTGGGGAAGTCACGGTGCATTGCCTGCGAGGGGGTCATTATACGGAGCAGCCAGACCGTATGATGACTCAGGAGCAGGATTGCTATGATTGACGTCAGGGACGTCAGACATCAGGGATGTCAGATATATGGACCCGGAGAGACCCTGGGCAGCACGCGTAGCTTACGAAACAGTGAGATATGACGTCAGGGACGTCAAGTGTCTGGGACGCTAAGCATCTGGGATGCTGGTGATGGTAATGGTAAAATATGGATTAATGGATCTATGAAATGGCTTTTCGGTTGGATATGTGTTATGTGGTAAAAATGGATTATTGGTTATAAAATGGTATGTCGGGTCAGGGACCCTAAATGGTTTTGGATTTATGGATTTATATTTATGGCTTTGGGCGGTGGCCCACATGGTTTTAATATGTATGGTTGTGATATTCCACTGTTTTGGGCTGAGTTCCCACACTTGGTTTTTGGTTAACGGTTTTTGGGCTAAGGCCCTAATGGCTCGGTTGAGCAAACGTTTGGGTTACTGGTTTCGTGGCATGCATATGTTTTTATTGGTGGGCATAAATGTCTTATAAATGTATTTGGTAAACTTATTGGTTTTTGTCCACTCACAGCTTTTGGTTTTAATGCCCTTCAGGTTGATTACGGATGCGATTGCAGCTGAGACTGGGACATTGCACACCTCCTCCACCGATCCTTGCGCACTCTGGAAGCCCCGTTTGGGCAGTGGCTTGTGGTTATCCCTTGTCTAACACCCCTTGTTGGACGGGAGCAGGGCACATTCCACGGTAATCCCGGGGGGATTGGGATGGGTCCTATCAACTTGGTATCAGAGCACGGTTGCTCTATTTGTGCGCGCAGGTCGAGGGTGTGATGTCTCTTTGGGCTGCAATTCGTTATCAACCTGATAGATAGTTTTTGGGTTTGGATAGTGGATGGAGTGTGATTGGCCCGATACGCCGTGCATTAATGTGATTCGACCCAGGTGGGGTTGATTGTGATGAACTGGTATTATGGGACCGTCGGTTCGGTCATGTGATATTGGATTGTTGTGCTGCTAGGTGCAGCCAGGTTCGGGGAACCTCATGTGAGTAATGGTCTAAAATGTGAACCCTTGTGGTGGTTTCTAGTGTGAGGTATGTTGGTTCATCGGAGTTGGCCGATGACCTAGTGGTGGAACCCACGTTGATGGGATGGTAGGATTGGATTTGACGTCTATTCGATGTCAGGACCGCGGGGTCGGTCAGGTTGTGAATTTTATATTACGAAAAGTGGTTGGGTTCGGTTGAACCATAGGGTGTGATTGTGGAACCCTAGTATTAAAAAGGTAAACCTTAATTGTGGCTAGTGGATGAGAACTTGTGCTGCGACGAGCGGTTGAGGTCATGGATGACCATGTGGATGGCTCTGGTGAGTCTAGTCAGAACTTTGGGATTCGATCTACGGATACGGTTCTGAGATAAATTATGGAATCCCGTGTTGGATCGGGTATTGGTGTGATGTGTGGATGCGGATCTCGATAGCAATGACAGTTAGTCGGAAGTCATATGGAGATGACTGGCTATCGATGGTAATTGGTGTGGTTATAATTGTAACACCCCAGAAATTCACAGATTGTAATATTGTAATTTAATGTATGAATTGACGATTTTACCCCTGTGGATTATGGCCGATTGTTGAATTTTTAGTTTATGGGTCAAATGGACTTTGACCAGTGACCGTGACGTAGTTCGGGACGTCACGAGTTCATAGACAGGTGGCACATCCAATTCGGACGATCAGGGAAAAAGTTATGACTATCGGAAGTTCAGGGACATTACCGTAATTTGGACGAGTTGGGGGAAAAAGTTGACTTTTTGTTGTACCGAGATTTTTCGCACGACCCGAAGACCGTTAGATTCGTCTCGATGCCCTGAGTACAACGACAGGTGGCACGCGTGAAACGGACATCGGATGACCGAGTTACGGGTCACGGAAGTTGGAGGGCATTTTGGTAATTTCTGCCCTGAGGGCATTTTGGTCTTTTGCACGGTTACTGTAGCAGCAACCGTGAAAAGCAGAGTACACGGCCATGCCGTGGTGGTTGTGGGCGTGCAAATGTTTAAACCTTAGTGGACTGAGTTGTGAACATTGTTTAATTAGTTTGAGGTAGTGGGAGTGTAATTTGAGGCTGTGCAGGCCACGGGAAGAATTAAAAACATGTACGGGCTCTGTGTGCGGGAAACAGGTGCAGTGCAATCTGTGAGTGTCTCCCACGGGTGTTGGACGCCTTGATCGATTAACCGCGCAAGGGGAGTGAGTGACGGGTTCATTGGCGTCTGTTTGAGGCTGAGGGATTGTGAGAGCCTGAAGGAAAACCGTGAAAAACAGTTTCGGGTCTTTGGGGGGAAATTTTCCGAATTCAATCTCTAAGGGTTTTGGGATCGATCTAAACACTGGGGAAGCTTTCTGGGAGTAGCAGGGACCTAACCGTACAAGATTCGAAGAGTGTGATCGAGGAATTTCCCAGGAACCCAAGTTCCAGTTCTGAGAAAAACCGATTTGGAGGGAAAATCCGAGTTCAATTTCCACGGCCTTTTGGACGAAACCAATCACCGAGTGAGCTTTCTGGGAACATTTGGAACCTGTCCATATTGAAATCGACGACAACCAGCCACGGAGGAGCTGGGACGGTGACCGCCGTGTGCAGAGGAAATCGCAGCGTTTGGACGGCTACTTTCAGGTGATGTTTCGTTCAATTGATGGTTCTATTTTGTTAGTCTAGGTCCTAGTATGCTTCTGTATAAATTAATTGGACAATGGTGATAGTTTGGAGGTGTTCTGAGGTTTGACCCGTGTAGCTATTCGGGTTTGGATAGGATGGTTGAAGGATTGTCGAGTTGATTTGTGGACTGAGAACTGTAATTAAATGACTTTAGAACATGTTAGATTCAAGAAGGAAAAAAATTAAGTAGAAATAGACGGCTAATTAATCGGGTCACCCCGCGGGTCGCAGACCCAAATTACAGTAAATCGGGCAAGGACGGTGACACTGTAGCAATGACACTGTAGCAGCGCGTGACTTTCACGCGCAGCCACTTTGGACGGCGCGTGAGGGCGCGTTGAGCATTATCTCGGATCACGGTCAACATGACTTTTAATCCTTTCATCATTTTGGACATTTTCTGTGAAATAACTATGTTGATCTGAGATAGTGAGGAAGGTCAGTTTAGGGCCGGATGTCTCGGGAAGCGTGTTGGCCGGCTTTCCCGAACCGGTTTCTGTTTCGGACATTTTGAGGGTATTTTAAGGACCTATAATGACACTTGTGTGTGATTGGAAATGACAGGAAACTTACGTTAATTCCGGAGACAAGTTCGTACGCGCGTTATTCGCAGCGGGAACGTACTGTGAGTGGGCCCATTTTTATTAACTCTTGCATGCATAACCGTTTTCATTTCCGTATATATATATGGGTGCGTGAATCATTAATGGATTTGATTATCTCGATTTACGGCTGTGACACGTTTTACGGTGTTGGGCTGAGGCCCGTTTTACGGAAAATGAATACTGTTTTATATTGTATATATATAGCTACATATACTTGTGGATACGATGACTATCTTGGGTACTGCACTGTATAATCCACCAATACTGTCTCCTCCGGATGTGGTACCCCGGAGCGGTCACGGTGCATTGCCTGCTAGGGGTCATTATACGGAGCAGCCAGACCGTATGATGACTCAGGAGCAGGATTGCTATGATTGACGTCAGGGACGTCAGACATCAGGGATGTCAGATATATGGACCCGGAGAGACCCCGGGCAGCACGCGTAGCTTACGAAACCGTGAGATATGACGTCAGGGACGTCAAGCGTCTGGGACGCTAAGCATCTGGGATGCTGGTGATGGTAATGGTAAAATATGGATTAATGGATCTATGAAATGGCTTTTCGGTTGGATATGTGTTATGTGGTAAAAATGGATTATTGGTTATGAAATGGTATGTCGGGTCAGGGACCCTAAATGGTTTTGGATTTATGGATTTATATTTATGGCTTTGGGCGGTAGGCCACATGGTTTTAATATGTATGGTTGTGATATTCCACTGTTTTGGGCTGAGTTCCCACACTTGGTTTTTGGTTAACGGTTTTTGGGCTAAGGCCCTAATGGCTCGGTTGAGCAAACGTTTGGGTTACTGGTTTCGTGGCATGCATATGTTTTTATTGGAGGGCAAAAATGTCTTATAAATGTATTTGGTAAACTTATTGGTTTTTGTCCACTCACAGCTTTTGGTTTTAATGCCCTTCAGGTTGATTACGGATGCGATTTCAGCAGAGACTGGGACATTGCACACCTCCTCCATCGATCCTTTCGCACTCTGGAAGCCCCGTTTGGGCAGTGGCTCGTGGTTATCCCTTGTCTGACACCCCTTGTTCGACGGGAGCAGGGCACATTCCACGGTAATCCCGGGGGATTGGGATGGGTCCTATCAACTTGGTATCAGAGCACGGTTGCTCTATTTGTGCGCGCAGGTCGAGGGTGTGATGTCTCTTTGGGCTGCAATTCGTTATCAACCTGATAGATAGTTTTTGGGTTTGGATAGTGGATGGAGTGTGATTGGCCCGATACGCCGTGCATTAATGCAAGGACAGGTGCAGTGGTCAATCGATCTTTCAACTCTTGAAAGCTCCGATCGCACTGCTCATCCCAGATAAACTTCACTCCCTTCCGAGTTAAGCGAGTCAATGGTGCAGCAATTTTGGAGAAACCCTCCACGAATCTCTGGTAGTAACCTGCTAACCCGACGAAACTCCGCACCTCGGTCACTGTTGTCGGTCTAGCCCAGTTGGTCACCGCTTCTGTTTTCTGGGGATCCACGCAAATCCCATCCGTCGATATCACGTGTCCCAGAAAACCAATACTGCTCAGCCAAAACTGACACATGCTCATTTTGGCGTTCAATTTTTCTTGTCTCAGCCTCTCCAAGACCAACTGTAGATGTTCCTCATGTGCACGGGCACTCCTCGAGTACACCAAAATATCGTCGATGAACACAATCACGAACTTATCCAGGTAGGGTCGGAAGACCCGGTTCATCAGATCCATGAATGCTGCTGGAGCATTCGTCAAACCAAATGGCATAACAAGGAACTCGTAGTGTCCGTAACGAGTTCGAAAAGCAGTTTTCGGAATAATTAAGTCTGCTGGTAAATCCACATCCTCAATTCTTACCGAGCACCTCCGAATCACCTGATTCACAAGGTACACGATACCCATCGGGGTGCTAACACCCATTTCGTAATCTAAGGCTAATACCACACAATCAAGCATACCAGCACAACTCTTCGAAATAAAAGAATGTGTAGCCCCCGCATCCATCAATACACGTACAAGAAGGTTTAAGATATGTAGTGTACCTGTAACGACGCCTGGGGCAGTCCTCGCCTGCTGCTGGGTCATTGCAAACACTTGGGCCCTTGGCCCTCCATTCCGTCCGCGCCCGCGCGCGCCACGTCCAGCACCACGGTCACCCCCCTGACCGCGACCTCCATTAGTGTGGGAAGCCGTGCTCTGCACCACACTAGATCCCCCAGCGTCGTTGTTCTTGGACAACTGCGGGCAATCACTGGCATAGTGGCCCTCCTCTCCGCAAGCAAAACAAGTTACTGGCCTCGGCCTGTCCGAATGCCCGCCAGAAGCACCGCTCCAAGATGAACGCTGCCCATAGTTGTATCCAGATCCTCTGCCCTGAGAGCCTCCACGTCGACCTGACCAGCCACGGCCCTTGAAGGATGAGGGTGCTCCCCTGTAGCCCCCTCCCTTGTTGTTCTTATGGCCCGATGGCCCACGGTGTGGGCGATCCTGACGTCGCCCCTCGCCCGAAGGCTGTCGTGTCTGGTGTGCCGCCAGACTGGCCTCGACCCGTACCGCAGCGTCAACCAAATCTCTCAGTGAAGCATGAGTAGCAGCAGTCACACTTGCCCGGATCTCCCCTCGGAGTCCAAGCTCAAACCTTTGGCATTTGTCCTCATCCGTGCTCACGAATGATGCAGCGAACCGGGACAGCTTCCCGAAAGTCTGCTCGTAGTCTGCAACGGACATATCACCCTGTTCCAGCCGCAGGAACTCAGCAAGAAGGCCGCCAAAGTTACCCGTTCGCCCGGAGGGCAGTGCATCACCGAGAAGATCCTCTCCCACTTGATGATCCAATCATGAGCATCCTCGGGGTTTGATCCCCCGCAGAAAGGAGTGGCTCCCAAACGTTGAGCCCTTTCAATGCTCGCGCATTCCATTTCCCTTTCCAGATCCTCGTCAGTTCATGTATGAGGAATTCTCCTAGGAGGCATAACCAACTGTCAAGAGGCATAGATCAGATAACAATATTCTTAAAAGTCGAAAAGTAACTAGTACTAATCGCTAGTCTAGCATGCTGACCATACCCTAGTACTGACCACAACCTAGTGCTCTGATACCAATCTGACAGGACCCGCCCCGATCCCACAGGGACCACAAGGGGACGTGCCCTGCTCCCGTCTGACACCCAGTAATTCATACCAATTTTTAACCTCAAAACATCAAATGCATAAATAACCAAATTAAAGTCATACATCAAAATCCGAATTAAACGAATGTTAGATAAGGGATGAAATCCAAAATTACAAGTTGCGAGCACGACACTATAGTAAACCTGCGGGTACACCACCCAACAGGGGTTCAGGCACGCAGAAGTAGATCTATGCCTCAGCCTCGGGTTCCTCCTCTACCTCAGTATCACGACCTGGAGGGGTTACCAAAAACATTAAGGGTGAGTGGACCGAAACTCAAGTTTATAAAATCATTTGATAAGTAAAACGTATAATTTACCCCTCCGTTTTCCAAACATGCATGCATCCGTAATTAAAACCATCAATCATATAATATGAACCATAAGGCATATAATAAATCCATAAGTATAATTTTAGTTGCTGCACTATACACTCCAATCCCGACATCCCTGATGTCTGACGTCCCTGACGTCCAATAAGGTCACAATCACAAGGCTACGCGTGCCACTCGGGTCTTAATTTCGAGTTCAATCCCCGAACCCCGTTCGGGTACGGCATCCCCGATGCTTAGTGTCATAGACGCTGGACGTTCTAGACGTCCGTGACCTCTCCGGGGTACCTCATCCGGAGGAGACAATATAATATGAAAAGGATCTATACAGTGCAGTACCAAATACATTTTATTGATATCCACATGCAAAACATATATGTATACATAGGTAAAATCCGAGCCGATCGTTACGTTTCATCAAACGGGTCTCATGCCCAAATACCGTGAAACGTGCCATAACCAAAATTTCAATATCATCAAAACCATTTATTGATTCCAGCATGTGAACAAGTATAATAAACCAGAAAACATTTATGCACGCAAGGGTTTAAGAAAATGGCCCACTCACAGTACAGTCCTGCTGAAAACCGAGCGTATACCCTCGATCTGGTACAAATGTACAATCCCTGTCAAGTCCAAAGTATTCGTAAAGGTCAATTTAAACCCCTAATCATTCAACCATGAGATCCTAGGCTGAAACCGGCCGGGAAAAGCTGTCCGAACGCGCTTCCCAAGGAAATAAACCTCATTTTGACCAACTTAATGATCTCCGATCGACCCGAAACCACCGCCATTGGATCCGGATTGTCGAAACCTAAAGAATGGTGGTGGTCCCACCAAAAGTACTGTTCACACGCGCCCACACGCGCCAGTCAACGCGTCGGTCAACGTAGGAACAGTCCCTGCTGACGTCAGCATGACGTCATGCTGACGTCATCTGACAGCTGTCAGGTCTGACATGTCAGACTCTGACAGTGCCACGTGTCAACACCCGATTGGTCAACCTCACTGATCTGTCAGGCCACGTGTCAGATCTGACATGTGCCACGTGTCAGATCTAACATGTGCCATGTGTCAGATCTGACATGTGCCACGTGTCAGCACGGTACTGGTCCACGTCACTGACATGTCAGTGACACGTGGCAGTCCCTGATTGGGCCACGTCACTTTCATGTCAGTGCTGACTGTGCACTGACATGTGACACGTGTCGGCTCACGGTTGGTCCACGTCACCTGACAATCTGACAGGGTGCCACGTCATCACCTCTGTCCTCAGACGGGTTGACCCGAATCTCTGCAACTCAGGTCGATCAGACCCGCGATCATGACCCGGTCACCATTTCACCATTTCTCAATCATTTTTGTTCAGGTTTGTTCCTAACTACTCGTCTTAATCCCAGAAACAGTTCTAGCTAATTAAAATCAATAAACAAGGGCTGAATCGAAGACTTACCTCGATGAACAGACACGGGTTCCCGTCGCTGTTTAACCACCGTTCAAGTCACCTCAGACCACGAAATCACGTCCTAAAGTTTCCTACCAGTCCATAGAATCGAATAGGATCAATAGAACACGACAAAACACGTTGGAAAACAGGCTTCCATTTTCTGAGTTTTTAAGCAGTTTCGGGTTAGGAACCACCTACCTTGCCGCCGCCTGCCGCCGTTCACCACCGTCTCTCAGCCTCACCAGTGAGTCCCCCACACGCAGACACAGAGAATGGGTGATGAGCTGGGGTGTTTGTTCAAAATGGACAGAATGTGCATTTCGGGTAGGAAATATAAAGAATGGAGGGAAAGGAAACGGATGGTCCAGATTTGATCTCAAGGATGAGATCAATGGTTCAGATTAGATCTGGGGTACTTCAAATCAATGGCTGAGATCAAAAGTGGATTTTAATGCTATTTAATCCCATAGTGGATCTGATCCAATCTAGCCAATGGGTGAGTGACACTTGTCACTCATCCAGGTGTCTTCCAATCAGATTTCCAGAATAGAATATTCGACACGAAAACCGAGACACGAACCTCCCGATTTCACGTTTCTGACCATAACTTCCTCGTACGAAGTCCGATTTCGGCGTGCCGCCTGTCTACGGACTCAGGACATCGAGACCTACCTAACGATCCTTGAGTCATGTGAAAATTAATTGTTAAATGAAAAGTCAATTTTTTTGCCCCAACCGTAAAAATTACGGTAATGCCCCTGAACTTCCGATAGTCATAACTTTTTCCCTGATCGTCCGAATTGGACGTGCCACCTGTCTATGAACTCGTGACGTCCCGAACTACGTCACGGTCATAGGTCAAAGTCCATTTAATTCACCAATCAAAAGTCAATAATTTGGCCATACCAACCACAAGGGTAAAAGCGTCAATTCACACATTAAATTACAATACTAAAATCCTCGAATTTCCGGGGTGTTACATTACCTCTTTACCTTCAAATGAAAATTTTTTTTGACGGTTTAACCCTACATGTCAATCAATGTGTGATAATGCAGCTGGTGGTGGTCTAAAGAAAAAGAGTCCAGAGGAGTCTCAAGAACTCTTTCAGATGCTGGGTTCTAATATGCATCAATCAAGTGGGAAGAGAAGTGGTGCATATGAAGTTCATTCAACTAATGACGTTTCTTTCAAGGTAGACAACTTGGAAAGGAAACTTGACGCTGTGCTTTCAAAGTTAGGCTCATCTCATGCCTCTCAAAGTGCTACATATGCTAATTACGTTCAAGAGCAAGCCAATATGATGAATTGTTATAATTCAAGGCAAAGGAATGATCCATACTCAAACACTTACAACCCCCGGATGGAGGAACCACCCTAACTTTTCTTGGGGTGGAAATCAGAATCAAAGCCATGCTCAGTAGCAGCCTAACAACTACCAAGTTCTCCCAAGCAATCCTGTGGAGGAGACATTACAGAAATACATGCAAACCACTTCCACTTTGTTCCAAAACCAAGCTGCCACCATTCAAAAGCTTGAGACCCAAGTTGGACAGCTTGCTACTGCTCTTAACCAAAGAGAACATGGGAAGCTTCCAAGTCAAACTCAGTTGCTTCAAGAGAATCAAGAGCAAGCAAAAGCCATCACAACACTTAGAAGTGGTAAGGTTATTGATAATGGTGTTAACTACTATCTTCCTAATACTTCTAAAATTGTGAATGCAAGTGAGGAGGAAGGAGAGGCAGAACAAGAAACTAAGAAAGCTACTGATGTACCTCTTAGGACTAACAAGGATGAACCTGTTTTACATAAGGCTCCCAAGCCCTACGTGCCGTCCATTCCTTTTCCAAGAAGACATGCTCAATGCAACAAAGATAAGGCCTTCAAAGAACTTTATGACATTCTCAGTAAAGTTAATATTAATATGCCTTTACTTGATTTAATTGATGATATTCTAGCCTATGGCAAGTCCTTTAAAGAATTGAACAAGTACAAGAGGAAATATAAACCACGTGAGAAGGTTTTAGTCTCCGAGAATGTCTCTGTCGTGCTTCAAAGAAAGCTTCCACCCAAACTTAAAGATCCTGGTAGCTTCACCATACCTATTACCATTGAGGACAAGAAGATTGAGAAGGGTATGCTAGACTTGGGTGCAAGTATCAATCCTATTCCATACACGGTTTACATGCATCTAGGTTTGGGAGAGTTGAAACCTACCACAGTTTCTTTACAACTTTCTGATCATTCAGTAAAGTATCCAAGAGGTATAGTTGAAGACCTTCTAGTTCAAGTTGATAAATTGATCATACCTGCTGACTTTGTAGTGCTTGACATGGAAGCATCACCAATCAAAGATCGTGAGTTACCTATTCTTCTTGGGAGGCCATTCATGGCCACAACAAGGACAGTCATAAATGTGCATGATGGAGTGCTCACAATGACAGTTCTTGGAGAAACTGCCCAATTTAGAGTGTTTGAATCTCTAACTCATCCATATTCTTCTTTAGATTGTTTCACTGTTGACATATTGGACTCGTTTGTGTTCACTAAATTTTCTCAAGGCCCCCTAAAGATCCACTAGAGATTGTCTTGACCAATGTTCTGGATGATTTTGAAGATGAATGGGAGTTGGAAGAGGAAGTTTCTGCTTTGGAGGCTTTGAAGTCATATCCTAACAACTATTTAGTCCCCCTTGAGCCACTTGAGCCATCCACTTATCTTCTCATACCCTCAATCGTCAAACTACCAAAGCTTGATCTTAAATTACTTCCCTCTTATCTTAAGTATATCTTTCTAGGTGATCAAAATTCACTTCCAGTTATCATAGCTTTTGATCTAACCTCTTTGCAGGAAGAAAAGCTATTAAGAGTTTTGAGAGAGTTCAAATCCACCATTGGATGGTCTATAACAGATATCAAAGGAATTAGTCCCTCTATGCGCATGCATAAGATACTTTTGGAGGAGGATAGCCAAGCTAGCTATGAACCTCAACGAATACTCAATCCCAACATGAAAGAAGTGGTTAGAGCTGAAGTACTTAAGCTACTTGACATTGGGATCATCTATCCTATTTGTGACAGCAAGTGGGTTAGTCCTACTCAAGTTGTACCAAAGAAGAGTGGCATGACTGTGGTAAAAAATGATCAGGATGAACTAGTACCAACAAGAGTCACGACTGGATGGAGAGTGTGCATCGATTACAGGAAGTTAAATGCTATGACTAGAAAAGATCACTTTCCCCTTACTTTTATTGATCAAATGCTTGAAAGATTAGCTAGTTACTCACACTATTGCTTTCTTGATGGTTATTCAGGTTATAACCAAATCCCAATTGCACCTGAGGACCAAGCGAAGATGACCTTTACCTGTCCATTTGGTACGTTTGCTTATCGAAGGATGCTGTTTGGTTTGTGTAATGCACCAGCTACATTTCAAAGATGCATGATGGTCATTTTCTCTAACATGGTTGAGAGGTTCATCGAGGTTTTTATGGATGATTTTTTTTGTGTTTGGTTCCTCATTTGATATATATCTTGATCATCTTGCATTAGTTCTAAAACGTTGCCAAGACACCAATCTGATTTTGAATTGGGAGAAATGCCATTTTATGGTTAAGAAGGGTATAGTGCTAGGTCATGTAATTTCAAGCAAGGGAATAGAGGTAGATAAAGCAAAAATTGACTTGATCTCTAAACTACCTCCCCCAGCATCTGTTAAGCGAATTCAAAAATTCCTAGGTCATGCAGGTTTATATAGACGTTTTATTAAGGATTTTTCAAAAATAACTCGTCTGTTATGTAACTTGTTAGCTAAGGACACTTCTTTTGACTTTAATGATGAATGGTTGCTGGCCTTTGAATTTCTTAAGAAGAAACTAACTTCTGCTCCAATTATCATGGCTCCAGATTGGTCTTTACCCTTTGAATTGATGTGTGATGCATCTGATTTTGCTATTGGTGCAGTACTTGGCCAAAGAATTGGAAAACTCCCTCATGTTATTTATTATGCAAGCAGGACATTGAATGATGCTCACCTAAACTATTCCACAACAAAAAAAAGAGTTACTTGTTGTTGTCTTTGCTGTAGAGAAGTTCAGATCTTATCTTGTAGGATCAAAAGTCATTGTCTACTCAGACCATTCAGCTCTACGATACTTAATGACCAAAAAGGATGCCAAGCCAAGACTCATTAGATGGATCCTCTTATTACAAGAATTTGATTTGGAAATAAGAAACAAGAGTGGCAAAGAGAATGTAGTTGCTGACCACTTATCACGTTTAAAAAGTGAAGCAATTGATATAAATGCACAGTTGCCCTTGAATGAATCATTCCCTGATGAACAACTTCTTGCCATCCAAGATGATGAACGATGGTATGCTGATTTTGTTAATTTTCTTGATTGTGGTATTATTAGAGATGATCTAACCCTTTAGGAGAAGAAAAGGTTTTTTTCGCAAGTGAAGCACTACATGTGGGATGAGCCCTACCTTTTCAAATGTGGACCTGATCAGATTATTAGGAGATGTGTTTCTGAGGTTGAGCAAGAAAGCATACTCAAGTTCAGTCATGAGTTTGCATGTTGAAGTCATTTTGGTGCCAAAAGACAGCAACCAAGGTTCTTCAATCTGGTTTCTTTTGGCCTACTTTGTTTAAAGATGCTTTTAACTTTTGTGTTAAATGTGATAGGTGCCAAAGAGTGGGCAACATCAGCAGTAGAAATCAGATGCCTTTGCATAACATTTTGGTTGTGGAGATCTTTGACGTTTGGGGCATCGATTTCATGGGACCATTCTCACCCTCTTTTGGCTACAATTACATCCTGGTGGCAGTAGACTACGTGTCTAAATGGGTGGGAGCAATTGCTTCAAAGACCAATGATCATAGAGTCGTGATTAACTTCCTCAAGGACATCATGTTTCAAGGTTCGGAATGCCAAGAGCTATCACCAGTGATGGCAGAACTCACTTCTGCAAGAAGCCATTTGAAGCCTTGATGAAGAAGTATGGAATCACACATAGAGTGAGCACACCATATCATCCCCAAACTTCTGGCCAAGTGGAGATAAGCAATAGGGAGATCAAGAATATTCTAATGAAGACTGTGAATTCGACAAGGAAAGACTGGTCCACAAAGTTACGTGATGCGCTTTGGGCCTATAGAATTATTTTGGGGAAAACTTGCCATTTTCCTATAAAGTTGGAGCACCATGCTTCGTGGGCAATCAAGAAGCTTAACTTGGACTTCACAAAAGCTTGAATGTCAAGAAAACTGCAACTCAATGAGCTTGAGGAGCTAAGGAATGAGGCTTAGGAAAGTGCGAAGATTTACAAAGAAAGGACCAAGTTTTACCATGATAAAGCTCTCGCAAGAAAGGTATGCTTCCCTTATCAAAATGTTTTATAATATGACCCTCGTTTACGTCTCTTTCCAGGTAAACTTAAGTCTAGATGGGTTGGACCTTTCAAAGTGATCAAAGTGTATCCTCATGGAGCAGTTGAAATAAAGAATCTCAGCAATGGTAACAGTTTCAAAGTTAATGGCCACAGAATAAAACCGTACTTGATGTCTAATATGGATGTTCCCATTGCACATATGGTGGATACTCTTCCATTCCATTAAGCCCATTTGCAACCATGTCTTGCCTAGACGTTAAATACAGCGCTTGTTGGGAGGCAACCCAACCAAGTTCTATCTTTTTAACCTTTTAACTTAGGTACTTCTTTTTTTCCCTGCTTTCATACTTCCTTTGCATTGCATGTAACAACCCGTCCCGAGAATTGGGATAAGTAGAGTGATTAAGGTGTGATTAGTAAGGTTAATCAAGGGTTAGGTGGTCCCGAGGGGTCCGGGAACTTAGAATGACGATTTTGCCCCTGGGTCGGGCAGAAATGTTGACTTTTATTTCGGGTGGTCAAATGGGAGTTGACCGGTGACCAGGACGTAGTTGAGGACGTTACGAATCCGTAGGCAGGTGGCACGCCCGATTCCGACATCCGAGGAGGAAGTTGTGATGTTCGGAATGTTGAGGGCATAACCGTAATTTGGCGAAATTAGGGGGGAAACGTTGACTTTTTATACGAACGGGTTTTGGTAAGTTGACCTAAGACCGTTAGATAGATCTCGTCGTCCCGAGTTCGATGACAGGCGGCACGTATTCATCGGACGTACGATGTGCGAGTTACAGGTCTAGAAAGGTAGTGGCAAAGTTGTAATTTTGGGTAAAACAGAAGGGCATTTTGGTCTTTTGTGCTCTGGGGTGTGTGCAACAGATAAGGACAGATGAAGGGTTGAGATTGAGCCACATGTGAGATGAAGGGTAGGATGGTGACACGTGCTAAAGGTGGAGTGGTTTCTGGGGGGTTCCAGTGTGTGCACGGTCCAATTATTTGGGTGCAACCGTGCAAGTGTGAGTTTTCTTCGACCCAGATAGAAACAGAGTGAGGCGGTGAGGAAAATTGGAAGGTGATCGTGGATGCTGATGAGTTCTGGTGAGTGAAGAGTGATCAGAAGGAGGTTGAGAGATGCTGGGGTGGTGCTGAGAAGGTTAGAAGTGTGCAGGTGGTGTGTGAGTGAGTTGAGAGCCACGGGAACTTCAGAGAAAAACAGAGAGGAACTGAGGGAGCTGGTGGTGCTGTGGCCGTGTGTAAGTGCGATTGACCTCGAGAGGAGGCTGAGGCGACGTTGTGGACTCCAGGAACCGCGGCGGCGAGCACGGTGGTGGACGGTTGCAGGTAATCCCTCATCCTTGTAAACTTGCCCTGTTTTCCCGTCGAGTTTTGAATCGAAAGTCGTGAGTCTAGGGGTTGAATCGATGGGTCTATAGTGGTTTAGGGGATTTAGTTGAGTCCTAGGAACCGTCTGGTTGTGTTGCCGTGACGAGAGGTGCACGGTGGTGGTTGGCGCGACGGAGGGACTCTGTGTGCCCTGTTTTTCCGTTTTGTTTCAATCCAAGAGTCGTGATCCCAGGGACTGAGTCGAAGGTTTAGAAGAGTTGGATTAGGTTCAGTGAGGTCCTAGGAAGAGTCTGGGACAGTCACCGTGACGGGGGGTGACCGGAGTGGCTGGATCGTGAAACAGGGGAGTTCAGGCCGTCTGGTTCGAGCTTGAGTCGACGGTGTAGGGGCCGTGTCGAGTTCTAAGGAGGAGGGGGATGGATAGCTTAAGGTTGGACGATGAAGATGGTGAAGAAAGGAGGTGAAATGGTGGCCGGACGGTGGAGAACAGGTCTCGCCGGTCCGAGTTGCAGGCTACTGTTGCGAACCGGGTTGGCTCGAGGTTGACGGTGGCACTGTAGCAGGCGCGTGAGGGCCACGCGCAGCCACTTTGGGCGGCGCGTGGGGGCGCGTGCGGCGGTTCTGGGAGAAACGGTCAACATAGTTTTTGGTCTAGAAGTTGTTGTGAGTTCGATAGAGTTGGTTTCGGGTCAATCGGAAGTCGTTTGAGTTGAGTTCCGCGAGGGTGAAAGTTTAGGGTCCCGGGTTCTTATGTTTAGGATTCAGGGAATTTTGAGGGAATTTAGGTGAACCTTCGTAGACGTGCTAGTAACGTAATTTGGCGGTGTTTGACAGGATCGGGATTTCCCGAGGAAGCCGAGGAACGGGCTGGACGTTCGGGACGCGAGTAGGGCTCAGTACTGTGAGTGGACCCTTTCTTTAAACTCGAGCATGCATAACTGTTTTCTATAATGGTTTTATGCTTTTGATTATGATTCTATGTTTATTGAATATGTTTTGGTTGGTTTTACATTATTACACGTTTTTCGAGGAAATTGGTTTTTAGCACGTTTTACGAGGAATGGTTGGTTTCTGGAATTTATGCTATGGTTGTGGGATTTCAAATGATAAGTGGTTTTCAATGGTTATAAGTGGATTTTGGGAACATGATTTTGATGATCAAAGTTTTCAATTTTAGAATCGGATTTCACTAATCGGAATTTGGTTTTAAGATTGGAAAGTGGACTCCGGATTTGGGTTCGGAATGACGGTTCGGGATGCCGGGAAAGCATCGGACCAGTGATTTCGGATTCGGGTTTGGATGTGGATTGGTAAATGGTTTTCAAATGGTTTTAGGATTGGATTTGCTGGATCTGGATATTGGGTTTAAAGACCCGGATATATGTGACGGGGGACCGGCCAGATTGGGTTTAAAGACCCGGATTGAGTTTAAAGACTCGGGAGTTTAAAGACTCGGATATATATTGATTTCCCTCGTAGGCCTTGAGTTTAAAGACTCGGGAGTTTAAAGACTCGGATATGATTAAGGCCTGGATTGAGTTTAAAGACTCGGGAGTTTAAAGACTCGGATAGATCCAGCAGGTTTGATCGAGAAAATGATGATTTGGTGGTTATGGTTTATGATACAGTTTTCTGATACTCATGTGTGGTTTCTTATGGTATTTTATAGTGTTTCTGTTTCTTATGATGTTTATAACGATTATTTTATAAATGTGTTTATAACTGTTGGTTATGCATGTGGTTTCAAAACGGAGGGTTTAACTCGGTTTTCTTATAAAATGGTTTTTAAACTTTTGTACTTTCTGGTCCACTCACATTTTCTGTTTTAATTGCCCTCCAGGTTGTGGAGCTAGCGCGGGGTCTTGACGTCGAGGCAGAGTCTGAGGCATAAAAGTGACGTGAGGGTTCCCAGAGTAGAGTAAAGGCTGCCGTGTGCGTGTAGTTATCGGTTTTATTTTCGTTGTATGTTCGTACTATGTTCTGTAAATGCTACCTTCGGGACATTGTGTCTAATTACTCCTGCGTTTGACTGGTTAGAATGAGAGTGAGTTTTACTTGAGTTTTGTGTCGGGGAGTCAGACGGGAGCGGGATTTACCTCGGGTTTCGGGGTGAAACCGGGGTGGGTCCTGACATTGCATGCCTTCTTTTCTATTTTATAAATTGAGGAAAATGTTTAGTTTAGGTTTGGGGGTAGGGAATTGCAAAGTTTTTGGGTGCTAAAGAGTCAGTCTGTTAGAGCATTGTTGAAACTTTGCAATGGAATCTTTATGCAAACTATGGCATACAATCGTCATTTAGAAGGAAGCCTTGAATAGTCTTTTGATTAGGTGTTCATTCTGACCTCTTGTGCTCTTAGAATCATGGTGAATAAGGTACTTGATCAAACAAATGAAGAAGAATAGTAGAGACTACCCTTATGATGTATTGAGCCTACTTGCTTTTTTGAGAGGGTTTAATTTATTTCTGCTCCAATTCTTTCTTTCTAATGCACTCTAATCTGATCTCATTATCATTTTTGGTTCATTACCAAGAATTTATCATAATTTCATATATCACATGCTCTTCATTTGTGGAGTAGCCCTTTTGAAGTGATGCTAGGCTTTGTGTGCATAACCTTCTAAAAGCCTTCTCTAAACCCTACCTTTGTGTGCTCCATTAGCCATTTTGCAGCCAAACACATGCAGTCGTTTCTTTCATAACCTACATCACTCCTTCCCTTTTGTATCTCACTTTGAGGTACCTAGCTTAATTATGACCATACCCTATAGCTTGGAATCTGCCAAGGTTGTTGAAAGTGGAAATTCGATGTAAGGAAAAGTATTGCCACTGTTAAATCAAAAGTTTATGGACAATTAAAAGAAGCTCAGGTTAAAAGAAGTTCATATCAAATGAAAAGAGAACTTAAATGAAGAAAAACTTCAAAGACAAAAAAAAATATGAAAAAAAAACAAAAAAAAAAGCAAAAGAAAAAAATTCAAGTATGATCTGAGAAAAGTGCGTCAATGGAAAGTTCATTCCATTCAACTTAAAGTGAGCAGATGCTGTGAATAACATCGAGCTATGCAAAGTAATTTTTCACTAGCCCTTGGTATGATTCTAAGTTACTTGTTGTTCCTATCCTTTTTTCATTTTTCCCTGAACCAAGCCTCATTACAACCTATATAGATTAAGACCTATGTTGATCATTTGGCCAATGACATGAATGCTGGGAGGTATGTGCTCTATCTAATTCTTATTTTTCAATTCTCTCATGAGATCTATCCTGAAATTGTGCCATTTTTCCTTATATTTCATATGTGAGAATACTTGCTTTCATATTACATAACTTCACTCACATATGTTTGATGGAGAGATTAAACCTTAGGTTTGAGTGATTGAGTGAATCTGTGAGACTTAGAGTTGACACGAATTCTATCTTCAGGTTTGAAAATGATACCTATGAAGCCTTGAAACTGAGAATATATGTGTTCACTTACACACTAATTATTTGCTGGCAAGGTGAAGGTATGACTAAAGTTTCATTGGTTTACATTACTTTGTTTCCATAATGTTTTAACCCTTGTTTTTTCAATAGTCTTGCTGGTGTTTGTCGGTGTCACGTATGTTAAACCCTCAGAAGACAAAAATCCTCCTACTAGAAACACCTAGGGGTTTAAATGGTTTATCTTAGGAAGATCGAGTCATTATTTTAATTGTGCTTTTGTAATTTATTTTGCTCGAGGACTAGCAAATGATAGGTTTGAGGGTCTTTGTTAGGTCATATTTTATGCATTTTTCCATGCATTATTATCTTTGATGTAGTACTAATATCTTTCATCACATAGGAGAAAATGATAATTTTTGTGAGAGTAGTGTAGGATTGGACATTATATCAAATTAGAAAGATTTCGGTGTAAAAAAGGAAGAAATTCGGAGTTGAAAGAACTTACTTATGGAGAAAGGAAAAATAACTTGGAAAACAAGAAGCTGTCACTATTCATGTGTAACTATTCACCCTAACACTGTTCACATAAATAGTATCAAATTCCCTTTCTTTCCTTATTTGCCCTCATGTTTTCTTACCTATATAAGCCCTCTTCACTCTCTAAATAAACCCTAGCCTCCATATAACAAAGAAATCAGATCTCCTTTTCTTTTTTCATTCTCCTTCTCTTCCATTGAGAAAACCTAAAAAATAAAACTCATCTTTCTATTTCTATCAGGACCTGTCTCAATCCCCCCCGGATTAACGCGGGACATCCCTGATCCCGTCTGACAAGGGAAATTCCGACTTTAGCTCTCTTGGGCTTCAGAGTACGCCAGGATCCGTAGGAGGTATGTGATATCTCGATCTCTGCTACAGTCCACATCCGCGATCAACCTGAAGGGTAGTCAAAACATTTAAAAGCTGGGAGTGGACAAAACAAAGAGTTATAAAAACAATTTATCGAAGGACATTTGTACCCTTCACTAAAAAGCATGCATGCATTCGAAAACCATTTATCAAACCATTAGGGTCTTAGCCCAAAATCGTAAATGAAACCAAGTACACGAGCCACCGTCCAAATCCATGTGGGACTCAGCCCAAAACTTGTACACATCACATATCATATAACATATACATATAAATCATGTTACCAATCCTGTCACGGTTTCTAAAGCTACGCGCGTGCTACTCGGGGTCTCAAAGCCCAAGTCTCTCAGGGTCCACCCAGGTCAATGTCCGTAGATCAATGAGCCTCCCTGAGGTTATAATCTATGCCTTCCTGAGAGTAAGGTACTCAACGGGGGCGACTTCACTCAGTTAGTGCTCCGTGACTACTCCAGGGTCCACCTAGGCCAACGACCCTCCCCGGAGGAGACATTCCAAATAAGGAAGGTCTATGAATATATATATATATAACATTCTTAAAACCTTTCAAGTGACTCATGCCCAGTTCCCATAAACCGTCATGAATCCAGAAATCCATTTAGGGTGCCCGACCCGAAATCATAAACGTAAAGTAACTGGGCCTCGTGCCCGAACTCATGACTCAACTGGGCATCGAGCCCGATATCTCAGGGTTAGTCACATTTCCGATCGTAGTGATGCGTGCAACCATCTGTCCAGGACCGCTCTCAATCCTGGTATGTCGCCTTGAACGAATCAACCGACGCGACCACCGCTAATTCATGGTGCACTCATCACCGATCGATATCCTGAACCGCCAGCACTCCGAAGTAGAGCCTCCAGTGGCTGCTCGACGATTGTATGTGCATCGTGATCTCTCTGGAAGGAACGCATCCCAGTCCGGAGGCGAGCGTCGTATCGTCCGTCGCCGTGCACAAAGCACTCGCCGTGACCATGACTCAGACCCGTAGGTCACCAATAGGGCTACATGCCTGAGACAAAACCAAATGGGTCTCATGCCCGAGTTTATCCTTTTAAAATCCAAAACCATTTCATTTGAATCATCGTAGAAGTACAAACCCGTATAGGCACCGTATAAGGTCGAAACCTCGAAATACGTTCCAATACGTAACCACACACAAATGCACTCATGGCATCACAAAACAAGTATTAAAACATATAATAAACATTTATGCATGCATCAATTTAGAAAATAAGGTCCACTCACAGGCCGTCCGAGTTGTCGCCTCGATACGCATGTTATTCGGCTCTCCCGGGCCAAACACCGTGGCCGGAACTCCCAAACCTTTCCAAATCGTAATAGAAGGTTACTAACTACTTAAATAACCTTTCACTAAAGCCCTGTAATTTTCCCAAATTTTTTACTATTTTTAAACCTGATCCTAAACCTTCGGACGTCCCGAATAATATCGAAACGGTGTCCGATCGACACGAAACCAGTCCCAAAATGTTCGTTACATCGAAAGGATGATTTCGTGTGTTGGAAGCATCCCCAAAAGGTGGCCCATGGGCCCCCACACATATCCTGAAGTCCCTGCACGTGAAGCCCATGCGCCAGGCACTGTGGATCTTCTTTTTCGGCCAGACCGATCCGAATCGGCCGGTCCGGCTTTTTCCTGCAATTTCGGTTCTCCTGGACCGGTGTGACCTGTCCAGCCCTATTCCTTCATTTTTTTTTTCTTTTTTCTTCCTAATTAATCCCATTCAACCTATTTTGATCCTAGGAACCTAAACATATAAACTAAAACACCTAAAACTTCCTAAAATCCCTGGACCGATTTGTCCCTCACGGTTCAAAAATCCCAAAAACTCCCTAGGGCTTCCTCAGCCGGGGAACCACCACCAAAACCTTCCTAATATCATCCTAGAAACCTAATAATCCTTACCGAACCATCCAAAACCGTCCATAATGCCCAAATCGATTTATTGAATTCAAAAACTCAAAATTGATTCACTTACTTCTCTCCACCGTGCAAGACGGCTCGGCCGCTTCCTCGCCGTCCTCAGCTTCATCAGCCACTCTCTGTCTCCTCCTTGGATTGAATTAGGCGTGGAAAGGATTGGGTGATGGTTTGAGAGGGAATGGATGAGATCGGGTTTTGGTTTGGGTTTGGTATGCACGAACAAGCAAGGGTGATGTGCATGAATCAATTTGGGTGGGCAATGGATGGATGAAAAGTGTCATTCATCCATTGGGCCTGCCATGTGTAGCTAATTGATTAGATACATGTGTAGCTAATTTATCATCTAGGGTTCTTGATGTAACCATGTAAACTCAATTCTATGTTATGATTGAAGTATTCTGATTTTTACAAACTCTTCTTTGTTTCATTCATTTTAATTATTGATTCATATGTGATTCTAGTGCTTGATCACCATTAGGGTTCCATATGCCTGGTTAGATTTAGAGCACATGCCATGCCTAAGTTTAATTGAATTATGAATGAAACAATAAGATTAGTAAGTACATGCAATGCCACTGAATCTGTTTAGTCATATTTATTTATTTTCTCATACTTAAAGGCTTTCTAGAAGTAATCTAAAGTACATGTCATACGTAGGTTGCAATTAGAAGGACTAGATAGTGTTCCACACGCCATGGCCTATCTTACTTAAGTGAAAACGATTCTTAGCGCAGGTTTGGAAGATCATAGTACTTTAGCCACTGTATTCATAGAATCAAGTTTACATAGGTGAAGTCAAGACCCTAGCTTCCATCTCCATACTTTTCTCAATCTTTGTTATCTATCTTCATTTACTTAAAGTTTTAATTTCAGTTTAACGTCCTTAGATATCACAAATCAAAACTCAATTCTGTTTTATTTTCAGTTCTTTTTATTCCACTAGTTAATTGAGTCATTATAGGGTTATCCAGAGGTAATTGTGAAGCCTAATCAGTCTCTATGGTTCGATAGCCTTACTTGTGTATTACCATTACTACAATAGTAGTGTATAAGCTAGGATACATCAACAGGGGCCTTAGCCCAAATCCAATCCTCGGCATCCCTGATAGCCTGAAATCTCAGATGTCACAATCAACGCCATCACGGTTCCAAGCTACATGTGCTACCCGGAGTCTTTAATCCCAAGTCTCCTGAGGGTCCACCCAGGTCAATGACCCACCGATCAATGGCCCTCCCTGAAGGGAGGTTTTAACCTCTGGCAATCTTACTCCTGAGTCACTATACGGACAGGTCGCTCCGTGCAATGACCCCTCGCAGGCAATGCCCCGTGACTACTCCAGAATAGTACATGACATCTGGAGGAGACAACCCTCCACTATAGGATACTACGGGACGTCTGGAGGGCAACCGTTTCATAATTCATCTCAAAACTGTCAAAGGGCTATGCCCGGGTTTTTCCTAAAACCACCGTAAATCCAAAAATCCAATTTCTCAAATTCAAATTCCATTTTAGGGTCTCCAAACCCTAAATCACATTTATAAACCACTATGGGGCTCATGCCCGATATCATAGCCAACTGGGCCTTAAGCTCGATCATGGAAACCAAATGGGCCCCTGGCCCGCTGCCTTATGAAATCAATTGGACTCCAAGTTCGATAGTTTCCAAATCAAATGGGTCGCATGCCCGATTCCATATTTCCAAAACCCTTCCATTAAACCATCATAGAAAACCCAGCATGTATAGGCATGATATAAAACAGAAATCTCAAAATACGTGCAAATACGTAATTACTAAATACCACAATCAAATGCACTCATGGCATCTCAAATCATGTTTGTAAACTCATATAAAACATTTATGCATGCATCAATTTAGAAAGCCAAAGTTCACTCACAAACCGTCCTAGCTGCCACCTCGATATGCGTGCCATAAGCCTCTCCACGCTAAATCACCGTCATCGGGACTCCCAAAACTGTCCAAATCATACTAGAAGGTTCCTAACGACTTTAATAACCTCTCATAAAAACCCCCTATTTTTTTGGGATTTTTAAACTAATTTTACATAGACTTTAAACCTTCGGACACCCCGAACTATATCGAAACGATGCTCAATCGACTCGAAACTTGTCCCAAAATATTCGTTAAATCGAAAGGATGATTTCATATGTTTACCTCATCCCCAAACAGTGCTTCACGCACCCCCCACGCTCTGTCCAAAGGCACTGCGCATGGAGCTCACGCGCCACTGCACAGTACTTTCTTCTTCCTCGCGACAACCGATCTGAACTGGTTCACTGGTTCATCCGGTCCAACTAAACCGGTGTGATTGGTTCAGTGCCATCTCTTCCTATTTTTTTCATCATTTTTCTTCCTTCTTTCCACCAATCCTCTCTAATATATCCTAGGAGTTGTTTTATGCAATCAAATCAATGAAAACAATCCTAAAACTCATTGGTTCATTAAACCGTTTAAAGCCCAATTGTTCATCCTATGATATGGGCATTTCCATGGGCCAAAACTTCATCCTAAGGACTTCATTTAGCTTCTAGGAGCCTTAAAAATAGGTTTAGGGAACTAGTTTGGGCTTATCTTTCCGGAACTTAAATTCGGTGGCTAGCCACTAAAAACTCATCACGGCCGTTCCACCACCGTGCTTGCACCACCACGGCCACCATCTGTCATGTCTCAACCTCCCAAACATCATCAAGTCATCAGGAATAGCCCTCAACCGTCTAAAACCAAAAATCCAAAAACTTTGAACGTAAAACTCACCTCCGTAGTTTCCCGACCACCGTGCACGACGGTCCTCGATCTCAGCACCGTCCATCTCGTCTCGACCTCCTCTCCCTCTTTCATTTACGGTTCACAATCATCAGATGAGGTTGAGGGGTGTTTGTGAGGGATGGGGTTGCACGGGTTATGGGTTTCACGTGTGGTGGATGAAAGAGAGAAGAATGGGAGAGATGCATGTATGTGAGGGAATGGGCAATGGATGAGTGACATTTGTCACTCATCTATTGGCCTGGTAAAATATATGGGCCCACATAAGACAAAAGGCAAAGTCAACTGCCTCGTAAAACGTGTCACCGTAAATAGTTCCCAAAATCTTCTGTGACCTGTATATTTCCTGCTGAATGTTCGATTTCAATGTGTCGTCTATCTATGGACTCGTATCGACTCGATCTACGCAATGATCCTCGATCCTCGTGCATTGGACCTCCCGAGTCAAAAGTCCACTTTTAACCCTCGTTGAGGGGCAAATTGTGATTTCGCCCTGAACGTTTGATAATCCTCGACTAATCTCCGATTAGCCTTGCTAATCCATAATTAATTCTTAATTAATCCTATAAAGTTTGGATGAGTCGTTACAAAAACGGATTTAGTTCCAATGTGCTCGCACAACTGTACTTCTAGTAGCACCATTACTCCATCTGTTACCCCCTGTTAGTAACGTCGTCACTGGTGTTTATGTGGCACCTATGTGGCAACACTTCAATGGGAAATTATGTAAGCTGAAGTTTGGGTTTGATTTGGCAGCAAAATAAGCCCCAATTCTGGTGACATTAGAACCCTCGATAGGGAAATTTGAAAACTTCATCCATTATCCCACCAAAATCGTGTCACTATAAACGGCGGTGAATCATGAAGTTACAACCCGTGAGTAAGTTAGAATCGAGCATGTAGGATAGCAAGAGTGGTAGGTTCATCCCGCGAAAATGTTTTTTTGTGGGAAGATGGCAAGAATGAAAGCGTCATGGATGGATGAAAATTCAGAAAGAAGGTTTGTCATCTTTCCAGATGCTAAGGTAATTGGTAATGGGTTTCGATATTCGATCATCCTTTTGCTATTTCTGGTTCTTGTTTATAGATTTTCGTTCATCCTTTATTTCTCTGTTTCTGGGGTTTTCCTATTGGTCCTCGCTTCGTTTCTGCTTGATTTTTGGGTTCGTGCTATGGGTTATGGGTTTTTTGTATGGGTAATGGGTTCTGGGTTATGGGTAATGAGTTAGGTTTTTGGCTATGTTCCTTGTTGCACAATTATCCAAATTTATCTTAATTTTTGTTTTGGTTGGCTGGATTGTTGAATTTGTTTGTGAATTTGCATGGTTGGATTGTTGAAATTTTTGGTTATGGGTAATGTGTTAGGTTTTCAGCTTTGTTTGACTGAGTTTTATGTTCCTTGCTATGGTAAGTTTTTCTTTGTTTTCGGCTATGTGAATTTGTATGTGTTTTGTAGATTGGACAAGTTAGAGGTAGAAGAAGAGCTATGGATTGTAATTTTTGGGAATAATTTGATCCGAAAATGTGCAAGAGATCAATGACGATAATTCCCAGTTGGTTAAAAAAACTTGATAGAGTAGAAGAGCAAGTGTTGAAGTTAAAGAGGAAGGTGACTAGACTTTGGATTGCACTCTTGGTAACTTAGGTCACAGTGGTTGGATTCATCTCCAGGCCTTCACTTTAGTTATGTATTAGGGTTTCCACAATCCTTCACAATCATCTTCAAGCATGATTTTGGAATATATAAACTTTGTATGCAAACAATGATGATTTGTGAATATGTAAGTTTTGTATGTTTGGTAAGCTTTGTATCCTGCACCTTTGTTAGGGTTTTGGTAATGTAATATGAAATTAAGTTTGGTGGATTGTGGAAATATGTAAGTTTTGGATACAAACAACTTTTCATCTACTTAGTATGAATGGAAGCACCATATATCATCCCATGTATCAAACCATATATCAAACTAGTCCCAAAGTGCTTTATATATAAAAAGAGGACAATAGATTGAAATTTATCAAAGCAGAATGCCTAGCTCACTAAATTACTAAGTGACCTAATGGTATGTGCAAGACTTAACAAAAGAGGCCAATAGTTTGAAATTTAACAAAAGAAGCCAAACATTTCAAAGTTAACAAAAAAGGCCAATAACCTGCCAAATAACTAATAAGTGGCCTAATTGTATCTGCAAGACTTAACAAAAGAAGTCAATAGTTTGAAAGTTAACAAAAGAGGCTAACATCTTTCCAAATAACTAACAAGTGACCTAATGGAAGAACTATTTCTTCACACGTTTTGCTGGTGACTTGAACCTCGACTTCCTTTCACTTGCAACGGGTGAATTGTAACTTGGCTAAATATCCTGGGTAGTGGCTGGCGGTGGAGTTGGACAATATTGTTGGCTGGTGGCTGTTGGAGTATTAGGTGCAGCTACTGCTGGTGCACTTGCTGTTGCTGGTGTTGTAGTTAAGGATTTGTTACTAGTGGATTGTCTTGGGGTAATGAATGGCTTTGCTCCTGGAGGATTAACAGCCTTGCTTCTTGTATGCCTTCAAACCTAATAAAAAAAATCACACATCTCAAACTAAGTCAATCACACAAGTAGAGTCAATTACACATCGCAACCTACTTGAAACACATTGAAAATCAAACTCCCTCACTTGGCACAGTACCTGTGCGCGGCTTGGTCGTGCTTCAGCCTGTTGGTGCAGGCCCTATTTTAGCAACTACTAGTACAGTCCCAACTACTAGTGCAGGCCCTGTTTCAGCAGCCTTGCTTCTTCTTCTTTCTTCGAACCTGAAAGTGATACAATCACACTTAGCACCCTACTTCACTCATACATCCCATACTAAGGCAATCACACTTCACAAACCATTAGTCACATTCACAGACAAATACAGTCACACTTCACAAACTACTTAAAACACATTGAAAATCAGACTGCATATACCTATGGAGCAAACTAATACTATAAGGATATGTTATGGGTGTTAAGTGATAATCATGTACTTTAGTGATACTAAACCTAATGCTCATGGCTGTTAAGTGATACTATATCAGGTTATTATAGGATATAAACAGGTGCACCTTGTATGCATGTGTGAACGTTAAATCATGAAAATCAATTGAGATTTACAATATGATGCTTACCAGAAGCTTGTCCAACCTTGATCTTTTAGCTACACTTCCACTATCATTAGCATCAGCATCACTATCTTCTTCTTTATGACTGCCATAAGCTGGCAGATCTTCTACATCTTCCTCCTGAGTTGTGTTTGGGCCAGCATTATCACTTGGACCAACCTCTCATGTGCTTGGACCAGCATCTCCAGTGCTTGGACCAGCATCTAATGTATACACCAAATCTGCATCTATCACTTGGCCCACGGGATAGTGATACACTTGAAATATGCATTAAAATAAATCCGTAATTCAAGTATATACATATTTAAAACCCTTTTGTGACATTTTAGTATTGGTAAATAGGGATCGTTCTTAACCGGGGAAATTAGGGAATATTAATAATGGGTAGTGAAAAAGAATAATGAATAATCAATGAATAAAATAATTAATGAATAAAAGAATAAATAATGAATGAATTAAAGAATGAATTAATAAAAGGATAAAAAGAATAAAGAATTAAATGGGGGGGGGGGGGGGGGGGGGGGGGGGGGTTTTGAGGGATTGTAATCATACAAATACAAGTAACAACAAGTATAACACTAATTCTAATTCTACTTTAACCTATGTACAAGTGACCTTCTTAAAACACATATCTTACCAACACTCTAATAATTGTAAATATTAAAACAATCACGAAATTTTGCCTTAATCGTCTTAATTACCTTCATACATTTTTAAATATTATAAACGTACCGACAGCGGCCGACACTTACAATATGATTTACCTTTTATTTTTTACTGAATATGCCGACAACGATCAACATTAAATCTTTTCAATTATACTCTAAGTGCACGGACAGCAGATAAAACACTTCACATCACACTGAAGTATGAAGCACTAAAAGGTATAAAATAACTAAGATTCATAAAGTAAGACACATGAAAATTGCATTTAACACTTACAAGTATTAGCAAGAAAATATCCCACATATGTTGAACTATAATTAAAATCAATAAAAAAATAAGAGTTTAAATAAATTGAGAGTAATTGTTACACTTTACGGAACCTTGTGAAGATGGTGGAAATAAAACAAGGGATGTCAGGACCCACCCCTAATCCCCCGAAATTAGGGGCAAAATCCTGATCCCGTCTAACTTACACATAACACAAAGGCTAAACTGACGTCCAACCTTCATGTGACACGTAATTCGGACAAGGGATTCTCGATCGTATCATCCGAAAAGTAACCAGACTTCCCAGAGTGTACCGAACTACTGTGGATCGCAGGTGTGATGTCTCTGTCCCTCTCGACCAACAGTCCGCACTGCAACAACCTGGAGGGTATCGAAAACATAAAAAGACTGTGAGTGGACAAAAATAAAGTATAAGTTTAAAAACAGTTAGATAACACAAGTACATTCAAACCCTCCATTAAAAAACCAATGCATGCATATCACATTCATGTCATAAAACCATTCAATATTCAGGATAAGCAGCCATGTAAGGAAAAAAAAAACCAAACACAGTTTCCTTTTTCTCAAACCCCAGGCCTCAGCCCAAAACATAAGAAACCGTTATTAAAGCCTATCATCATCAAATCTCAGTGAAAACCAAAACATATTTGAAACCATATTTCCATCCATCGAACCTGCTGAATCTATCCGAGTCTTTAAAATCCCGAGTCTTTAAACTCAATCCATGCCTCAATATAATCCGAGTCTTTAAACTCAATAGGCCTACGGGGGAAAATCATAATATTCGAGTCTTTAAACTCCCGAGTCTTTAAACTCAATCCCGGTCTTTAAACCCAATCCGGGCCCGCCCCGTCATAATCATAATCCGGGTCTTTAAACCCAATAACCAGATCCAGCAAATCGAATCCAAAACCATTTGAAAACCATTTTCCATTTCCGAATCCGAATCCGCAATCTCATAAGGATCCCGAATCCAAACCCAGAACTCATATCCATCATCCATTTTCAAATCCGAGTCCGAAATCATCATCCCGTAAGCCGGCATCCGGAACAACCATTCCGAACCTAAACCTGGAATCCACTTTCAATTCCCAAATCGAATCCGGAATCGTCATCCGGAATTCCGATTCAAAAACCTGAAATCACGTTTCTCAAAACCACTTTTTGAACTGGGCCTCTAAGCCCGAAATCACTTTCCAAAATCCTTTTACTTTCATTGAAATCAAATTTTATTTCAAATCCCGAAATCAAATCATTAAAACCAGGTTCAAATCACAATATTCATCGAAATCTTAAAAAACGTGAAATTCCGTAATTTCCTCGAAAAACATGCAAAACCGTAAACCATCAAGATCATAATTCAAATCATAGAATAACGTATAGAAAAAATATAAAAACATATATGCATCCATCAAGAGTTAGAAAGCAAAGTCCACTCACAGACCATTTCGCTGTTGCCTCGATACGCTCGCACGTACGCCTTTCCCGGCCGATCCACTATCCTAGGCTTTCTCGAACCTGTCCAAATCCTATAGTAAGGTCACTAACTACTTCACAAAGTTCATACTAAAGCCCCGTAATTTTTCCGAATTTTTAGCTATTTTTAATCGAGGCTTAAAAACTTCCGACCTCCCGAAACATATCGAGACGATGTCTGATCAACTCGAAACCAGCGCCAAAATGTTCGTTACATCGAATACTTTAAAAGTCGTGTTGGAACCATTCTCAAACACTGTGTCACACGCCCACACACGCCGCCCAAAGGGGCTGCGCGTGGGCCTCACGCGCCAGCACAGTATCACCTTCAACCTTGCTTCGACCCGGTTCACGGTTCAGGCCGAACCGACGTGGCTGGTTCACGGTGCTATCTTGTTCAATTTTTTCCGTTTTCAACCCTAATTAACTCTACAGCCCCAACTCATTGTTCCTAAGAGATTCCTAAGCTGAGAATTTAAAAACCAAACTAAACCATCATACCTTCAATCGATTTTTGTGAACCAGTCTGTTGTCCTCTGTACGGTTTCCATGGTTTTGGCCATCTCAGGCCATGGTTTCCGCCTTGATCGCTTGCTGGTAACTTCAGGGACCCCATCCAAAAGACCAATTCGATTAAAACTAATCACAGTCAAAACTTCCTTTTTTAAAACTTAACTGACGGTTTCATGGCAAAGGTTCTTACCGGTCGACTCAAGCCTCGAATAGGGGCTCAACCAACTCCTAAGACTTCCAGCAACTCAGTCCCAGTAACTATCTCGATCGAATCCCATGATAAAAAGAGTTAGCATTTTCGGTTGAAACAGGATTTCGCGGGCTTGGTTCAGGTTCTCAGCACTTTAGGCCGTTGTGGACCACCGTGCCACCACCGTGATCGATGCCTCAACATTCTCAGTCTAATTCATTCACCAATCCAAGGCATGGATGAAGATTACAGGGGTTGTGTCAATGGTCTCCTCACGGTTTCAAAAGCACTCTGTTTTTCAACTCGTGCCACCATTTTGTTTCAAATAAAACCCAATGTTTCCACAGCCTTCCAGACAAGGCCATGTGTCCAATTTCTCGTGGGCAACAAATCCAAAACAACCAAGTGTCCTCATCCTACTGGGCACGGATCCCAATGCCTCAAAAAGACCAAAATGGCCCTGCCTTCTCAAATGACCATTTTACCCCTCACTTATCTAGACTCGTAACTAATTCATCTGATGTCTGATGATGATGTGCCGCCTGTCGTTGTATTCAGGGCATCGAGACCTTCCTAGCGGTCTTCGATGTTCGTGAGAATTCCATGTCGTATAAAAAGTCAACAATTTGCCCCTTTTTCGTCAAAATTACCAAATTGCCCTAGAACTTCCGAACGTCATAACTTCCTCCTCGGATATCGGAATTGGGCGTGCCACCTGTCTATGAACTCGTGACATCCCGAACTACGTCACAGTCATCAGTCAAAGTCCATTTGACCGCCCGAACTAAAAGTCAACATATATGCCCATTCTAAGGGCAAAATCGTCATTTCACATCATCCGTCCGAAATCAACCAACTAATCACTGATTAACTTCACTAATCCGTCAAAAACAACTAATCTAATCCTGATTCTCGGGACGAGTCGTTACAAGGGAAATGTAGACTCAAACTCTAAATTTTGTATTGGAAATATTTTGCCATAGTTTCTCTTAAGGAAGGCTTAAATGTGTGCCCCTAAGAAGTGTCCCAAAACAAGTGAAATGAACCCCAATTTGTAGGGAGAAAAATCAAATTAAACTCTAAAAAAATTAAATAAATAAAAATTACAATAAATAATTCAAAAGTGAAATGATGAGATTGGCTAATTTTTGGGAAAAAGATGTTTGAAAATCAGCCAAAATGGTTGAAAAATTAGCAATTAGGGATGCTGAAGTGACTTGGCAGCTGTCGGCTAGAAAAAGCAGGAGATTTTGGCGGCAGTAGGTAGGTCAAGTGGCGGCTAGGTCGGCTGCTGTGCACTGACAAAAAGAGTGGTTGTTGGTAGGCGTGCATTGACATTGGCCTAAGGACGTCGCGCGTCAGGAACTGACACTCGCAGGGGGCTAATCGGTGTGTGCGCGTCGACATGGAAGAACGGACTTCGGTAGACCGCTGCTGGACGGTTTAGATGGACTGGGGAAGGAATTGGGCCGCGGGATGGGCTTCGCTGGGCTGCTGGATTTGGGATTCTGGGTCGATTCTTCTGGGCTTTTGGGATGAGGCAAAAGAATTTTAAAAGTTAATTAATATAATTTTACCGAATTTCGTCCATAATTTTTTCGTTATAATTCCGATCGGGGGCGATTCTTTCGCCCAAAACGCTCCCAAATTTCAAGCTTTATTTATTTATACAAAAAATATCACAAAAATATATTATTTTTTCCAATTATTTATTATTTTAATATTAAAAGTCAAGTATAAAGGATATAAAATAATATAAATAATACTTAATTAACGACTTATCAGATGAAAAGCATACACTTGCACTGCCTTCTCAAATGTTCTTGGAGACTTTCTAATGAGTGCCAACAGTTGGTGATCTGTGGATATCTTAAAATTTTGTCTACTAGCTTCACCATGTATGTAGAAATCCACCTTATCCTGAGTATATCTTTCCTGCTTCAGTAGGGCATTCAATTCAACTAATGATGAATACTATCAACAACACCAGTCATACCATTTCAACGACCCTTCCACATATTCCAATTTCCTTGTTTATGTACTATCATTCCACTGTAAAGCGATCGAGACAATGTCATTTCAGTCCTCTTCAACAAGCAACTATAAAATAAACATTACTTCACAAGTATAAAGAATCCACATCCAATAAAAACTATATGAAATATCACACAATCAAAACCCTAAACCCTAATCCTCTAAACCTATACTACCTACACCTAAACCCTAAACCCTACTACCTAAACCCTAAACCTATTGCTTAAACCATATACCTAAATATACTACCTAAACTTAAACAATAAACCCTAAACCTAAGCCATAAACCTAAACCTCAACCATAAACCTCAACCATAAACCTAAACTATAAACGCTAAACTTAAACATAAACATAAACCTACTGCCTAAACCTAAAGCCTAACCGAACAGCCTAAACCTCCACGCTAAACCTTAAGTATAAACATAAAGTTTGAACCAAAAAACCAACATCATAGTTTCATTCCCTATCACAACATCAATTATAATCCAAAAAACTCATATGAAGTCTCTGTTCCAACCCTAAAACCCTTTAACCCGAAATGCCTAACATTTCAATGCCAATTTCGAAAGCCTTAGCTCTAATCTAAAAGGTTTCTAAAATGTCCATCTCTGAACCCCACACACTGCCATAACCACAACTCACTTTCTAATGCCCACACTCACAACCTATTTTATTCACATCTACCAACAACCAACAATTAAATAGCCAACAGCCACATCCACCAACAACCAAGAAAACTTAAACAATTCGAAGTGGAAAACATTGCACATTGCACACAAACACCAAGAAAATTTAGGCTAATTTAATCCTAACTTCCAATTCGAACCAAGATTTCAAAATTCTGAATTTAAATCCCTAACTTACCATATCGAGGTTGTCATGCTCCCGGCTTTGATGGGATTGTCATTTTTATCCCGTTGGTGTCGTCTCTCTGTCCGATTCAAACCCTAAACCGAAATTCAATGGATTAAAGCTCGTTTCAATGTAGTCTTCCTCTTCCCTCTTCTTTGAAATCGCTCAAATACCCAACCCTATAATTCCCAACTCGCAAAAATGACGTGCTATGATCCACGTCGATATGGTGGGGGACCTCGAGCAACTCATCTAATTGTCACATATGTGTCACGTAAGCACCAGTGACAGCGTTATTAACAGAGAGTAACGGATGGAACATCTATATTAACATAAATCGCTCAAAAGAAGTTTCATAAATTATTTTAGTAAAAAAAGGTTTGTATTTTTTTATGGATACCGGATACGAAATAATAAATGTAGGACTGAAGCAATTGGTATATACACCAAAATGTAATAAACAGATATAATTCGGTTGTAAAGAGGCAAAGTGTATGCCATCATCATCCAGTTTGGACCTGAATATTACGTACGTCATCAGGTTTATTCCACCAGGAACCATTCCATGCGATATACCTTCAAATGGTGAAGATGATACAAGGTACACATATTTTATCACTTCCATTCTAAATGTGATTTGTAAAAAATGTCATACAAAATAAGGAACAAAAGATAAAACGATCCTCATGGGTAAATTGAAGCCAATTTTTGCCAGTCAACAGAATTCGACAATCACCCAGTACGAAGAGAAACCAAACACCTTCGTCAATCCGTCCACCACCATCCATCAAGCTCAAAATCTCATGATCCATGACATGGTTCATCTGACCCCAAT